>CM056738.1:97617357-98217357 GCA_029844215.1 Przewalskia tangutica | reverse complement strand
GTTTTCATCTAATTAGTATGGTTCGTGTTTGAATATTTTTTATATACGTTTTTAAGTAAAACAAATTTGACAAAGCGGTGTAGAATGACACTACTTTGACTAACGTGCATCTACCAATGCTTTCAAGCAAATACTATAGTGGATGATGACCTATATGATACTACTCATGGTAACGATATGACTCACATAGTAACATATGCTATTCTTAATAGAGGATATATTATATATATGGCGTTACCAAATTTGGTCACATGTATCCTTGTTGAATCTCAAATCGGGCCAAATATGCTCCTATTTAATAGTGTAGATTTGTTCAATGACTTCAATCACACAGAATTTATTTCTTAAAAGTGTCCAAACAAACACAACTTATCTATTCGTTGTGAAACTCGACGTACATAAACCTGGTGGGGGGAAAGTATCACATTTTAGAAGTTGGAGGGGGATTTAAACAATTTCCAAGAATTTGTCAATTAGGGTTGCTGGATAGACATATAAAGCGAGGAGCTAAGCTCCACAGTCCATAATTAGGGTTTGCGATCTTTATAGCTGTGAAATTGGGCGCAATGGGAGAAGAAAAGAGAGAAATCATATTTAGAGATATAAGGAGATATTACTGTGAATTTTGTGGCCTTTGTCGATCCAAAAAATCCCTTATTGCATCTCATATTCAATCTCATCATCAAGTACGTTTTTTTTGTGAATTTACATAAATTTGCAGTATATATTACGTGTTATGATGTTGTTCATATATATCTAGTATTGTGGGTGTTTATATGAAACTTATAAACTTGTTAAATTGGTGGTTCTGTGTGGATGCGTTAATTCCAAAGTCCATCTTGGCAAAGCAGTTGAGCCCTCTCGAGGGCAATGAGTTGTTTTGAATGCTAATGGACTCAGATCAAATGTCTCTCTAAACTGTTCTGGGCTCCTCAAGATCCGTGGGGTTCCAGATCAGTAGAGAAGAAACATATAGCTACTGATAGCCCCCCAAAACAAAAAAAAAATCATTTCTTATAGCTATGACATATTAGCAATTCAGAGTTTTATAAGGGTATTGATTTTTCTTGTTCGTCAAACCAATCTAGGCCTTAGCATCTCGAAGTGATGTGTATTGCTCTAAACCAAAACGATTTTTGGGTTTAGAGTACTGGTGTGTAATATAAATTCGGATAGAGGAGTTGTAGATTTGATTTTCTGGTGTTTGAGTTTAAATTTTAGTTGTGTAGTTGGAGAGAGGGTGCTGATTTGATTAGTCAGATGAAAGAACTGAAATGTGTCTTGTTTTCTTAATAGGATGAAATGGATAGCCGAAAAGATGAAGCAAATGAAGACTCAAAGAGAAAAGAGGGTTCAAAAATGAATGTTTGTGAAGAATGTTGTGTGAGCTTTCAGAAGCCTGCTCATTTGAAGCAGCATATACAAAGTCACTCACTTGAGGTATGTTTTTGTGTGGTGTCTTGTTGCATATCTTTTGTCGTTTGTGATGTTGCTGGGCACTTATTACTCTACTAAAAGTTTAGTTTTGAGATTATATTGTTTAAGCCTTCATATCTCTTATTTATTGTCTTTGTGTGCGTTTAACACTAATGACTTTGCAGATTGAGGTAGTGTGAGAAACATTATGGAATTATGTGAAGGTGTGACGCATTGGATCCCACATAAAGAACTCCAAAATGCAAGAGGCAGGTATATTTCCTTGACTGGATCAGTATCAGGAAGGGGGACCTCCTGAGAAGCTCCATCAAGTGAGGCCTCAATCACGCCTTGTAATCTTGGTGGTTCGAGACTCCCCCATATCACCGCTCCCTGATTACGAAAAAAACTTCTCTTTTTTCTCCACTAGCATACAACCACTTTGGTCTAGGACCTCTGTGGATTAAAACATTCTTAAAATGTTTTCTTTTTGATATTTTGCATGAACAGAGGCCATTCATATGTCATGTCGATGACTGCCAATCCAGCTACCGTAGAAAGGATCACTTGACGAGACATCTCTTGCTGCACCAAGGGAAGTTGTTTGTGTGTCCCATTGAGGGCTGCAAAAGCTCATTTAGTTTTCAAGGGAACATGACTCGGCATGCCAAAGAGATGCATGACCAGTGTGCCTCCCCTGAAGTCGATCTTCCAAAGCAGTATGTCTGTTCAGAACCTGGCTGTGGAAAGGTGTTTAAATATGCATCCAAATTAAGGAAACATGAAGATTCTCATGGCAAGTCAAACTTCAAAATTCTAATTATCTGTGAAGTATTAATATTTTTTACTTTTCTGATATTGAAGACTTCCAATAAGATGAGTGACACCTTAATTTGCCCTGTATCACTGCAGTTAAGTTGGAGTCGGCGGAGGCATTGTGTTTAGAGCCAGGATGTATGAAACATTTCACAAATGAGAAATGCCTCAAAGAACACACAGAGAGTTGCCACCAACATATTGTATGTGAAATATGTGGGACCAAGCAATTGAAGAAAAATATTAATCGGCATCTCCGCACACATGAAGGACATATTTCGGAAAGAATAAAATGTGAATTCCAGGATTGTCAGCACACTTTCTCCACTGTAAGGGACTAATACAATTTCTTTTATGTAGTTAAAGTCTCATTCTGTTAAAGGAACAGTAGTGATGAAACTAATTCATTTCGAGTGCGAGAAAAATAGATAAACGGCTAAGCAACCAACATTGGCACTGCTCTCACTGAAATATTTGTTGCTTGAACATACAGAGGTCAAATCTTGCTCAACACATCAAAGCCGTTCACATGGGGGCTAAACCATTCTTATGTAGCATTTCTGGCTGTGCTATGAAATTTGCCTTCAAGCATGTGAGAGATAAACATGAAAAATCAGGCTGCCATCTTTATACTCCTGTAAGTAGAATGTATTTGTTGCTTGAATGCACAATATATCAGTCGGGTCAGTTCTTGCTTCTAATATTCATGTGTGACTTGAGGTGTTTTGATCGTCTTCTGTAGGGAGATTTTGAAGAGGCTGATGAGCAATTCCGATCTAGACCAAGAGGTGGTAGGAAGAGGGACCCTACTCTTTTCGAGTCAATTATGCGTAAAAGGATTACACCACCTAGTGGTACAGATCCTTTGTTCAATCAAGCACCAGAATATTTCTCGTGGTTACACTCAGTGGAATCAGATGGCCAACTCTAAGTCGTATGTTTTGCCAGATCCTGTGGTAAATCATTTGTCGAAATGTCATAGCTCCTCTCAGTAGAATCAGGGGTAAAACTCTGGAGTCTCCTGGGCAGTTTCTTGGTGATGTATATGCTGTACATAAGTTAAATTTAGCCAACTACATGTTATGTTATATAAATTAAATGGAGAAGTGTTGCCACCTTTTTTCATTTAGTGTCGTGGTGTCCGATTGAACACAAACTAAAACAAAAGCTTTTGTTATAGTGCTATAATAAAACATGCCAAAAGTATTTAGTGCTTGATGGTATTTAAAGGTGGAAGAATATGGATTAAGGTGTTAAATTGACTTATTAATAGTATATAGTAACAGTAGAAGTATTTAGAGCTGTGAAAATTGAAATATAAGTTGGATTCTAGAATATGCCAACAATACAAAATAAGGCTTCTCTTATAACTACAGACTTGACTTTAGGAAATCATGTTTTAAAACTAAAATAGTTTCTCCATTGGCCTATGCAGTACATACTTCAAGCACTCATAAGACATTTGACAATACACAAACTACTAAAGGACGGTCGGTTATATACAATTCACTCGGCGAGATATATTTTGGCCCGAGAGTTAAAATTGCACCCCTAACACAGTAACATTGATTAGTGCTTCAACTTTCTTTAAGATCCTCCTCTTGAGTGGCACTAGAGACGGTTTTATGAGTTTTTACAATAATTTTAAGTTCATACTATAAGGAAAGCCTAATAACTACCTGCTAAAATTGATTATATTGCACTGTATTTGTTGAGAAGGGGCATAATTTTGTACAAGTTGTAAACATCACCATTTATAGTCTCTTTGGCCAAACCTCAAAAGTACTTATTTTGAAAAGGTAAGGTTTTTAGAAGTTTCTACTTCGCTTGGTTGGTGGAAAGAGTGAATAGAGAAGCGATAAGAAACCATTGGTCCCTATCATCCGAATCACACTATATGGATAAGAGAAGCATCTAAAATCCGACATTCCTATTGGTTCTCTCATTTACCATCTATCTTCTTTTTATATATTCCTACATACATTTCTCACTTCCATTACATTCCACCACAGAGAAATGGCAAGCACCCTAGCTACCATGGCCGTCCTAAACGCCAAATGCTTCACCAAAGCATCTATTAACAATCCCCCCTTCAAGCCAAAACCCCTTTCCCTCCCCAAAGGTCTCTTCACTTCAAAAAACGCTATCGCAGCTGCTGTTTTCTCCACTCTTAGCTCATGTGACTCAGCATTCGCGGCTCAACAAATAGCCGACTTAGCTGAGGGAACCGACAACAGGGGATTAGCCCTGTTGCTCCCTATAGTTCCAGCTATCGCATGGGTTCTTTACAACATCCTTCAGCCAACACTCAACCAAATCAACAAAATGAGGAATCAGGGCGTTGTAATCGGGCTCGGGCTTACCGGACTAGCAGCAACGGGCTTTTTCAACACTCCTGAAGCCTCAGCTGCTAACGAAATGGCTAGCCTTGCTGATGCAGCCAATGATAACAGGGGACAACTTTTGTTGATAGTTCTGACACCTGCTTTGCTTTGGGTGGCTTACAATATTCTACAACCAGCTTTGAATCAGATCAACAAGATGAGATCAGATTGAGGATCATTCTATTTTGTTGTAATAGTTGGACCATATTACTTATAAAATTGTATTAATGAATGAGCTTTCCTTGTAATTTGTTGTTTGTAAATAGGTATCAGACGAGTGTTCCACAAACAGGTATCAATTATATTTTAAATCTAATTATAGGGTCTAGCTATACTTAAATTTGTCATGATCTATAGGTGTATGCACCTATACAAGAAGAGATTAGAACAAGCGTCACCGACAACAAATTTTTAAAAATTGGATATAATTTAAAGAATGCAGCATCATCAATACATAGTTTGATAAAAATATTCCGTGAGATGACAAACCAATTTATTGCGATAAAAGGCTTAGCATTCTGATATCGTAGAGCTGTTTGTTGTAGCAAGAAAATACTCACCACTTCAGGTTCAATTGGCTCATTACTAATAAAGAATTGCTAGTCATTTATGTAATTAATTATGAATATTATTAATAATTAAATTCTAGATATATAATTAATATATAATATTATATTTATGTAGAATATAATATATATGGTAGGAATATATTATTAGGTAGGATTTATTAGTTATTATGAGGCATGATTTCTGTATCAGGCATGATATAATTAAATAATATTCTTTCATATGATAATTAAATTATGAGAATAATCATGTGGAATCTAATCAATTTTTACAATAACGTTAAATAAATTTCCTTTATTATATTATTGGCCATTTTCTCCAACATTCTTTTTTTTTCCCCAATTTCTTTTTTCTTCTCCATTTTTTTTTCTCTTTTACTCTTATTTTTCTTTTTTCCATTATTTTCAAAACTAATCACTTTTTCAATCAAATCTACTATTTCCAACACCATTTCCAACATCAAACTGCTTATTTGAGAAATTAGAGGTATCGCAATCTACAATACAAGTGAGAAGCAAAAAAAAAGCTCACAGGGGCTCACAAAGCTTCTTCATCATCTAATCCCTTAAAACCAAAAACAACAATATAATTAAACAACAATGCAGAGCAGCGGATCAATCGACGCCACCATTTCTTTTGGGGATTGCAACGATATATCCGCACTTGTCATGCACTTGGCGGGGCCAGATTCATCGGGCTGACGCGTCACCGCCGGGCTGACATTTTTCAAAGAGATCAAAATCAAGATTTCAAAAAAAACTAACACAGATTTTCTCAACATTCATTCCCGCAGACTTCAATAACTTTCAAACTCCTCCAACGCCTCAACCTGCAGCATCATCTCAGAACGTGGTTCACCAAGGCTTCCAACGTAATTCACTGCTTTCACGTCAGCTTGTTCTTCTCTGAACGGTTGTTATCGCGGGACTTAACTCTGACCCTTAAGGTAATACTTAACAAAAGTAATATCAAGTCACCAAAGTTTCATCAAGCAAGATCCAAATTTCAAGAGTCTTCCACCGGTATCGAGTCGGCGAATTTACGAAGGTAATTATTATGTGTATTCTTCTCAATAAAAGATAAAAGTCAAAGAAATAATTAAATGGGGGTAATGGTGAAATAAATAATGTTAAAAACAAGTGGAAAATTAGGAATTGCGAAAGAACGGCAAGGACCCAATCGGGCGGCGGGCTGGCGCGGCGCAGAATTCAGCGGAGGCGGCGACATCTCATGCACCGGCGGCCGGGCGGCGGAATCGCAAGAATCGGGGCAGCGGCGGCACGCTGAAATAAACAAATCGTCAGATGCATCGGCAGCAGCAAATGGCCGCCCCACTGGGCACTGGGCAAACCCAACCCGCCCAATCAAGCCATCCACAGCAAAGAAGAATGCGGCCAGCCACCCCACGAAAAAGCCAACCGCCTCGCAGCCCAGCAGTTGGCGCACAGCCAGCCGTGCCACACCAATAAGAGGCCCGTGGGGCCAACTTAGCACGGCAAGAATTGTGCAGAGGCGCTGGCCCTCTCAACGGGCAGAGTCTATGCAACCATCACCACCACTACGCGATAATTGGATTCGATCGCATGACACGGACTCAATCCACCTGATCTGACCCTAATATGGACTCCGGGCCCATAACATATGACGGTCCCAATTACCCATCTCCCTTAATTTAATTATGCATAAAAGAATAAAGTGGTATCGGACATTGCACCTGTCACCCAATACACGGACATCAGCATTTAAAACACAATCCGCACCAACCCCAGTTAAAAAAGTTTTAGTTGTCTCAAAATAATGTAAAAAATTTGGTTTTTTGTTAGGAAGTTCTTTTTACTAGTGAATTGCTCATTTTTTTCATTTTATTTTTTTTGCATACATGACTAAGATGACGGGACGTTCCGACAAGGGATGAAAAGAATAAGGCATCCTTCATCCGATAAGTTTACCAACCATACCAAAGCCTTCTTCCATTCAAACATGGCTTATGGCACTTAACGACCAAACGTAGATATTTCTTCAGGCTCTTAAACAAAATAATTTAAACAAATAAATTTTATTTCTTGTTACTGTGCTGTCAAGCCATGTTTTGTTTACTTGGGTTGTTGCCATTTACTTTTCTTACTTCACATTTACTTATTAACATCTATGCTGACAGATATTGCTTTCACAGATATTTGTCATAGATATTATTATGATTATTTCCATGTTTGAATTATAATCATAATTGGACATTCATTGTTTTGAAAAATCAACTGTTCCCTTTTTTTAAAAGACTTTTTGTTTAACTCAACTTTCCTTCCTTTAATTAAATTTTAATGTATCGGGATACGGGGGAATTTGAGGAAAAAATGGAGAACTTTTTTGGGATTTTTTCAACATTTAGATTTTTTTTTAAACTTCACACATCTTCAATTAAGTTTTATCCTGTCCTCACAGAATGCCATTAGGACATTGCGATTAGAACCATAGAAATTAGAACGCTTAACATCCCCCATCCCCATGTTCATGCACTTCAAATGGCAACCTACATTCTAAATGTTAAACCCTACGTCCCACAAAAAAAAAGCTAAAAAAAAAATACTTAATTTACGAGACTACTCATATCATCATTCGAGAGTTCGACGCCCGATCATTCAGAGTTTTTCCATCCACCATCACCATCCAAACTTCAACCTTCCCTACTCAAACTTCCTTCACACGCGCTTTATGTTACGGGTCTTCTTCGGGTATTCTATCAAATATGACATTTATGTGTTATGGCGTATTATACTGTTTTTATGTTTATACGTAGTCACAATTTTATTTGCCAAGATACGCCACATTGGTTAAACATGACGAGGATAAATACTTATTTTTTTTGGCCGAGCTCTCTCCCTTTCTTCCTACTTTACGACTCACAAAAAAAACTAAAAGCCCAACAAACTGGCCCACATTCCAGGCCCGAATGAACCCCTACCCACTTTTTACATTCACCGCGCCAATGCGGCCACAACCAAGCCCTACTTATACATCTCGGCGTGGCATTCAGCTCATCACTCACTCCCCTACTGGCGTCGATCGGCCCCAGCCCGCTGGCCACACCGTAGGTCAACATGGACATACAAATTACAAACCTAATGCCAAATAACACACACACTCAAGTCTCCAAATCACCTTTTGTAACCCCCGTGCCGCCTCTAAAAGATCCTAATGAAAAATCACTACGATGAAATATATATCATAATTAAAAATATAACAGATAAGTTAGTCCTGGCCCATCTAATGCTAGCTCCATTTGATTTTGTTTGCAACATTGGATCCTTTTTATAAGAATGAGTTAACGTCTCCCCTTGAACAACTGCATCACAAATCTGCTTGACCTCTGAAATTAGATTGTAGAATTTGCAAAATAAGGCCTTAATTGTAACAACAAGCAGATTTGTCACCAAAGATCATAATTTCTTACCTTTAAGATTTTGGGACCAGGTTCTATATATGTCAAAGCTTGTGAATTTTTTTTCCATCTGTTTTGTCATTATATTCCTTCTCAATTAATTAAAGATACTTAAGCAAATCATGTTCTAAGACTAAAACTAATTAGTACTAATATATTGGCCTATATATGTAATGCATAATTCCAGCATACATAAATAGATAATATGATTGACGCACAAGAAGGTTTGACTAATTGATGAATGATGCTGCAACAACAACAACAACAACATACCCAGTGAAATCCACAACGTGAGGTTTGGGGAAGATAGAGTGTACACAAACCTTACCTGTACTTTGGTAGGTAGAGCGGCTATTTCCGATAGACTCTCGGCTTAAGACAAAGCATAAACACAAGTAAAGCAAGAGAAACGATCAAATAAAAAATTTAAAGCATTATAAAAATGATGATAATAAAAGCGAATAAGTCATGATAGAGCAATCTGAAATGTTTGTTTGACTATTTGATGAATGATGATGTACCAAAATTTGTTCCATTGACTAATAGAAAACATTTATTATTTTCATGTTGGTTTTACAAACACTAATTCCACTCCAATAAGTAATTGGAGCAAGAAGAAGAAATGCAGAAATGAGAATATTAAGTTGAATGTGCGATCGAACAAGGTTATCAAGATCATAAATGATAAGTTTCAATACACATATGTATACGGTGAAAATCGACACGATAGGTGGCATGGTTTAGATATGAGAATCGAAGGAGGCGAAAGAATTCAGCATCGGGTGAAGGTTGATTCAAAATGAATCCGAGTATCAAATCAAGACCAGATAGCAACCGAACCAAGTGACACTGGATGGAGGACCGGGGAAGCTCAGCGCGTATTCATTCCAGATATGGCGCCAGCCGTTACTCGTTGTTCATTAAGTGACCGTTATTCTCATTTAATTGCACTTAATTGAGGAATGATTCTCGTGCATAAATGTCTTGTATTGATAGCTATAAAAGAAGCTCAACCTTCATGTTGGAAGGACATCCCATTCTCATAATTCATACTTGCATGATTTACTTACGTCAATTATAACTCTTAGTTTCATTGTTGGCTCGAACTCGAAGCAAATTAGCTACGGATCGGACCAAATTCATTGAACAATTCCAATCAAGATCACAACATTTCAGGTTATTCTTTTTTCTTATTATTTTCGTTTGCTTACTTGTTGTTAACTGTTTACCACTCTTTATTACAAATCAATCCACGTATCCTTAAAATCACTTACAAATTTAACTGTATCTTTTTTTGGGTAAACAACACGCGCGCGCACACATATATTGAATAAATAGAGACGAACACGTGTGGATATGTCTTAGAAATTTTAAAAAATATTAGATCTATAATCATTGTACCTAGTGGATCCTGGATTTATCGAGGTCAGTTGTTGTAGAAAGCCTACCATACCTAGCCAACAAGTGAGAGTTGCTCACTTGGTAAAACATCTCCACCCACGACTAGTAAATCCAGTCTCGCTGGAGGGTAAGTGTGGAATGGGGTTAAAAAAACCATACTTAGTCATTTACGACCGACAGTTACTCGACTGCGAAGCAAGATCATCTCGCACTGGTGTAACTAGTTCATACTTCATAGTGAGCTGGAAGTAAGTCAAGAATGAACTCCCTCTGGCGAGCCAAAGTGACCCTGGTTGATTTGGACATGACTAGACTGTCACACGTCAATCTCTGAGTTGTCCACGTGTCTGGTGTCACAACTACATTTTACAAATACAATGTAAACGTATAATAATTGTAAATTTAAAAGAATTTATTAGATATAAAGTATTTCAATTACCAAATATCTTTAAAAATAATATCCCAAACTCATTTTTATTTAGTTGGCAGTGTGGCAGCAGTGCACCAACCCAAAAATGCATTTATTGGACCCGAGGTGTTTGGCCCAGTGGCCATTTCACTAAGAGTATGCTGAGAGGGGTTCCGTATTCGAGTCTTCTCTCAGCGAAAAATTATTCCCTGGAACATATTTCAGTGGCAAAGGATAGGCGCTAAGACGCGCTGACATGCGCAGTGTGGGATCGATTCCCGACAGGGGGTTGAGCCTTGTGTCATTGATCAGTTGTCCGCTTTCAGACCCTGGCTAATGGAGCACATTCCGCAGTTTACCTTGGTGATAGCGATGAGGGACCGGGTCTATCATCTTCAGGGCGTCTAGATAATACTAGTGAAATAGTCAGGCGCAATCCTGGATACTTAATCGTTAGAATACCGCCCAATGATAATCAGCTAAAAATTACGTCATTTAAACGCAACGATTCCCTCAGCGTGGTGTCATCCCTTTTAAAAAAAATCACGGTTTTTATTTTTATTTTTTCAAAAAGTTCATACTTTTGAATTTTAGCCTTCTAGAAAGTTGTCTTTAATTTGGTCCTATTATATTAAAAATAAACTATTTAGATCTAATCTAATCTATGGTATGATATTTTTTATGTTTAATCTTTTTTGCTTTTTCACCTTTAGCTCATAGTGGTATGATTAACTTGTCATTATCAACAGCTTGAGGGGTTTGATTATTACCTAAATTTCTTGTATGTTCCCTCAATTGTGACCACCAAAACATATTTCATTTTAATAAGTCAATTAAATTCCATTTATATGGCGGTATTTTGCTAAACATGAAATTTCAGAAAAAAAACACTTTCAATTTTGAATTTATTATGATTTCTATTATAAAAGCATGTCATTATCTGTAATACAAATTGGCAAATATATCATATAAATGAAGGAATAATAATGACTTTTTTTTTAGTAAAAGGCGAAAGAAAATTTTGCTTCATGATCACTGCGCATCTCAACTGGTTCTCAAGGGGATAATTGGAAAAATAGTCAAAATTGAATCCCGCGGCAGTGTGTGGGTTTCTTCTTAAAATAAAGGAGGACCCCTTGTGCGCAGCGTGGTAATGGTCTTACCTTTGAAATCATTTGAGTTATCATAATTAAACTCTTTTACAGACCTGTCGGACCGGGATGTGGGGCTCCTGGGGTGCGAGTTCCACCTTTTTTTAGAAAAATAATGACTTTTTTTGGCTGCCCTTTTTCCCATCAACATTTGTAATTCTTAGGCAGTAATCAATGACCATAAATTTGGAAAAAGTCAATTCATGTGACTTTTAAGTGGAAGATACCTTTTGTTAATGACTTAATTGAGAAAATTAAACTGACTAATCCAATTAGTCTATTTGAGAAAGAAAGAAAAAAGAGTTCTTGATGTTTGTAACAATTAGGGCTGGATGAAAAGAGGATGACAACGTGGTGGTGGGATTTGTGGAGGTAGAAGATGCAGAAAGTGTGAAAGATTCAGGGATAGCCATTTAGAGAAGAGTGGAATGAAGAAGAAAACCTAGAATTTGTAGGAGGGGCCGCGGCGAGTTCCGAGGGGCGGGGGGGTTCTCGGCGGCGGTAGGAAGAAAAAGTTCTAGGGTTTTGGGTGTTTGACTCTTGATACCATGTAAGATGATATTAATCTCCTTTGGGGAGTCTTTCATTAATATCAAGGTATATATAGAGTACAATATTCATCCCTCATACAATAATAAGAATCTTAAGCCTATACAAAAGAGGAATCCTAGTCTTACCAAAATTATATTTACACAAATATGAAAATATTCTAATTATGGGTAGGGAATATATTGTTTCCTATATTTACATGTTTACACTTTGTTCACTGATGTTGGACCCCAAATTATATTATTTACGCTTCAGTTAAGAGGGTTTGGGCGTGCGGAGAATGTTAAGAGTCCCATATCGGTAATGGAATGAAAACATGAACTCCTTATATGAAATTAGACAATCTTCACCCTATAAGCTAGCTTTTGAGGTTAAGTTAGACCCAATATCCATTCTTACAATATTCTTGTCGTTAGCAATCATTTAGATTTTTCTTTTACTGCTAGTCAAGCCTGAATGGGTGGACTTTTGTATCCAAAACTTTAGTTAATAGTTAACCCTCATGTTTTAATTAAGGTCTCAAATTAAAGTTCTATGAAATTAAGGACACAAAAGAGACTTTTCTGTTTCGAACGATGAAAGTAGGACCAAATTAATAGTTGGGAAAAGGGGCATATTTGCCCTCCAACTTTGAGAAAGGGGCATATTTGCCCTCCGTCAAAGTTGGGGGACAAATATACCCCTTCTGTTAATAAACTTTCACCATGTGGATATATTTCATCACCATTAACTGCGTTGCACAAGTGGAATCCACGTGGACGCCACCTGTGCGCCACCTGAATGACCCGACCCGTTAATTATCCGACCCGATTTGAAATAAAATCCAAATACGCTGCAATGGAGAACACCCAATTCTTTCTTCTTCAATCCAAATACGCTGCAATCCAAATACGCTGCAATTAGAAAAATAATTGGTTTCTGAATGCACTGGTGATGTAGGTAGGGCGAATTCAAATCTAGATAAATGCAACTTTGTGTAATTGCCTAAAGAGATGGTATTTGAAGTGATTCAATGCAAGGGAATAGAGCATTTTGGAACGATAAAATTCTTTAGGAACTTGAAAAATCGAATAGCAAGTGAAGGATAATTTGGATTTTCTGTAAAATACTTTTATAATCAAGCCGGCATCACTAAGTTATAGAATACAATGTTGTCGTTGAGGAAATTTAATAGACTACACAAAAACTCACAATCAAGTAATGTGGTCTGTTTGCAGAAAAAGCATACTCAAAAGTAATGTTGGTTACGCTAATAAACTAGAAGGGGTGGGAGGCAAGAGTTTTCCTAAGTGAACCGATTCCACATACTTTGAATTGGACAATCAAAGCGGATCCAGGTGTAATCTGTAAGTAATCTGTAAGTCATCTAGGTGGCGCACAGGTGGCGTCCACGTGGATTCCACCTGTGCAACGCAGTTAATGGTGATGAAATATGTCCACATGGTGGAAGTTTATTAACAGAAGGGATATATTTGTCCCCCAACTTTGACAGAGGGCAAATATGCCCTTTTTCTCAAAGTTGGAGGGCAAATATGCCCCTTTTCCCTTAATAGTTTAACAAAAGCTAAAATTGCCAACTTTTGAATGTATAATATTCTTTCGTTTATGTAGCCTACTTCCCTCTAAGCTCCCCCATCATATATCCTCTTGCTTGCTTTCTTCACTTCACTTTTATTCTTCTCAAACAAATATGCTATTCATCTTTTAGCCTCCAGCTCTGCTATTTTTGGTTAATTTTGCAAATTTAGATACTAAAAAATGGCTTCTTCTGACAATTTAATGACTATGGAGCAGACATGGGCTTTTCTGATTCTTGGTTTTCCAACGTGCTCCAAAAATCTGTGTTTTCCCAAGAATCGGAGATGTAAATAAATCCGGTTCAGACGTCGATCGATCCATTGACTATTTCAAGTGTCCGATGAGAACGAAACAACCGATTCGAACCGGAGGAGTAAAGTTGGTCATGTTAGTGGGAAAATAACTAAAAGGAAGTCACGTTCTTCGAGGCGCAATACGACGACGTATAATTTCTGACATATGGTGCAACAGGTTACCGGTGTTAGATTCGGAATGATGGGCGGTGACGTTACTCAACCCGAACCGCAGTGTGGGTAACTCTGCCATACCGTTATTGCTTGCCAACTCTTGACACGTCGCCTTTCTTATCGACCACGTGTCTCACCTCACTTCGATTATGCTCCATACACCACCGCTTGACGGATGTGGTCGACGGATCATGTGGCTTTGATTTTAGCACTTTTTCTGACTTTCCTACCCTTGAGTCATTCATGGAAAACAATGTGTAGTTTAATGTAGTAGCTAGGTCCTTTTCAGTAATTTCATTTTGGAGAAGTAGGAAAGGGTAAAATGGGGAAATCAAATATGTTCATAGTTTGAGCTAATCTCACTCTTTTTTAGTTGAGGAGGAGAGGAAGGAATTATGTGAAAATATGAATGGATGATGTCACATTCTTTCTCGTTTAATTTCAATATATGTATCTCAATCTAATTCAAAATCTTTTTCTTTGCATTTATCAAAGCAAAGGGACAACAAATTATTTTATTTTGAAGTATTAAAGAGGTCTATGGTACTTTTTAGCCATGAATTATAGTTGTTCAAGTTTTAGACAATTGATGGTATTTCTTCTTTAGTTAATTTTTGATTGGTCATGAAAGATGTTGAGAAAGGCCAATTTTTTACCAAATTTGAATTTGTAGGTGATAAGCACGTAATTAGTCTGAAATGTTATAATCTTAATTGAAATTGGACTGAGAGTTTGATTCGATCCTTAGCTAATCGATTTCGGGTCCGCGTTAATAACAAGAGCAAATTAGAGCACTTTTGAATGTAATTACATGAGTTATAGTAATGAGAATGAGATGACATTCCAACATGAAACTTGAATTCTTTATATAGCTAACAATACAAGACATTTATGCTCGATAAAAAAATCCTTCATTTAATTGCATTAAATGATAAAACGGTCACTTAATGAGCAAATGGTAACGGCTGACGGCATACCCAAAACGAATAGGCGCTGAGCTCCTTCGGATTTTCACCGAATGTTATCAAATTCGGGTCATAAGGTGTCACCTTGTTCGACTACCGTCCGATCTTGCTACAACACTCGAATTTACCACCGGTACAAAAGAAAGCATTTCAAGTATGTAAATGAGCTTTGAATAATAACGGAATAGTTCATTTTCAATAATGCTAAAGATAAATGATGTTATGAATTGATTACATGTCGAGAGCGTGATTTATTTCTATTAATGTCAACAATCAGTGATACTTTTATGAATTAATTGCTTCTCGAGAGCGTGCTAGTTTTCTCCTTAATGATCTAAAGACCTGATAATTTCTCCCAATTAACAAGTTTTGTTCCAATAACTATCATAAAAATCAAAATTTTAAGTGAAATATTTGAAAGTAAATAGAAGAGGGAATGTATTTTCAAACGGGACACATTATACTACTTTACTAATTAACTTTATCTTATATGATAATGTCTGACTGAACATGATATTCAAAAAGACGTTCAACACATATAAAAAGTATCATTAGAACTTATAATTTTATACCTTACATGATATTTCTATGACTATAAGAACATATCATAAAAGGTGTTGCTGTTGCTGATATTAGTGTAGCTGCTGCTGCATCTACCTATTGTTGCATGTTGATGCGTTTACGCTGATATTAGTGTAGCTGCTGCATCTACCTATTGTTGCATGTTGATATTTTTGCGATCGCTTTAGCCGAGTCACATCGAGTTGTCACGCTTCTTGAAAAAGATCTGTGCTGATGGAATAGCTCACAAAATGAATTTCGAATAAAAGATCTATCATTTGTTCTGATGCATAGAGAAAACACAAAACTTGTGGACTACCTATCAAAAGAATTACCATTTGCCTTTAGTATATGAACTACAGAACAACTACTGTGTGTCTGCAGTTTATGGAGGAATATGCTACTACTACACCATATATTATTTCTTTGATCGCCGGTGCTTAGTCGACGCATTTCCGCTATTTGTCTTGGTGTTAACGCAGCGACAGATCCGGCCAAGGCAACTACCGCAATGTACGCCGGGTCTTCAGTTATCGTGCCGAGGTCTCGATCCTTTTTTACAGCTAAGGCTATTGCTTTAGTTGATGCAGGGGCAAGTGCAGCTCTTGCTGCTGCTGTAGCAGCTAATGGTTCGTGTCATGTGGATGTTGTGTCTACTACTGCAGATGACATGAATAATGTTGTTGGTTTTTTTTTTTTGCTGTGGATGCACTACCTGGTCTTGGTGTGGCTGGTGTTGGTGCAAATTTTAATGCACAACAGGAGGCTGTGGATGCTGTTATCGAGTCCTCTGTTGCTGGCCCTGTAAACTCATGTCTTCAAGCTAGGACTGAAATCGTTGTTTTCAGTGCCTAGCTTGAGGGGGGTGTTGAGATATACCACATATATACATTGTATATATATATGTGGTTAGTTAGTATTAGTTCATTAGATATTTTTTATTAGAGTGATCTTTGATTCCCTTGTAACTTAGGCAGCCTATAACTAGGACATTCCCTTATAATTACTTTTGAACAAACATAATATTAAAATACATCAGAAGAGCGTATTTTTGCTCCTCAAAATATCTTCTCTCTTCCTCTCTTTCCTCACTTCACAATTTACAGAGTTCCTCTTCTCTTCACTGTTGTCTTCCTCTTCTCGTTCGTTTGCTCCTGCAAACTTAACAATGTTTTCTTAGAACCTAAATTCTCTCATCATCACTCACTCAGTCACTCCAAACATGACTGCTCAATCTCAAGAAGAGATCCTAGCCGCTCATCTCGAACAACAAAAAAAGGAAGTAATTTTCCTTTATATTTCTCTCACAATATGTATAGCTATTCTATGTGAGACTTTGAGGTTTTATAGTAATTTCACTTGATTTTATAGTTTGATTATATGTATTGAGTCTTATGTGTTGCTTGAATTTTTTCTTTTTGTTGTTCTAATTTGCTAATGTTGTCCGTGTTCATTGTTTGGGATCTATAGTGGGCCTCCAACTATGTTTTATTGAACATATTTGCCCTTCGTTTAATTTGAGATCAAATATACCCTCATCGTTTGCAAACTTATTAAATTTTCCCTCATTTGAATGGAAAATTGACGTGGATGCCACATGTTCCACGTGGACGCCAATCAAAATTAGAGGGCAAACCACCGTTACCACAGAGAACCACAACAATCGTCGACGATCCAATCAAATTGAATATCCACTATAATGCTAACAAGATTTTCAGGCTTGAATGTGAGGAATTAAAACAGTATGAGAGATTCACATCACTTAGCACCGAATCAGAGTTAGAGGGTGAGTGTGCTGAGGTTGCAAGGTTTCTTTCTTGTTTATTCGGAAGTATCCTTGGTGCCTAAGGTGGCTGAATATGAAAACACAAAAGTTGAATTTGTCGGTAGTGACTTTCCATTTGGTCCTGGTACTAATTTTCTTACCACATGCCTTGGTGCTACACAACAACAACATACTTACTGAAATTCCACAATGTGAGGTCTGAGAAAAGTAGAGTATACGCAGACCTTACCTTTACCTTGGTAAGTAGAGCGGTTATTTCCAAGAGACCCCGGCTTAAGACAACCTTGGTGCTACACGAAATTGTGTTTTCTGTAGGCGTTTGGCAGCTTGAAGCTTGCTAGTGATGCTACCTTGTGCCATTTTCTCCAAGTCCTAGTAATAAGAAAATATTGGAAGAAAGTGATATGGTGAAGATTGACATAGATGGTTTAATTGTTGTATTTGTTAGGGATTTGTTGGATGTAAAACACATAAGTAAGGCACATCGGAAGTTTAAAATTTTGTTTATTTACTTGCTCCAACAAAGATCGTCTGGTATGATTATGCGATAATTCAAATCTGCAAAACATGAAAACTTACAGTTTATGCTTTTAATGCAGTCTCTACTAAAAGGTGCGCACGCGATTGTCAATCCGGGTGCAAGCCTTGCTTCAGTATATTCCTTTGC
This sequence comes from Przewalskia tangutica, assembly GCA_029844215.1. Lineage (NCBI taxonomy): Eukaryota > Viridiplantae > Streptophyta > Magnoliopsida > Solanales > Solanaceae > Przewalskia > Przewalskia tangutica. Next base: position 98,199,204 of record CM056738.1, on the reverse strand, counting down.
CCAAGAAAGCTAGGAAATTTTGGCAGAGGTTTGAGAGAATTTATTTCCTGAACTCTAAGTTCAGAAAGTGGAAAATGAGTTCTATTGAAATTATGGGTTAAGTGCCAAATATATAGTGAGGAAACCCTAAACCTAATCAGATTTGGATCAGGCTTCAAAACCTGACCCAAATCCAAATTGCAGATGGCCACGAATCGGGCCCATCACATGCAGCCTTTATTTATTTTCTGCACGTTTTAGTTCTAATTAAATTCAAGACTTAATTTTAACTTAATTAATTAATTTTCATCAAATGAAAATTATCCCATAATTTATTATAAAATAAAATATCTTGATTCAAAATCCGATATTTTACATTCTCTCAATATACCCTTAGACCGAAAAGACAATCGACTTAGTGACTCTTTGTGCCTTCACACATCCAAGACTTGATCAAATCAAGGTTCACACTAACTCTAGACTGCGCACGCGACGACCCAATATGTGAAGACGCTACAAGACTCAAGTAAACAAACCTCCATGTGAGATGATAAATTCCTTTCATTCGCGACATACTCGATCAAGCTTAAGATTTGCCAAGTGTCTATCCAAATGGCTTGATCATTTTATCTCATCTATATTAGTCGACAACTAGACCATATCCTAGATATGTCTCTTGCATCGCCAATGACTGGTCGACCTAACATCTACGGTGTCGGTGTTCTCTCAAACTCCAATCGAGGAATGAATCCTATTCTCGCTCAACTACCACCTTCAATCTACTTCGTAATGCACCCAATACAAGCCGCGCCTCAACCTATAAGACATTTGAGCTAGACATGATCAAAGTGCATGACTGCAAACAAGGCGATATTGACCTCAAGTCTAAGGACCTCTATCTCCCACACGCCGATAATACTCTAGACATGTATAACAAATAGTTTATCCAGGTATGCCAATACTCTCTAAGAGTATCCATGTGTCCATCACTAGCAACTATTGCTTGCGATGAAGTGAGATATACTACATTCTCTAAGAATGTGACGCACTACATGTCGACTTATAACATATCATTGATATCCCATTCTCAATGATCATTAGTCTAGGCTATTTTAAGAACTACACTCTATCATTAATATCTCACACTATTAATGACAATGTAAGTTCAAGGGATGCACATTAATGAATAATATAAACAATCAAATAATAATTCAATAATTGCAAATGCCAAGTATATATTAATCTTATTAATAATATGAATGTGTTCAAGTACACGTGATCCTAAAATGATTGTTTCTAGGACATATATACTTTCAATCTCCCACGGCCTAGAGCCAATCACTAACGATCCAATGCCCATGTTTTCAAAATGACCATTATGCTTGACTAAACTTAATGATCTAGTAAATGGGTCCGCTAGATTTTCATCCGTGGAATGCACTATCTTTATTTCTTGATTTCTACCACCCTCTAAGTACGTGGTATTTCCGTACACGCTTGTTTCGCTTGTTGATCTTGGTTCCTTAGCTTAATCGCTTTGACTGTTGTCACAATAAATCGTTATTGCACATATCTGGCACTTGGAACAACCCTTAGTTCCTTTTAAGAACTCAGATATCGTAACAGCTTCTTTATAAGCTTTCGATTAAGCAATGTACTCGATTTCCGTTGTCGAATCGGCAGTTGTAGCTTGCTTGGAACTCTTCCAACTAACTACTCCACCATTTAAAATGAGGCATAACATCGAGATTTGAAGTCATCAAGATCTGTCCTAAGCTAGCATCGATGTACCCAGAGCTACTAGCTCTTCTTGTCCGCCATAGACTATGAAGTATTCTTTAGTTCGTCTAAGATACTTAAGAATACTCTCGATCGCCTGTTCCTCCCGTGATTCTCGCTGAATTTACAAGTCATGCTAAGTGCATAGGCCACATCCGCCTCATGCAGTCATGGCATACATGATTGATCCTATAGCTGAAGCATATGAGATTCTCTTCATGCGTTCAAGTTCTGCAACTGTGGAAAGACTATCTTTCTTTGATAAATTGATGCCTTGATCTATAGGAAGATCTCCCTTCGGATTTCTCCATGTAGAGATGTCTTAGCACTTTGTCTATGTATACACAGAAATTTACCCCAACAATCTACTAAGTCTATCTCGTAGATCCTAATTCCAAGAATTTAGCAGTTTCACTTAAGTCCTTCATCGGGCGTAATCGATAACAATTTCGATCGATTGCATGAGAGTATTATTATCTCTCATTATCAATATGTCATCTACATATATGACAATGAAGACAATACTCTCATCTGTGTGTTTACTATAAACACATGGATCATCTTCGCTTCTAACAATGTCAAACGATTTGACTACTTTGTCAAAACAAATGTTCCAACTCCTTGAGGCTTGCTTAAGTCCATCAATGGACTTTTGTAGTTTGCATACCGCTTTGGTTGAGTCTTAGACGAAACCCTCTGTCAGATCATATACACCTCCTCAATTAGATTACCATTGAAGGAAGGCTTTAACATCCATTTGCCAAATATGATAATCATAGTATGCAACTATAGCAAGCAAAATCCGAATGGACTTAATCTTTGCAACAGGCGAAAAGGTTTCAACATAATCGACCCCAGGCCGTTGATTATAACCTTTAGCCACCTATTTTGCTTTATAAGTCTGTATTTTGCCATATGCATCAATCTTCTTCAAGACCCATTTGCATCCTATGGGTCTAACCCCGTTGGCAAGTCAACCAAGTTCCATACTTGGTTTATGTACATAAACTCCATTTCGGATTTCATGGCTTGCCATCTCTCGTGAATCAATGTCTAACATTGCTTCGTTGTAGGTAGTAGGCTCATCATCATCGTGAATATCTATCTCATTATGTGTTTCAACAAGGAGATTAAGTCTTTCGTGTGCACGATGAGTCTAGTGGTCTCTGAGTTGAACATTCTGCGTTTCAAATACTCCAGATTTTGATTTTGAGAAGATGTTTGTGTGTTGACAATCCAACACCTTGAGAACTTTCAGAATATCATTTTGAATAGATGATGCATAACTATTGTGTCATCTATCATTGGTTGCATGAGGGTCTTGCATTTCGCAGATCCTCACAACACTCCCATCGGCAAGGCGTACTCTAAGTACCCAATCATCATCAAGTACTCCCACCGAATCCTTGTCTAGGTTATTTGACAAGAGGTCATTCTCTACATTATTTTGTACTTCTTGAATTTCTTCGTTCTATCTTGTTGCAACTCGTTCCTTGTAGACATAGTCTTCTTCAGAAAGTTGCATTTCAAAACAATTACTTTATGTTCCTCGTGAAGATAGAAGCGCACCCTCTTGTTTCCTTAGGATACCCTACAAAATAATACTTCACTTTTAGATTCCAATTTGTCAATGAGCAACTTCTTTACATACGCAGGCACCCTGTGGTCGCGTGTGTTTAAGTCTGCTTCTTGCCATTCCATATCTCATATGGAGTTTTCAACCGACTTTGATGGAATTCTATTCAAAATGTAGATTGAGCTTTGCAATGCATATCCCCATAGGTATGTTGCAGAGTGAGAAGCTCAACATGGATCTAACCATATCTAATAAGGTACGATTTCTTCTCTCAAAGAACACCATTCATTTGTGGCGTCGGGAGGTGTCCATTCCGAATGGACTCCATGGCTTCAAGTAATCTAGAAATTCTTACTTAAGTACTCACCTCCTCGATCCGATCGAAGAGTTTTAATACTTGTTTCAAGTCTTACTTACGACTTGTACTCATGAATTTCTCAAAAGCTTGACTTATGCTTCATAAGATACACATGCCCAAACCTTGAGAAATCGTCAGAAAAGTGATGAAATAAAGAAAGCCTCCTTAGCTCGAGTTGGAAAAGGCCCACATACATCGGTATGGACTAACTCAAGCACCTCTTCGCACGCACTTTCCAGAAAGTGATTTGGTTGTCATCTTTCCTCTTAAGCAAGATTCGCAATCACCATATGACTCTAAGTCAAATGGTTCTAAGTAATCTAATTCTCAATCTTGCTATCCTTGATTCATTGATGTGACCAAGCCAATGCCATAAGTAGGTGGGATTTCTTTGATTACTTATTTTAGCTCTTTTATTTTGTATATTGAAAATTTCATGGCTACAGTTTAGAACATACAATCCATCCACAAGCGGAGCATTTCCACAAACAAAACCAATAAAAGACAGTACATAACTGTCATTGGCAATGAATGAAGAAAACCCCTCAATGTCTAACATTTGGATAGAGATAATATTCCTCGTTAACGAGGTAACAAAATAACAATTATTAAGTTCTAAACAAAAGCCAAAGGGTAAATCCAGTCTATAAATTCCCACGCATTTAGCATCCACTCGTGCTCCATTTCCAATGCGCGGATCAACCTCCCACGGTCCAACCTTTCTGCTGTCAGTTAGACCCTTCTCATTATTACAAATGTGAGAGCCACAGACGGTATCCAATACCCAGCAGTGAGAGTTAGTTACAGACATATTTATTTCAATGACAAACATACCTTGTCCAGCAGGTCCAAAAAGCACCTAGTGCCTTGTGTCCTATTGGATCGTTGCAATCCCCTTCATAAACCTTCAGCATGTTGTGAAGTTCTGGAAGATTCACCTTGGTTCCATTCATGTTGAAGTTCACAATGAAATTCTCAAATGGACCATGAAATGAATTTAGGATTAGGTTGACAGAGACATTTATAGGCAGCTTCGTTCCAATCGAAGCCAACCTCTCTATTAACCCAATCATCTTCAGAACACTCGCTGATACTGGACCCCATTCGTTCAACTTACACTTAAAGAGATCTCTCAACAGTTCATACACCATTGTCTGAGACTGTGATTCATAAAGACTCTTCAAATGTTCTAGCATCTCGTTGGGATCCATGTTTTCACGCTCAGAATTTCTACAACCATGACAATATTATACATTAAACGGTGAGCATTGTCTAGATGCTTCTGATAAGCCATCTTGTCAAACAAGGCACTGTTGGGAATATTGTGTCTAACACATACTCAATTCTTTCTAGTTTTCACACTAATCGCAGATTTCTTTAACCAGTCAGGAAAGTTTGCTCCAGTCAACTTGTTTGTTTCAACCAATATTTTAAGTAACCGATTCGACATTTTATACTGAAGAAAAGATAGACTTGAAATTAATACTCAAATATAATTTCTATTGAACACATTCATTAACTAACTAACATGGTCTTTAGTTTAATTAGCTCCCACTATTTTAACATACTCTTTTACCCCATAAAGAATACGGACTCATATCAAATACGGTCATAATGGGCCAAGATCCAAACTCATTTGTCCGCGCTTCACGAGGTGATAACTTCAACAACACGATCCGGTAGGTCTCTAAACCAATTGCAAACAATTTGCAACTCTTGGTTGACCGAATGTTCTAAACAATTCGACTGCGCCTCTACGTCCGACATCAGCGCCAAGACACTCTAGCAAGTCAACCCGTTATGCGATCGCAATTATGTATCTAAGTGGGCTTAGCCTTCACAAGCAAACAGGGTGTAAATACTCACGAAGGTTTATCACCTACTACAACATTTATATGCATCTATGAAAGTGTCCGAGTCCTCGACTTAGAGCAAATCATAAATACTCATCTCGCGAAAAGGATTTTGCACCACAATCAATTATAACGGATGACGATTCATTTTAAATGAGACTTGTATTAAATTTGGGGAACATTTTAATTCGTGGTTATGACTAAGATCAACTATTATATCATACATCATATGAAATCCTATCATGCAATTTCTAAACACATTTAGATGGAAACCATCAAACCCAATAGCATGATATAAGATGGTTTTAATCATATATGGCGCCGCCTACCTGCATAATTATAGCGATCAAAGTAAACAATTATCGGGCGCACTACCTGCATAATAATTGCAGACTCTATTCTAATTATTTAAATGACAATCAATTAAACAATTAGGAGAAACAATTAATTTATGCACACATTATCAAATAATATGCTAAATAACAATAATTGTGGGTTAATTAATTTTGTTTCAATTTAGGAAATATTTAAATTCAAAATTTAAACTCAATTTTCAATTTTCGAATTTTCTGCTCATCCAAACAAATTCCTTAACAATTCGTAAATTAAAATTTAATTTTCGTGGGTATTTCTGCAATTTTCAGAACCTTAAAATATTTACAGATTTACCCAGTGGACCAAATAAGCTTTTCAAATTTACAGATTGACCTGTGGACTGAATCACGATTTTAAAACTTTTAAAATTTCGTAAAATATCTCGTGACTAATTTGTAATTTTCTAACTTAAAATATTTTCAGATTTATTAAAGGACCAATCTACAATTTAAAAACCCTAATTTTAATTGCAAAAGGTCCTTACACTATTTCAAATTTTCAAAATCAAATCCAACTCCAAATCAAATTTGGGATTGATTTCGGGAGAAATCGACTAATTAAAACATACCAAGCGATGGCACACGTCGATTTAACTCATGGTTTTCACCATGGTTGCGGCCACACTGGTCGGACCGGCGCCACGTAATTCTAAAACCGTCGGTGGTGTTCCTTTTCCCATTATCGTTTACGTAACACTACCACCATTAGATTCTCTCGCCGAGACGAAACACGCGGTATTATTACTTCGTATGATTGTCGGTGGCGGCTGAACCGCCTCGGTGATTGTTTCCGGCGACCTAATTTTTTTTTTTTTTATCGCTCACGCCGTGAGAATCAAGAACATCGCCGCCACGAACAATGCGCCATCGCTCACCGCCCCAATTTTTTTTTTTTTTAAAATCAGATCGCTTCACGGAATAAGAATCGCGACATCGTTCACGCGAATGACCGGATCGTTTCATCGTGAATGGCGATTTACATCGTTTCGATTTTTTTTTAAAAAAATTCCGAAAATCAATTCTAAATCAAAACAATTAATTTCCCACATATTGTTATTAAAGATTATCGTATAATCATTAAACCAGCCTGTGCTCTGATACCACTGTTAGAGAATTTGTTGGATGTAAAACACACAAGTAAGACACATCGGAAGTTTAAAATTTTGTTTACTTACTTGCTCCAACAAAGATCGTCTGGTATGATTATGCGATAATTCAAATCTGCAAAACATGAAAACTTACAGTTTATGCTTTTAATGCAGTCTCTACTAAAAGGTGCGCACGCGATTGTCAATCCGGGTGCAAGCCTTGCTTCAGTATATTCCTTTGCCCAAGAAAGCTAGGAAATCTTGGCAGAGGTTTGAGAGAATTTATTTCCTGAACTCTAAGTTCAGAAAGTGGAAAATGAGTTCTATTGAAATTATGGGTTAAGTGCCAAATATATATGAGAAACCCTAACCTAATCAGATTTGGATCGCTTCAAAACTCGACCTAAATTAAGTGCGATGGCTACCGAATCGCCCATCACATGATTGCCTTTATTTATTTTCTCAGACGCTTTAGTTCTAATTAAATCCAAGACTTAATTTTAACTTAATTAATTAATTTTCATCAAATGAAAATTATCCCATAATTTATTATAAAATCAAATATCTTGATTCAAAATCCGATATTTTACATTCTCTCAATATACCCTTAGACCGAAAAGACAATCGACTTAGTGTGACCCTTTAGGCCTTCACACATCGGCACTTGATCAAATCAAGGTTCACACGGAACTCCCAGACGGTGACGGACCCAATATGTGAAGTACGTTTACAAGACTCAAGTAAACAAACCTCTATGTGAGATGATAAATTCCTTTCATTCGCGACATACTCGATCAAGCTTAAGATTTGCCAAGTGTCTATCCAAATGGCTTGATCATTTTATCTCATCTATATTAGTCGACAACTAGACCATATCCTAGATATGTCTCGCATCGCCAATGACTCGTCGACCTAACATCTCTCGGAAGTCGAGTGTTCTCTCAAACTCCAATCGAGGAATGAATCCTATTCTCGCTCAACTACCACCTTCAATCTACTTCGTAATGCACCCAATACAAGCCGCGTCTCAACCTATAAGGCATTTGAGCTTAGGACATGATCAAAGTGCATGACTCCGTAAACAAGGCGATATTGACCTCAAGTCTAAGGACTCTATCTCCCACACGATAATACTCTAGACATGTATAACAAATAATTTATCGCCAGGTATGCCAATACTCCCAAGAGTATCCATGTGTCCATCACTAGCAACTATTGCTTGCGAAGTGAGAGATATACTACATTCTCTAAGAATGTGATGCGCACTACATGTCGACTTATAACATATCATTGATATCCCATTCTCAATGATCATTAGTCTAGGCTATTTTAAGAACTACACTCTATCATTAATATCTCACACTATTAATGACAATGTAAGTTCAAGGGATGCACATTAATGAATAATATAAACAATCAAATAATAATTCAATAATTGCAAGCCAAGTATATATTAATCTTATTAATAATATGAATGTGTTCAAGTACATGTGCTCCTAAAATGATTGTTTCTAGGCATTATAAACCGCTTTTTTTAATTTTTTACTAAGTACTCATCTTATGTTAGCTTTTGGGATCTTTTATACCGTAAATGAATATGAATGTTTGTCTTTGCACGTTAACGAGAAGCTCTATAAGTGAAGAGTGCCTTGTTATTATTAGCTTCTTATTATTTAAGACTTCTTTCTTTCTTTTTTAAAATTTCGCATAATTGTTATGCTACCATTGCATTTTGCGTGGTGGCTCTTGCAATTACAAGGTCTCTACATCACGCTGATAAGCACCATCTTTATTTAACTATTTTCTCATTTAACTGTAAGAAAAAATTTTTTTTGCTACGCAAAAAATTATTACTTCATATTTTGCACCACCAGATTATTACTCCTGGATCCGCCACTGTTTCTAGGACATATATACTTTCAGTATTTGCTCAGATGCATGTGATCCGGGAAGGACCATTTATTTGTACAACTGCTGATGTTATTGCGCCTACGTACTAATCTAATTACTGAATTCCTCTAAGACTTGTTAAACCAGAAAGGCAGGAGACCACAGATAAACCAAAAGCTAAAACTATTCAAAAAGTTGTTGAAGTATATGACTACAAGATTGTTGAGAGTGTTTTGAGAGACGAGGTTCCGTTTTACTTGTTTTAGATCACAAGATTTAAAATTCTTTCTTTATTTCTTAAATTTCGTGTCGAGTCAAAATATATTACATAAATTGGGACGAAGTGAATAATAAATTGACAGGCCTATTTGGGCAAAATAAGGCCTATTCGGCAGAGGTTTACCGAATAGGTCTTAAGGTAAACCTATACCTTATATGTAAATTTCTGTTGATATAAGCCTAATTAATATGTTTAATTTTATCCGAATAAATCTAATTTTGCTATAATACCATTGCCTTGCGAATTTTATTTTATGTTTTGCTTGAGAAGGGGTTCGAACCCAGAATTCATGGATTTTTAGGCGAAGGGAAAAAATTAAAGATTTCGAATATAAGTGACAAAAATTAAAGATTCCAAATTTGAAGGGAAAAATTAAATAGCAGTGTCTTTAAACAACATTGTGCATAAAAAACAAATGGGACTATGAATTAAAAAGAACGGTCTACTATGCGAATTATCTGTTTTTCATCCCCTTATGTATGTTTGTTTTAGTAGTTTTTCTCTTCAATTCGTAATTCTCTTTGTAATTTCAGTTTACAAGTTATTGAAATACATTTATCGCTTATTTGGATTATTGAGTTGTTTCATGGTTACACACTTGTAAATATTTAATTGTCTCTGTAATTTCAAACACAATCATGTCATAATTCTCTTTACAAATCTGAATGCAATTCTTAAGAATGGGCTCCATTGGTTGCTTCAATAAGATTACTGTTTGATTAAAAATGTCACTAGCCTTGGCTAAAGATAATTGAAGCATGATATGCGCCAAATCTTTTTTATCAGCAAAAGAAATCCGCTCTAAGAGATTTGACGCATAACTTGTAGTCCGTAGACTTTTTACAAACATCTTCTATTAAATCTCCACATGAATGGCCACAAAAGAGAGAAAGACAATAAAAATTATGAGGTTCATTTTTTTATATTTTATGTGTGATAATGAATGATTCTTATAGGAGGAAGTATTGATATTGTGCTTCTTTTGATTTATGGCGAGAAGATTGTGTTACCATTTTTATAATGAGATTGTGCTAATAAAATTTTATACTATTAATGCTTATAAATAAAACTTTATTGTATAATGTAGACAAACTTCCACATAATTATTTTTTTAAATGCAAAAGATCTCATTTAAATGTGTTGTTATCTCTTAATTTAGGGCAATAATCTACAATGCATTTCAAATATAATTTTCGTTCAATATTTTCCTTTAAATGACTAGTAAAATTGGATGAACCTATTATGATGAGGTAGATTTAATTATGTGGACTATTTGGAGTTTGTTGAGCATAGTAAAAGAATTTATTTTGTTTTTTGGTTAACTAAATATATAATATTAATATATACAACACAAATTTACATACTATTTGAGGAAATTAAGCTCCGTGAAAGTTACCTGATTTTGTCTTATGGGCCGATTTACTACTCCCTTTCTCTTACATTATCTATCGCGTTTCTCTCTTACACGCTTCTTAAAAATATTAATTAGAGGGTTTAGACTATTTATCCTTATTTATGTCTTATGATATAATTTCTTATTTAATATTCACTTTATTTGTGTGTCATCTCTCCATAATTTAGGTGTTTGATTATTCAAGAACAATTATTACAAAGGGTAAATTCAATATGGCAGCAACTGAAACCTTTATTATTCATAAAAAGCTAGAAAGATTGAGAGAGACTTTCTATAATTTGCCGAGAGGAAAAGTACCCATTATATTACTCTCTGTCTCAATTTATGTGATACAATTTTCTTTTTAGTCTGTCTAAAAAATAATGATATATTTCTTTATTTTGCAATAATTTAACATTAATTTTTTACGCTTAACGAGATGATATACAACCACACAAATATTTTTGACTTGTTTTAAATCATAAAATTCAAAAGTCTTTTAATATTTATTAAACTCCGTATCGAGTCAAAATATATCACATAAATTAAGACGGATGAAATAATAAATTGACAGGCCTATTCGGCAGAGGTTTGTCATAAGACAAATATTTACCCAAAATTAGTCATTATATGCAAACTTGTGTTGATTTTGCCTAATTAATTGGCCTAATTTTATCCGAATAGATCTAATTAATTTTGCTATAATACCTTTGCCTTGTGAATTTTATTTTATTTTTTGCTTGAGAAGAGGTTCGAACCCAGAATCTATGAGTTTTTAGGCGAATGGAAAAAATTAAAGATTTCGAATTTAAAAGACAAAAATTAAAAATAAAAAAAATTAAAATTACAAATTCGAGGGACAAAAAATTAAATATTGGTGACTTTAAAGGGCATTCCACATAAAAAAAAAAAATCAGAAGATACATGGAAGAAATAGCACATTATGACATTCAATTTTATGTTACTACCTTGATAATTTGGATTTAAGCAAATAATATTGTCATTAAGCAGTAGCAACAACATCCTAAGAAAAGTTAAAAAATGTATAACAAACTCAAAGTTGTTTCAGTAAAATGTAAAAAATCATCACTCTTAGCTTTTAATGGGTCCTTTCGAATTGGATGCCATTCAGTGAAAGTCTCTTCACAAGTGTCTGCATCAGTATTGGCACCACTTATGTAATCTTTCGCCGTATCAATATCATTTTCATCTAAATATTTAATTGTTTCTGTAATATCAAACACAGCCAGATCATAATTCTCTCTACAAATCTGAATGCAATTCTTAAGAATGGGCTCCATCGGTTTCTTCAATAGAATTTCAATTTGATTAAAAATGTCTGTAGCCTTGGCTAAACATAATTGAAGCATGATACGCGTCAGACCTTTTTTATCAGCAAAAGAACTTTTAGGATCCGCTCTAAGAGATTTGACACATAATGTATAGTCCGTAGACTTTTTACAAACATCGTCTATTAAATCTCCATATGAATTGGCCACAAAAGAGAAAAAGACAATAAAAACCACTATTAATATTCTCATCTTTTTTTAATATTTTATGCGTGATGATGAATGATTCTTATAGGAGCAAGTATGGCGAGAAGATTGTGTTACCATTTTTATAATGAGATTGTGGTAATCAAATTTTATACTATTAATGCTTATAAATAAGCCTTTATTGTATAATGTAGACAAACTTCCACATAATTAATTTTTTTAAATGCAAAAGATCTCATTTAAATGTGTTGTTATCTCTTAATTTAGGGGAATAATCTGTTGGGTTTTGATATTGGTGAATGGGAAATGATGGGATGAAAATTAAAGGGGGTAAAAGGCTCTTTTGTCCCACATCGAAAAAAGAAAAGGAAAGAGAGGTGTATATATTACATTACACCTTCTCTAACTGCTAAAAGGGTTGAGAGGCGCGACTCGCCGTCGCCGCCGCCGCTTCTGGCCGCCGCCTGGCCCGCTTCCTCTCTTTTTCGAATTTCCCTCCAAAATTAGGTGACGATTCTGAATGATACCTCCAACCCTATAAATTCTTGATTATTCCAAGAATTTATTCATTCATTTTTCTAATCAAGTGGGCTCGATTACATTTTGAAATTATTTTTCCAAAACAGATTCTGTTTTCGTTTATTATTTCATTAATGTAATATGTTTCACTAAGTGATTAACAGATTATTTTGAAACATTATTTAGCCAAATACATATTATTATACCAACAATCTTAAGGAAATTATTCCCCTCACAATACTCGAGGTTAACGGAATATCGCCTCCCAGGATAGAACGATTATCTTACCAGAATAGTAGTACTCCAAATTCCGGTAGCAATATTCTAACTTGAAGACATAAAAACTTCGTTGGAATATTAAAAGTCAAGGAAAAAGTGTTTTCCAAAAGGAAAAAAAAAGTGTTTTTTTTCAGAAAGGAAAAAAAAAAGTGTTTTTCTTGTATGTTGTTTGGAGACTAAAATCTTCGGATTTTCTACTCCGGTTGAGATTAAAGTTTTCATAACTTTCTACTCATTTGGATACTTGATTTGAAGATATAAAAACTTCATCAAGTATACAACATACAATCTAGTACACTTCGTTTCTATCAATTTTGATTCGGTTTGAAGAAATAAAATCTTCACCGTTGTGTATTATATTTGTTGTTATCAAAATTGATTCGGTTTGAAGAAATAAAATCTTCACCGTTGTGTATGATATTTGTTGCAACGATTTGAAGAATATAAAAACTTCATCGTTCTGTTTAAGGAGATTAAAACTTGTGTAGTTTTCTACTCCATATGAATATTAGTATTCTGACTCGAATATATAAAAACTTCGTTGGAATACTAAAGTTTCATAACTATACTGTGATTTGAAGAAATAAAATCTTCATCGTTCAAATTACGATTTGAAGAAATGAAATCTTCATCGTTTAAGTTTCACAATTATACTCCGATTTGAAGAAATAAAATCTTCATCGTTTGAGTCTGTGATTTAATTGTTATTCTGGTTTTATTAAGTAAAACAGTTTGTCGATTTGACAGTGACAAACAAATAATGGCAATTGATCTGAATGATCCGTGCAATCTTTGTCGAGTGCAATTTGGTTGGAAACCCAAAGGAGTGGTGGCTGGATTCGGTGCCACTCGACATGTTTGCCGCAGTTAAGCATTTGCAACCTATGCTCCTTTGGACCCAAGAGGTACTGTTTATGGGAAATACCGCAATGCCGAAGGTTGAAGGATACGGGAAGATACTTCAAGATGACTTAGGCAGGTCCTCGACTATCAACAATGTTCTCAGACGCTCCAACAATTCGAAAGAATTTAGTTTCAGCCGGACTACTCGCCAAAAACGGGTTTAAGTGTGTGTTGGTTAGTGAGAAAATTGTAATAAGTAAGAATGATATGTTCATAGGAAAGGGTTACCTCACCGAGAGCCTTTTCAAACTCAATGTAACGGTTGTTGATGATTAATAAAAATTCGGGCCATCTTACTTATCGTGTCAAATGATTTATGGCATGCTCGTTTAGGACATGTCAATTACAAAACCTTGCGAAAATTGATCAATTTAGAAGTATTGCCTAAATTCGAGTGTAACAAATCAAAATGTGAAATTTGTGTTGAATCTAAGTTTGTTAAACATCCATATAAGTCTATTAATAGGAATTCAAATCCTTTAGACTTAATTCACACAGATATATGTAATATGAAGTCAATACTATCTCGTGGTGGGAAAAAGTATTTTATAACTTTCATTGCACTCGAGCATCATTATGTGTATTTGCTTAATAGTAAGGATGAAGCAATTAATGCATTTAAGCAATATAAGAACGAAGTGGAAAATCAATTGAATAAAAAAATCAAAATGATTAGAAGTGATAGGGGTGGAGAGTACGAATCTCCTTTTGCAGAGACATGTTTGGAATATGGATTTATTCATCAAACTACTGTCCCTTACACACCACAATCAAATGGAATTGCGGAAAGGAAAAACCGTACATTAAAGGAAATGATGAATGTCTTACTAATTAGTTCCGGTTTACCGCAGAGCTTGTTGGAGGAAGCTATCCTTACAGCTAATCGAATACTCAACAGAGTACCCCACAGTAAAACACAATCTATTCCATATGATCTATGGAAAGGAAGAAAACCCAACTTGAAATATTTCAAAGTGTGGGGGTGTTTAGCGAAGGTCCAAGTTCCTTTGCCCAAAAGGGTAAAAATCGGACCAAAAACTGTGGATTATGTTTTTATTGGCTATGCTACAAACAGCAAAGCTTGACGGTTTTTGGTTCACAAATCGGACAATCCCGAAATTCATGTTAATACGATAATTGAATCAGATAATGTTGAATTCTTTGAAAACATCTATCCGTATAAAACTGAATGTGAGTCGTCAAGTGAAAGATCTAAACGATCATGGAAGAACCAAAGGAAAGTATACCAAGCAAAGAGGATCTAAGGCGTAGCAAACGTCAAAAGACATCTACTTCCTTTGGACCAGACTTTGTAACATTCTTGCTTGAAAATGAGCCTCAAACATTTAAAGTAGCAATGTCATCTTCTGATTCAACATTTTGGAAAGAAGCAGTCAATAGTGAGATTGAATCAATTTTAAACAACCATACATGGGAGTTAGTTGATCTTCCTCCTGGAAATAAACCTTTAGGATCAAAATGGATCTTTAAAAGGAAAATGAAAGCTGATGGTACTATTGATAAATATAAGGCAAGATTTGTGGTCAAAGGTTATAGACAAAAGGAAGGTCTTGATTACTTTGACACATACTCGCCGGTAACAAGAATAACATTTATTCGGGTGTTAGTGGCACTGGCGGCCGTATATGGTCTTGAAATCCATCAAATGGATGTCAAGGCAGCTTTCTTAAATGGAGAATTGGATGAAGAAATTTACATGGAACAACCTGAGGGTTTTGTGGTTCCTGGTAAAAAAAGGAAAGTGTGCAGACTTGTTAAGTCACTTTATGGACTTAAACAAGCACCCAAACAATGACATGCGAAATTTGACCAAACAATGTTGGCAAATGGATTTAAGATTAATGAGTGTGACAAATGTGTTTACATTAACAATACTCCAAATCATGAAGTCATTGTTTGTTTGTATGTTGATGACATGTTGATAATGAGTAAATATATTGTCGATGTAAATGCTACGAAGCGTATGCTCGCTAGCAAATTTGACATGAAAGACTTAGGGGTTGCTGATTTGATCTTAGGAATTAGGATCCATAAAACTCCACAAGGTCTAGCATTATCGCAGTCACATTATATTGAAAAAGTACTTGACAAGTTCAAGTATTTAAATTTCAATGTTGCAAAGACTCCAATCGATGTAAGTTTTGCACTTCAAAAGAATGAAGGTGAAAGTGACTCACAATTGGACTTTGCACGAGGTCTGGGAAGTTTGATGTATATTATGAATTGTACACGACCAGATATAGCATGTGCTATAAGCAAGCTGAGTCGATTCACGAGTAATCCCAATCAAACTCATTGGATGGCAATGAAACGAGTCTTGGGATATTTACAACACACCCAAAACTATGCTTTGCATTATAATAAATATCCCGCAGTACTTGAGGGATATAGTGATGCAAATCGATCACCGGATCGCTTGAAGTTAAATCCACGAGTGGATATGTTTTCACCGTCGGAGGAACAAATGTCTTGGAAATCATCAAAGCATACGCATCGCCCGCTCTACAATGGAATCAGAATTTATAGCTTTAGACAAGGCCCTGAAGAAGTCAATGGCTCGAATTTCTTAGAAGATATTCCATTCGCCCAAACCTTTGGCTCATATATGTATACATTGTGATACCAAGCAACAATAGGTAGAGATAGCGTAATGTATAACGGAAAATCTCACACATACGACGGAGACACAATACGTTAGACAACTCCTTCTAGTGACGTTATCACAATTGATTATGTAAAGTCAAGAGATAACGGGCGGATCCGCTACAAAAGGCTTATCTAGAGAGAGTTGGTAGATCATCAACGGAATGGAGTTAAGGCCAAGGACAAGTCATCACGGCGGTAACTCTACCTAGCAGATCCGAGATCCCAAGAGCTAGGTTCAAGGAGATCAAACAAAGTCAGGATCGACGCTCAACATTGTCAAATAACTCAACCCATTCTCGGATGAAGACAATGTTCAGAAATAAGGATAAGACTTTATGGCTTGTTAATGAGTTAATAAAGCATTAAAGTTTTTTAATGGTTATCTAAATCTGGCGATGTATGACCAGATAATGTGGCTATAGGACCACATGTTTAGAAATCACCTATGTGAGTGTTAAGTGTAAGCCGCTTTAAAGAAGAATGACAGTAAAGGCCCATTCTCTATGCACTCATGAGACCAAAGTGTTGTTCATGGTCAAACGAACACAACCGTGAGAACCATAAACGGTTGAGGGTTGATTGTGTGTCTTATGTTGTCTAGGTATACAACAAAGTTCGACGGTTCAAAAATATCAAATCTACTGATTGATCGAGTATATCCGATATAAGTTCACTATGGAAAGTTCAAAGGGAAACCTACTTATCCAGACGCAACAATTCTCGCCAGATATCACACTCGTCCGCACATTCTTCTATCTTATAACCATTCCCCATTCATGCTGGAGATTGTCGGGTTTTGATATCGTGAATGAGAAATGATGTGATGAAAATTAAAGGGTAAAAGGCTCTTTTGTCCCACATCGAAAAAGAGAAGGAAAGAGAGGTATATATTACATTACACCTTCTACCGCTAAAAGCGGTCGGTAGGCAAGGACTTCGCTGTTGCCGTCGTCGCCGCTCGGCTTCGGCTTTGGATCGATTGATTGATAATCTTTTTGGACAAACGTTTCTTTAATTAAATTAATTAATTATTTAATTAAAAACAAATCCAAACGGATCGACCCGCGACCCGACCCGACCGGTCCGGCTCTCCCTTTCTTTTTCGAATTTCCCTCAAAAATTAGGTGACTATTCTGAATTATTCCAAGAATTTATTCATTCATTTTTTCCAAGGCAATGGTCGACGGCCCACCGGCCTGCTCAAGTGGCGGTCTGGCCTGGCGAGAAAAGGGGCTGGTCGAGCCGGGCGCCCGAGTGGTTTGCCCAAGTGACCATATGTCCCGCCCCGATCCCGGCCCCGCTGGGTAGGGGCCTGACTGCCTGACGGGCCTGGGCCTGACGGACTGCATGGGTTTTTTTTTTTTTTTTTTAATTTTTCACTAAATTAAAAATAATAAATTACTAAGTACTAACAAAGTAACATTAACATATACTTGTCATATAGTCATAATGTCATATACATATACTATAATATTATAGACTTATAGTATTATAATTTATAATTATAGTATTATAGTATTATACTCATATATATAATATATTTATAAAGTATAAACTATAAACTATAAAGTATAAAGTATAAAGTTATAAACTAAATAATTAAACAAAGACAAGAATAGTGTAAAAAAACATCCCAAGGTCAAGTTTTTGTGCCTTTTATATTATTAATTTCATTGAAATATCAAATATACAAGATTCAAAATTACATTGTAGTGTACTGTTGTTGAAAAAAATTGCAAAAGAGTGAAAGACATAGAAAAATTTAAAAATTGTAATGAAATAAATTACCAATTTGAAAATATTTTTTCTAATTTCTTTATAATTTCTTGTGGTTCTTCTGGAATTGGTATATCTTGATCAAATTGTTCCACGCCGCTACTCATGCCTTCAGATAAAATGTCGTTGTAGTTGTCGCCATCTTATTCGTTAATCTGTCGATCGCACTCCTTCGCCTCCGCTCGTATCCAATCTCTCAATAGTACCGCCATCTCCAAGCCGCCTCCGCTAACGAGTGTCCTGCTCTCCTATTTGAAATCGCCGCGTAAAAGCGCTTCGTAGCGATCGACGACGCCAATGTTCAAAATATCTCGCCATCATTGAAAGTGTCGGAAATGTCTTCTCATTCGCTCCAATACTTCAGCAAGTCTTCTTTTCCTTCTTCATTGATAATCGCTGGTAAGGTAAATTACCCGCAAAACAAAAACATCGAACTCACTAATTTGGTTAGCATCGCTACCACCGCACATTTTATTTCCGAGGCTTTCAATAGAATTAATATTAGGCCTAGCCACGTAAACCGCTTGTCTTTTTTTAGGTTGTGTTAAGAAGAAGATGATACAAAAGTTTGGTTACTAGCACTTTCTTGCCGGGTAATGCCGATATACTTTTTGCATTCATCTTCTACGCTATTCAACACTTCTTCTAGCGTTAGTTCAATAGTGGTTCAACATTTAAATTTTTGGGAGTGGAGGTGGTAGTACGTCCATACAGCTTATATATATTTTCAATAAGACTTTTACAACCCTCTACTTTAATAGTCGGTTTAATACAAAGACCAATAATATAAATAGGGGAATAGGAATAAAATATTTTTTAATTTCATAAACATTTTTTTAATAGCCGCAGATAAGGTGTTTTTCCATATATTCTTAAGAAGTAAAATATTATAGCTATATAAAACAACATAGTTGAAATAGTAGGATAATATAAAGTAGAAAATTCTTTTGTTGCTCGTTGAAAATTTTCTAAAAATACAATAAGTTCTCTAATTTTCTCCCAATCAAGATTCACAATCATATCATTTGGATTTTGATTATGGGCGTTAAAAATAAAGTAATAGGTTTTCTATAGTCATAAGCAACAACTAGTTGGTCATATAAAGAATTCCACCTAGTTGGTACTTCTTCTGAATTTTTCTCAGAAGATAGTCCACAATCGTGACAAGTTTTTTATATTCTTTTCTTTGTTGAATTCTATTATTTTTAAAAATAAAGTGTATAGCAAATTGTATTTTTCAAGAATATCTTGAAAAGTGAAAGACCATCCTTTACAACTAAGTTATAAATATGGCACGCACATATTTGATATGAAAATGTTTTGGAAAAGACGGAGTTAAAACATTTCTTAAAATACTAATAGCGTAATTGTTAAGATGCATTATCTAATGTAATACTCATAACTTTATCGGTTATTCCGTAATAATCGCATCAATAAATATTTTCAAATAAACTCACCAAAGGTGCCTACTATCTATATATCTATATGCTAAAATACGCTTTTGCATAGACCATTTATAATCTATCCAATGACAAAGTTACCGTTAAATAATCATGGCCGTTAGTACTACGACCTATATCGGTTAAAGCAACTTTGCAATTTAAATGATATAATGCATAACGTAAATATCGTTGATATTCATGTGCAAATTTAAATACATCTCTTTAACAATTGATCTAGGAAAACCTTTATAAGGTGGATTATACATATCTCTAATATAATGAATAAAACCAGAGATTCAGAAATGAAAAGGCAAACCCTCCACAAAGAACTAATTTTGCTAGTGCTTCCTATCTTTATGTTTATCATATTTAGTGGCCTACAACTCCCCGCCATAGTGTTAATTTGACCAGACTTTCTCCAGACAAGAGTATGTGAACCTTGTCCCGATTGAGAGGACGTTTGCTCACCAGTTTTTTCAATCATGTATTGGGCATGCAAGGCTTTGTGTTTTTGCAACAGATGGCTTCCTAAACCCCCCGTCCCACCATGACCTTGTCCAGTTTTAAAAGAATAAACATTTTTACAAGTTTTACATACTACTTGATTAGCTACGCCTCACAAAATATTTCCATACAACCGATTTTAATGGTCGCTTTGCCGACCTCGCCTCATAGTAGGGGATAGGAGGCATTTCACTAAATGGGTGTATCATCATCTTCATTAATAGGTGTATCATCAACTAGAGTGTCATCTAAATTAAAATCTTCTTCAATTTCGATAATCATTTGTGTCAAGATCATATGGTATTTCAGAAACATTTCAGATCTATAAAATCATCTTGTCTAGGAATAATCGAACAGAATACTAGAAGAAGTACTTTGCCCTTGTTACCACCCCTACTAGAAGAAGCTCCCACTTACCCTTACCCAACACGCCTCTTAGTCCTTTCATTTTAATTATGCTAATAAATAGTTAAAGATAATGAAATTAAATGTGCTAAATGAAATAAAGACAAAATAATAATTTAATGAGAGAACGAATGTACCAAACGCCGACGTAGAGTCGACGTGTAATCGAGAGGTTGAAAATTGAAACTTTGCTCGATAGATAATCCTCAAGCTAGTTGCCAACTTCACTCCCAATTCTCAAATTAATAAATAGATCAATATGTAGACAATGTCAGATAGAGAATTAGAGATTGATTGAGAGATTAGAGAGTAGAAAGATTTGTGAAAATAATAAGAAGAGGAATGAGGTATTTATAGGGTTAAAAATAAATATAAAGGGGCAGTGGGGTCAGTGGGAGGCCTAAACGGCCGCATTCTAACTACCAAAATAAATGGCCGCTGGACAACGCTATTTTGTGCAAAGCGGTCGAGTGGGCGGATTTGGGGCGGGTCGGGGCGGGCTCGGGCGGGGTCGGGCGGATCGGGCTCATGGTCGAACTCGGCGACCATACTGCCCCGCCTTGCCGAGCCCTGGCCCCGCTTTTTTTTTTTTTATATCTGTCGTGGTTTGGTCGGCCTGGTCGCCTGACCGACGGTGGGTCGCCCGCCATCGCCACTCTAATTTTTTCTAATCAAGTGGACTCGATTACATTCTGAAATTATTTTTCCAAAACAGATTCTGTTTTCGTTTATTGTTTCATTAATGTTATACGTTTCACTAAGTGATTAACAGATTATTTTGAAACATTATTTAGCCAAATACAGATTATTATACCAACATAATCTACAATTCATTCCAAATATAATTTTCGTTCAATATTTTCCTTTAAATGACGAGAAAAATTGGATGAACCTATTATGAGAAGGGAAAAAAAAATTCACCGCCGAAGATGAGGTCGGATTAATTATGTGGACTTATTTGGAGTTTGTTGAGCATAGTAAAAGAATTTATTTTGTTTTTTGGTTAACTAAATATATAATATATACAACACAAATTTACATACTATTTGAGGAAATTAGCTCCGTGGAAGTTACCTGATTTTGTCTTATGGGCCGATTTACTACTCCCTTTCTCTTACATTATCTATCGCATTTCTCTCTTACACGCTTTTAAAAAAATATTAATTAAGGGGTTTAGACTATTTATCCTTATTTATGCCTTATGATATAATTTTATCCTTTTTGTTTGATATTTTGGGTAAAATGCTGTGCTTTTGAAGTTCTGCAATTTCCTTTGCGTACAGTTACTTCTTTAACAGTTAGCTCCAATAGTTGGTTCATTAGTTTCTAACATACAGTTTTATTTATTTGTTTTGCCTTTGACCACTCAACACACACTTTTAAATTTGCTAAGTGGTCGTGCAATATACAAGAGATATTATATTTTGAACAAACAAGAAATAAATATATTCAAGTCGAAGTATCGATTTTTTTTTATTATTTTTGAAGAATTGCCTGAAGAACCGCGACAATATAGTACTTAAATATTAGTAGAATTTCACTGATCCCTACATTATTGAGAGCCTAAAAGACACGTATGTCTTGTGTACTTGGGGGATACTCTTAGATCTGAGGCCCTTGTGTGGAGCAGTTGTTGTAGTTGAAGTGAGACCTGCAACAAACATTGTGCGGATTGCAAGCAGTTCGCAGAAGGATCAGCCGGGCACTAGTAAAGGTTAACTGCGTCCGGCTAAAAGACGTTAAAGACAACGCTCGTTGGGAGGCAACCCAATATTTTTAATTATGTTATTTTAATTTTTGTTTTAGTTTGTTTTTATTTTGTCTTGAACAGTCTCACGGTCTTGGGTTCTTGTTTTGTGTTGTGGGATGACAGGTGGACTAAAATCTAACTCAGAGGAAAAAGGAGCAAAAACGCTGAAAACAGAGAAAAATCGTCATCAGCGTCACGACGCCCAGAATCAGCGACGTGGCGCCAAGAGTTCAGAGAGCCTGCAGTACGTAAAAGATGAAACCGCAGACGTGGCGCCATGGCAAGTCTCGTCATATTCGACGGAGACATGAGTCTGTTAGGCAGCTGATCACCTACGGTGTTATTTCCATTGATTACGTAAAATCTAAGGAAAATATTACTGCTTGTCTAGGGGAATGGGCTTAAAACCCAATCAATAAGAACTGATACGGTAGATACCCAATATTACCAACTGGAGATCCTAGGAAGTAGGTTCAATGAAAAACTAAATCGTAAAAGTTCAGTTGAGCGCTTCGGATGAAGCAAGAGCACTTCAGATAATGATTTTTTCTTAAGAACCATAATCCAAGGCCATTTACGTGATAGACATAAAGTGCTACCTGTATAGGGGTAAAGGATAAGTTTCCAAACCTTTAATGATCCTCAATATAGAAGTTAGGTTGGGGAAACTTTTAATAGTTCCTAACACTTGTGTAGTGGGGTATTGCAGGATACCTTATAGGAGACCACCTATTTAAGTGCGAGGACATACCGCCTCAAATGAACGCACTTAAGAATCCAAGAGTGTCCACGACCCACGACGGATAAAATATTTAAGATAGAGTAAGGAAAAATGTTGTGTTGGTATCATTGTCTTGACTTATACTAAAAACTGACGGTTCAAGACATCGCGTCCACCGCACAATAAATAAGTCCGATGGTATTCTACTATGGAAGGTTCAAAGCTACAACTACCTCTCCAGATGCAACATTGATCCGCCAAATGATTGCTAGAAAGGCACGATGTGCGTGCGCCAAAATCTCTTCCAAGAGGGGATTGTTGAAAATATTTATCAAACATGAAATAAAGTTAATCCTACTCGAACAATTGGGGCCCCGCACGTCGGAAACAATGTTTCCACATACGTGCACATATTGTGCCAAGGATCATAATTTCCTTAGTGGAAGAGATATTGGTACGTATACGAATTGTTTGAGACGTAAGATGATAGACGGTTATTGGCCAAATGACAATGGTTTCACGTTGGTAAATGAAGGAAGAAGTGTACGATGTGTAAAAGATGAAACGAGTAAGGAAATGGGTGAAGGGCCGCGGCACCTGAAGCGTCGCGTCGCGCCGCCTCTCGAAAGGGTCGCGGCTCTAATGACGGTAAATAACCACTAGGAGCTATTGGAATTTAGGCGCACCGGCGCCTTCCCGAAGGGCCGCGGAGCCTCAGCTCCAGGGCTTGAGGCGTCGCAGCGCCCCCCCCGAAGGACCGCGACGCTTCAACTCCAGTGTGACCATTGGACACGAAATTCACATGACGTTTTGGCTGACTTTGGAGCATTAAGTCTCCATTATTTACCTCATGAATTCAGTCATTACTTGGCTGAATTGTAACCCCTAAATCAATGACCATTACATGACATTGAAGACCTTTATTATGCTATTTGGGAAGACATAATCATCTTGCTATAAATTGAGGCCTTTGGCTCAATTCATAAGACACAGAACACATTTCAGATTTTAACAATCTTCTTTCTCTCTTTCAATCACAAATACTCTCAAGATCTTTCTTACCTAAGCGAACACTTGAGTTTTTCCTTTGCTCACTTGTTTGATTGATGTTTTATCTTGGGAGATAAGTTGTCATCACACCGTTAAATGAATATACGGGACAATATTATCTTAAGGATAGATTGAACACTCAATCTACTGAGCAAGCCAATTACTTTGTTCATATCCAGATTTCTAACATCCTTGTTGTTGTTGTTACATTCCCATTTCCTTGTTACTACACATTTTTCTCACAAAATATGCCCTCAGAATGAACTTAGTCCATCAATTGTTAGATCACATAATCATTTCAGGAATTTCCCTCGAACATAATCAAGAACCCACGTTACCTTAGAAGTTAGAACACAGACATCTTTGTGGAGACCATCTTCTCGTGGCAACAACGAACGGACTCCTTTTTATTTTCTTAGTTGCTTTCAGTGCGGGTAAATGATCAGGACAATGGCTCTTCTTACCCATTGCTATCACTTTTACAAGTTCATCACTCATTCTCCTTCCATCAGTTAATTCATCATAAAGTTGCTTAAGATTTTCTCTAGGCTAAAACGGGGACTTCAACCCTTTCGAAGTGATAAATAGCTCATCTTCATCTGTATAAGTGCCCATGATATGAAATCAAATCCAACCATCATAAAAGACATTAATTTCTGAGGGTAACTTCACTTGCAAAGCAGTTCAAACATCGTTTTTTTAATAAGGATTAGGAAAATAGGAGTTCCACCTTATATCTTATTTTTTGAGATAATACTTCCACCTTATATCCTAAATCAAATACTTCAGTGTGTTAATTCTCTACTCTGAGTCATAAGAAATGCAACTCAAAGACAAGTTCAAATAAATTTTCTATAGACACTTAAATCTAATTTTTGTAGGCTTCTAGGAGACTGTTGCTCCTCATATAGCTCATTAGGTTAAAAGAAACTTGTATAAAAATATAAATGCAGGGTTTTTAATTTGTCCCACATGCCCTTGCTTGTGGTTTCTGCAGATACTTCACGCAAAATCTTATTTGAGAGATTTAAAATAATGCTTGATTTTGCCTTTTTGTCTATAACGTCAAACTCCGAGTCTGCCATACTCTTCTGGCTTCTTCTCCTTTCCTTCCAGTGCCATATCTAAGGCATCCTCAATTAGGATAGCTTCTATCTTTAATTGTCACATCCCGAAGTTTGCACTTCAGTCAACTTTCTCAATGTAAGTCTTTGTTATAGTCATCTTTGACTACTAAAATTACCCGGTTATATCCGGCTCTGATACCAATTTGTTAGGATCGAGAACCATGTATTGCGGAATTTAGCTAAACATATTATAATGATAATAAGAAATACAATAGTAAGTTGATAATAACGGCAAGTAAAGAAAATAAATGAGACACAAATTTAACGTGATTCGGTCAGTATGACCTACATTCACAAGTGGAGAGGGAAAATTTTACTATACCAACAAGAGTACATTAGATAGTACAAAATTAAAGTAAATACTCTAATTATCCCAAAATATCCAAGAGAATAACCTCATAAGATCACTCCAAAAGAAGGGTTTAAACAAGTGTTTCCCAACGCACGACTCTCTTGCAAAATACTTTAAATAAAAAGAAGAAGGAAAGAAAAGAAAGACACGATATAAGAGATTCTTGAATTTGGTGTGTTTGAATTGGAGAGAATGCGCACCTTTTATAGGCCAAACTCTAAGTTGTGGAAATATTTTTTGAAAAATGATAAAATAATTTATCATCCACCACATAAAGCAAAAGTTTGGATTAATCATGTTAATTTGTCTTCCAAATTGCTATAACAAAATAAGATCAAGGAAAAGTAAAGGCCACATTACAGTTATGAAAGGCAAATCCCAAAATGTTAAGACGTCTTGGGTGCGACAGTCACTACAGGAAAGGCAAAAGCTTTGAACAAATGCATAGCTAGAAACATTGAGTCTCTTAAAAATGTGGAGAATGTAATATCTGAACGTCAGATTTTACATAATAGAATCATTGAGACTATAAAATTAAGCTTCACAAATCACAACAGTTATAAAAATGAAAAAATAAAAACAGTAGTTGTAAGATTAGAATGCAGGGAATTGGAAAAAGCCACATTGATGTGTACTCTTCAGTAGACTAAAGAAATTAGGATAAGAAGTTGAATTTGGATTTCTATTACTCTGAATTCTTGAATGAAGAAGTAAAATCACTGAAACATTCGTAGACTGTGGAATTAATACCATATATTCACACAAATCTTATTCTTCTAGTCTGAGAACCAAATATGATAAAAGATGCTCCGCGCTTCTATCGTTCATAAAATGAGTCATTATTTTACTCAACTACTTGTTATAGAAGTAACTTATCTTTTTTTTATTTTTTTTTAATTTTTTTACTCATGTAGAAGTTGGTGCGAAGAAGCGCGGGACCGCAAGGTCACGAGTTCGATCCCCTGCATAAACCTTCTTGGTTGAGCCTGTCACACATGGTTTGCCAAGTGTGGTTAATCGGTTGACGTGGTTTGCAGGTTATTGCGTCAGTCCGGGGTTTACCCTGTGCGCACTCAAAAGAATAGCGGTTGCGGGTTCCTTCGTCAACAAAAACTTATCTTATTTTTAAAATACACATTTTAAGAAAGCTTATTTGTAGATATTTTATGAGTGACCTAACAATGCAAATATTTCTTTTCACAATTATAAATTCACTCTTTAAGGAAGGCTATCTGTAGATATTATCTAAATGAAAATTTCTTCGTGCTAACTGTGTATATAAATTAAACTCTATTGCAAAAAGAAACAAAAATCTATATCAGGGCCATTTTGACATCGACAGAGCTGAAATGGAATTAATAACCAACAATCTGGAAAGAGAATTTTAATAGAATGTGTTCATTCTGTATCTTAGTAACTTACACTATGAAAATAACTTACACTACAGAAATACACTACTAAAAACCACATTAATAATGTATGTATTATACATTCTCATATAACTAGTTACAATCTGTTTATAAGAGATCTAAGTAATGCGGAACCGTGGAGGGTATCCATTTGTCACCATTTATAAAATTCTTGACCGTGAAATTTGATGCGATCTTGGGATCAATTGTGACTGATGCCCACTTCACGCGTCCCTTAGTGTTTGCACCGGGTCCTGTATTTTTGTATTCCATATAGAATGGACGAACTAGGGGTTTTCCCTCAAATTCTATCCATCCTCTTGGATTTATCAATAAGTCTATGTAACTCTCCATAATCACGGTACTTGAGAAAATACCCCAAGGACGGCCTAAATACATAGTTACATTGCCCGCGTCCGGAGTTTCTAATTTCAACGTGCAATTTTGCAAGACGAATCCTGTTGGTTCAGTCGTGATATTTCTCTTTTGCGCTGTGATGACAATGTATTGGCCAGGCAGTGGCATACGTGCTTCAATTAAGCAATTTTGGAACACCGCTGCTGCATTGCCACAAATAAAATCAATGGTGCCCTTAATTATACACTCTCTGTAGAATTGTCTCTGCAGGTGTGCGTATAAAGTGTCTTGAAAGCCCTCAAATTGACACTTATAGAAGGTGCATGATTCAGCAGTTACCCTTAAAGCTACTGCCTGGTGGTTCTTAGCTCCAGCCGTGTTTCTAAAAGTAATGTCTTACGCCATGAAGCCTTGCCCATTCACCCCTTAAAAGAGAAAAAAAACAGTCATTAGATCGATGAGTGAGTTGATCATGAATTAGAGTAAATTAAAAATAATTTACTTACCCACAGTAGCAGTGTAGTACGTTCCAATGCCGTCACCTCCAGAGCTCTTATTTCCCGATATAATGGTTTTGTCCATTCCTTCTCCGATGAAAACTATGTTCTTTTGCCATTTTTCAATTTGGACATATTCGTAGTAGATTCCTTGTTTTATTTGGATATAATATTTTGCAATGCTATTATTTGGAGCTGCCGATAGTGCAGCCATTATTGTGTTGTAGTTTCCTGATCCGTCTTTTGCTACTACTGCATTAGGAGGTTGTTGGCTACCTCCACAGTATAATATAGCTAATAACCAAATAGCGACAATAATAAGTTTTGTTTCACAATAAATGAAAACTTCATTAGTTCGAAGTTGACTCATTTTTCACTTTGAGGAAAATGTTTTCAGAGAGAAATGAGAATTATAAAGTGATTTTACCCTTGTGTACTCATTCAAGAATTCTGCATACATATATATAGGATTCTTACTTTAAGAATGTAACTATGGAGATTAAGGAGAGAAGACACAATTAATTTCCTGACATTTACCATTGCTTTCACGTTAGCATTTCTATTCCATTTGAGTGGTAAATACTTTTTTTAGAAATTGATTATGAATATCAATTTGATTCGTTTATACTCATTTAGATCAACAAGAAAAATAAATTCATAACAAACTGAGTAAATGAGGAACAATACTAAAATTGCAATGCATGGTGCAAAATAACCACAACTCCACTTATGAATGGGAAAAAGAAGATAAATATACATAATTGAATATCCACTATAAGAAATTTAAGATAGTGTAAATGTAAGTTTGAATTACTATATATCTCTACTAATATAGAAGGGGAGTTAAGATCTTAAGGAAATAGATTTTTGTTTAACATTGGATTAACACTTTGGGGAATAAATCTTTACAGAAAATTATGAGTATATGTATTGTTTTGTACTCATTCAAGATTTCTTGTATATTGGCATGTGTGTATATATAGAAATAATTCTATTCTTGAAATTCCATTTGCTTTATTTATCAACAAATTTAAATTACTAGCTAGATAAAGAAAAATAAATTCATAACAAATTAAGTGACTAAATGAAGAAAACCACTAAAATTGCAATGCATGGTTCAAAATGTCCACCACTCCATTTATTAATCGGAAAAGAAACATAAATATGAAAAGTGGGACCATATGTCTGTTTGTTTTGAGATAATAAAGGTCTCGAAAGCAAAACATAATTGAATAACCACTATAATGCTGACAAGAAATTTATAGCAAAGTGTAAATATAATTTGAATTACTATTTCTACTAATATAGAAGAGGCAGTTGAGGAGCTTATGGGGGTATATCATGAACTACTTTTTGTACTTTCTTGAATTAATTGGAAAGAAATAAATCTACTAAAACAAGTCCGCCAGTATAGTCGTGTTAGGATGCAGCTATGTGGAAGAATCGAAGATCCTGTGGTTAACAATGGTGGAAGAGGGGAATGGAAGACAATGGAAACTTGTGGAAGCTTTCCTTTATTTCTGAAGTATTAAAAATGAACGACTACAAAGCAATTACAATGTATAGTGTGCTATAAGGATAGAATGGTAAAATGCCAAGTAAGGGTAAAGTAGTAAAATGCTAATTAAGGGTAAAATAGTAATAAACTAAATCTAAAGAATTTAACTCTCCTCAACACCCTCGCACATGGTAATCAAAATAAGTTCTTGCATCGAGCTTGGACAAAGAAATAAGAGTGATGACTTCGAGTCAAGCCCTTCAACACATCACAGTTGATCTTCAGTAGGAACATAGACGGTGGAAATCAGACCCTGATGTATCTTCTCCCGGATAAAGTGGCAATCAATGTCGATGTGCTTCGTACGTTCATGGAAAACAGGATTCGCAGCAATCTGGATTGCGGACCTGCTGTCACAGTGCAGGGGAATAGGCAGAGGCAGTGAAACAGCAAGTTCTGCGAACAAGCTCGACAACCAGACCACCTGCTCTGGCGAAGCCAGGCTTACGTCAGATTCAGCCTCGGCCGAGCTCCTGGAGATGGTCTGTTGTTTCTTCGATTTCCAGGATATAAGAGAGGCACCAAAGAAGACCAAATACCCCGTAACGGATCTCCTTGTGTTGAGACATGACGCCCAATCAGCATCACAATAAGCAGATAACTGGACAGAACCTCCAGAGGACAAAAAAATCCCCAATCCAGGAGCCTGTCTAATATACTTGACCACTCTATGTGCTGCCAGAAGATGAGAAGTCTTGGGTGCTTGCAAATCGCTCGGTTACGGGCGACAGCAAAGGCAATGTCTGGCCTAGTATGAGTCAGGTATAGAAGTCGACCAATCAGTCGTTGATAGCTGACTGGATCATCCAAAAGTGGATCACTATGCACACAAGCAGAAGCATCAGGAAGTACATGTTGATCATAAAGAAAGGAAGTAAGCTTGACATTCAATTCCAAAGGAGAACCAGCAGGCTTGCTCCCTGTGAAACCCAAGTCAGCAATCAATTCCAATGCATATTTACGTTGGTGCATTACAATGCCAGTGTTATTCCTGACAAACTCCAGACCCAGAAAGTATCGCAAATCTCCTAAATCCTTAATTTTGAAGTTCTGTTGAAGCAAGAACTTGGTCTCCTGGATGAGGAGTGGATCATTGCCTGTAATAAGTAAATCGTCCACATAGACAAGAACCACAACCAAGTTGTGAGCATCCTTCTTGGTAAACAGAGAAAAGTCCAGGTGACTTTGGACAAAACCAAATGAGAGCAAGGCAGTGGTTAAATTAATGTTCCACTGTCTAGAAGCCTGTTTCAGTCCATAGAGGGACTTCAACAATCTACAAACCTTTCCTTGCTGATTGGTAAAACCCTGTGGCAGTGTCATATAAACTTCTTCAGTGAGATCACCTTGCAAGAAAGCGTTAAAGACATCCATTTGATATATATTCCAGCCCTTTGAAGCAGCAACTGAGATGACAGACCTGACAGTGACCATCTTTGCCACATGGGAAAATGCATCCTGATAGTCTATGCCTTCCTTTTGATTATACCCCTTTGCCACAAGCCTTGCCTTGAATCTCTCAACCTCACCAGATGCCTTGTACTTGATCTTGAACACCCACTTGCAACCTATAGCACTTTTGTCAGGAGGGAGGTCCATGATTTCCCAGGTATGATTGTCCTCCAAAGCCTGAATTTCAGACTTCATGGCCTCTACCCATCTGTTATCTTTCACTGCTTCATTGTAGGATTGTGGTTCACATTCTTCTGATTCCTTGACTAAAAAACTTTAATAAGTTGAGGATAATCCTGCATAGCTGAAAGTTGCAGACAGTGGATATAGATATGTCTGCATACTCTTTGAATCTGCTGTAGGCTGAATAAAGTCCTTCATCCATGTGGGGGGTCTCCTAGTCCTGTCAGATCTCCTTATTGCTGGAGTCTGAGCAGTTGGAGAAACAGGCAAAGCAAAGAACCTCGTGATGAAAAAATCAATTATTCATCGTGGTTCCATCTCGCAACAAAGATCTGAATTATCTACTGTGGTTCCATCTGCAACAACACTTGTGTCTTCATACTGAGTTGTTGACTTGTTTGCTCCATCTGACTCAACAGTTTGATGGCCTCTGCCACCCATATATTCTTCAGAGAATGAAGGAACAGAGCTACTAATATATGGAATGGTGTCCTGCTGTTGATCTTTGAAGGGAAATATATCTTCATAAAATGCCACATCTCTGCTCACAAAGATAGCATTATTAGTGAGATTGAACAACTTGTAACCTTTCTGCCTAGATGAATATCCAAGCAATACTGATTTGATGGCCCTAGTGTCAAACTTATCCTTCTTCTGTAAGTTGGTGGCATAGCAAAGACATCCCAATACTCTCAGATGTGACAGATTAGGAACTCTTCCATACAACTTTTCATATGGTGAAACATTTTCTATTACTACAGATGAGATCCTATTAATCACATATACAACTGTTTCCACACATTCCCCCCAGAATTTGGATGGTAACTGACTCTGAAATTTGATGGCCCTGACAATTTCTAATATGTGTCTATGTCTTCTTTCCACTACTCCTTTTTGTTGAGGAGTATGTGGACATGAACTCTGATGCACAATCCCTAGCTGTGCAAACATATCACTACAAGATCTATTAAAGAACTCTGAACCATTATCTGACCTAACACTCTTAATACATGCACCAAACTGATTTTTAACCATTGTACTAAGATTCTTAAGAATGATAATAACATCAGATTTAACATGAAGTAAGAAAATCCAAGTCCATCTAGTATGGTCATCAACAACAGTCAGGAAATATCTCATACCAGTATAAGTGGGAATCCTATATGGTCCCCATACATCAAGGTGTAACAACTGAAATGCACTATTAGCTCTACTACTACTAACTGGAAATTTCATTCTGGTTTGTCTTGCCATAGGACAAACTCCACAGTGTTGTATTGTGAAGTTAGACTTATTTTTGAAATTGTCTATCTTTCTAATAACACTCATTGGCACATGCCCTAGCCTTCTGTGCCAAAGATCTGCATTCAGCTCATCTGCTGTCACAACTGCAATGTGTGCCTGTGTCTTCATATAATCAAGACTTCTTCCTTTTGACTCCAACATGTATAAACCATCTACTTCTCTACCAATCTCCTTCACCTTCCCAGTGAAGAGATCCTGTAATACAAAGAAGTCAGGAAAAAACCTTGCACTACAGTTCAATTCTTTTGTTAGCTTTGAAACAGAAAGCAAGTTAAACTTGAAGCTTGGTACACATAGCACATGTTTTATAAGGTCACCTCCAGTTAGCCTGCAATTCCCAGTCTGTGTAATGGAAGCAGTATCACCAGTAGGCAGCTGAACTTTCCCTGCATTCTCTAATGTATCAGGTTGTTCAATCATATTTCTATCATTTACCATATGGTTAGTTGCTCCTGAATCAACTATCCAGGAACTTTCTTTGTCAAGTGCAAGTTTACCTGCCATATGAACCTTATGAACTGGTGGAGGACCATACTGTGGTCCTGTTTCCATTGGATACACCATAGCTTTTATCTCCTCAAGCTTCTCTGGGGTACATGTCCTCAGCAGGTAATTAAGATGCTCCTGTTGGTCCTGGGATAGCTGTCTGCATCCTCCAGATCCATCCAATTGGGGCACACTTGTCATGACTGCATTTACCTTCTTTCTTCCCTTATAATCTGATGGATACCCTATCAACTCATATCATTTTTCTTTGACATGTCCTTGTTTATTACAGTAATCGCAATGCATCAACTTAAAACATCCTTTTCTAGTATGTCCCTTCATTTGGCAGTAATCACAGAATGTATATGGCCTTCTCTGCTGTTGTTGTTTGTTCTGAGGAAATCGACTTGCCAGTGCAATGCTCTCAGCAGTTTCTCCTCCATACGAATATCCTTCTGCTATATGTTTCTGACTCTCGTCTTGTGCAATCATTGCGTAAGCTTGATTTACACTAGGAGTAGGAGACATCAGGAGTATATGACTCCTTGCCTGATTGTATCCGTCATTCAGTCCCATCAAAAATTTCAATAGCCTTTGATTAGATAAATGCTCTATGTATTCTCTTGGACTTGTGCAATCACATATTGGTGGAGGAATGATCGAGTCGATCTCATCCCATAAATCCTTCAACCTAGAGTAATAACTCGACACAGGCGAAACTCATTGAGTCAACATTGTGAGTTCTCTTTTCAATTGATAAACTCTAGACAGGTTTATCTTGTCGAACCTTTCCTTCAGATCCTTTCTGTCACGACCCGACCCCGGATCCGTGACCGGTGCCTTAACCCGGGCACCCTTGTGAAACAACATCAGAGAAAACCAGCGGAATATAAACTCACAATAAACAACTATAATGATATAAAATAGTCTAGCCCAAAATGGCTACCCCAAAAGTACATAAACCGAAACGATACATCCTTAAACAACCCAAGTTATGACAAGACTACAGCCTCTAAGAATGAGTAACACTATGACGGACGGGCCGTCATGCCCTGAATGTACAAAATATCAACAACACTGGGAGAACCATACCAAAAGTCGAGCCTCAGAAGAAATGGAGCTCACGACACTGAGTAAAAGATCCTAGGAATGAGGATCTACCACCGCTTTCACTTACGCGGCGTGAACGCACCCAGGAAGGGGTCGAGACACAACGTGCAGTATGTAAATCGGAAAATCAGTAGTAATATCATAAGTCAAAAATAAGCCGGAGTCATAGATAAAAATCAATTTCCTTGCATTGTGCCTTACTAACAATGAGTAACAAGTATAAATCTTATAGCATAAAAATAGGAGGCTCACGATCAAAGCAGGTACCTCTCCCGTAGTATCATTAAGCAATCCTACTCCGGGACTATTTCACCCGCACGGGTCTGTGGACCCGCATGAGGTCATCCGCCGTCGTGGGACTATTTCACCCGCACGGGACTATTTCACCCGCATGGATCCCGTGGACCCGCATGAGTACCATCGCCGTACTCGCGTGAGACTATTTCACCCGCATGGATCCCGTGGTCGGATCCGCGTGAGTCTGCGCACTCGCATCATGGGTAGCAAATCCATGGCATAGATAATAACCCGGGGTTTACCCCGTAATAATACAAATATATAACATAGCTCATCCGGCTATCATACATAACATAAGCACTACCGGCCTATCATATCATACATAAGCACTACCGGCCTATCATATCACAACATAAGCACTACCGGCCTATCATATCATACATAAGCACTACCGGCCTATCATATCACAACATAAGCACTATCGGCCTATCATATCACAACATAAGCACTACCGGCCTATCATATCATACATAAGCACTACCGGCTTATCATAACATAAGCAAGTTAAGAAATCTCCTAACTTCTTATTAACATTATTAATATATCCTCTCATTTTAGTAACCTAAGGCACTAACATGTCTTTTAATAGAAAATCCGGGAATTCAACCCAAGTACCATGTACTTCTAACTTTTTAAGAAAAACTCTTTTTATACAAAGATTCCAAGATACTATTCACCATAGTATCAAGTTACGATTTCTTTTCAAGACAAGTCACATTTCCTTTTAGAAATATAATAGGCTTCTAAATCAAGTGACTTCATTTCCTTTAAAACCTTAGGCAACCAATGCCTAAAAATCAATTCACCTTTCTTAGTTTCAAATCCTTTACTCATACTTGTTTTAATTAGAGTAAACCTTTCTTTGTGAACCTTTCAAGAAAACTAATATAACCAACTTCCCATAAAGTCATTATATTAGCGTTATCCCTTTGTCAAATACATTTTTCCCTCAATCCAAGGGACTTATACTTTTGAAATGAAACAAGTATCATATACTTTAAAACAAGTGTAGATTATCAAATCTTGTACGTATACCGTACTACATAGATACAACTATTCATGCTCAAGAGATAGGAAAACTCTACATACCTCTTCGGTCAATCCACTTGCTAAGTCCAACTACCGCAAGTAATATGTCAACCTATAATAACCATAGTGCGTTTATTAACCTCTAATTTCAATGTAGAAATAATCTAAGTTCAAAGCCCCTAATTCTATGGAAAATTGGGCAGCATTTCCTTTGTTTCTACATACTTTGCCACCTTTCTCAAGGCCGAATTCAACATCCAAATGCCACATTTAAGGCTCAACAATCCAAACATATCAAAGGGGATTACACACCTAAACTTGGGTGTGTAAAATTCTGCCCCAAAAGGTACAACAATTCACTTAACAATTCTAAAGTAATTTTTAGGCTACAACATGCTCATAATATCTCTTTAGCCAAATCCTTCATACCCAACCCACATTTCTTGCATGCAATGACTCTAATAGCATCATTTACTACCACAAGTACTTTCTTCTTAACATGCAACACTAAAAACTAATAATAGAGGAAGAATCATTACCTTAGAGCTTTAGCCCAATGTATCCAACCATTTGCTAGCTTCATTCCAAGAACACCACCACAACAACCTTCACAAGCTAGCCACAAGCTTCCGTCTTGCCTTTTACTTTTCAGATTTTTCCTAAGGCTAGAATATCTTTTGGAGTTGTAGAGAAGGAGGAGCTTGAAATAATTAAGAGAGAAGGAGGAGCTTTTTCTAAGAGAGAGATGAAAGATGACCAAGTCTTTAAGACTTGGTCAATATAATATGCAAAAATCAGATGGGGACACATCACCCACCCATGCCCTTTAAAAGAAAAGATCAGATTTTCCTAAGTTTTTCCGCCGATTTCGCCTCGGTGCGGCCTGCGATCGGCGCGCGGCGCTGCTCTGCGGACTCGAACTTTCGGCGCCACCTGCTTCCCGGCGCCGCGTCGCTGAAACTTCAGCGACCCTCGATCTTCCGGCGCGCGGCTCGTTTCCGCGGCCTACAATCACCCGCCATGGCGCGCGACCACTCAGCGCTGGCCGAGACTTCGACGCGGTCGGACCGAACCACGGTATAACATTCTCCCTTAGAAACATTCGTCCGAATGTTCCTTCTAGGCTTACTTGAATCACAATTTGACGTAGACGCTCTTAACTACTCTTTTGCAAATAAAGACGCTCCCCACGGCCACAACAATACTTAAGCACAATTGCTAAATAAAACCTAACAAGCAGGAAAGTGGGTTACCTGGAGGTGTAGGGAATAAGTGAGGATATTTCTTCATCATGTCCTCCTCCGCTTCCCACGTCATCTCTTCCTGCTCTCGCCCGTAAGACCTGACAAGCCACATCCTTTGTCCGAAGTCGTCTAACCTGACGATCGAGTATCGCTATGGGACTCTCCTCATACGATAACTCCTCTGTTACCTGAACCTCATGAATCGGATGTACTCGAGATGGGTCTCCAATACATTTCCGCAACATGGACACATGGAAAACTGGATGTACCGCCTCCAAATCGGATGGCAGATCTAACTCATAGGCAACTCTGCCTACCCTACGGACAATCTGATACGGCCCAATGTACCTTGGGATAAGCTTCCCCTTCTTTCCAAATCTCATCACGCCCTTCATGGGCGATACCTTTAGAAAAACTCAATCATCTACCTCAAATTCCAAGTGTCGACGCCGATGATCTGCATACGACTTCTGCCGACTCTGAGCTGCCAGAAACCGCTCCTGGATAAGCTTCACCTTATCCACTGCCTGCTGAACTAAGTCTGGCCCGACTAACTGAACTTCTCCCACCTCGAACCAGCCTATCGGTGACCTGCACTTTCTCCCGTATAAGGCCTCATAAGGCGCCATCTGAATACTGGAATGGTAGCTGTTGTTGTAAGCAAACTCCACAAGAGGCAAATGATCCTCCCAGCTACCCCTGAAATCAATAACACAAGCCCACAGCATATCCTCAAGTGTCTGGATAGTGCGCTCGGCATGTCCGTCGGTCTGAGGGTGAAACGCCGTACTGAGACTCACCTGTGTTCCTAATCCCTTCTGAAAAGACCTCCAGAAGTTAGACGAATCGGGCTCCTCTATCTCGATATAATCGACACCGGGACTCGTGCGGTCTCACAATCTCTCTAATATATAATCGGCATAGTCCTCACCGGTGAACGCTGCTCGTTCGGGGAAGAAAATGGGCTGATTTTCGACTGTCGACAATCACCCAAATGGAATCATGTTTCCTCTGAGTGGTAGGTAGCCCTGTAATAAAATCCATATTTATCACCTCCCACTTCCAAGTCGGAATATCAATAGCCTGCAATAGCCCACCGGGCTTCTGGTACTCAACCTTAACTCGGCGACATTCGCACGCTGCGCGCGAACTCATGGCGCCTCGCCAAGGCCATCCCACCAATACACGCATCGAGGTCATGATACATCTTAGTCGACTTGGATGAATATAATAACGAGCACCGTGCC
Organism: Przewalskia tangutica; assembly: GCA_029844215.1. Lineage (NCBI taxonomy): Eukaryota > Viridiplantae > Streptophyta > Magnoliopsida > Solanales > Solanaceae > Przewalskia > Przewalskia tangutica. The sequence continues at coordinate 98,161,469 of CM056738.1, read as the reverse complement.
TCCTAGAATCCGCTGACGAAGTCCTGTCACATCGGGAACACACAACCGACCCTCGAATCTTAGCACCCCATCAGACGCTACCTCAAATAGACCCTTCTCCTTCTGGAGAGCTGCATATCGGTACCGTACCAAGATCGGATCCTCATACTGTCGCCTCTTCACCTCCTCGACGATGGAAGACTCGGCAACCTCTCAAATTCGAATTTCGTCACTATCAGAATCAACCAAACGAACCCCAAGGCTCGCTAGCTGATGTAACTCTCGGACCATATCCCTCTTCTGCGGTGAACATCGCATGGACTACCCATCGATCTGCGACTAAGGGCATCTGCGACTACATTGGCCTTCCCTGGGTGGTATAGAATATCAACATCATAATCCTTAAGCAGCTCCAACCACCGTCTCTGTCGCAAGTTCAGCTCCCTCTGGCTGAAGATATACTGGAGGCTCTTATTGTCTGTGTAAATATACACATGAACTCTATATAAATAATGTCTCCAGATCTTCAAGGCATGAATCACAGCTGCCAACTCCAAGTCATGTGTGGGATAGTTCTTCTCATGCTTCCTAAGCTGTCGAGATGCGTAAGCTATAACTCTGCCGTCTTTGCATCAAAGACGCACTCCAAGCCCGACACGGCGTCACAATAAACCACATATCCATCTAAACCCTCTGGAAGAGTAAGAACTGGGCGGTCGTCAACTTCTCCTTTAGCAATGAAACTTTCCTCACAAGTATCCGTCCACCTAACATACCGCTTTCGATTCGACTTAGTCAAAGGTCTTTGAAATAGAAGAAAACTTCTCCACAAACCTCTGATAATAACCTGCAAGGCCCAAAAAGATGCGCACCTCTGTCGGTGTAGTGGGTCTAGGCCAAGTCTTGAATGCCTCAATATTAGCTGTATCAACCCGAATACCATCGGCTCCGATAACATGTCCTAAGAAAGCCACTGAAGCCAGCCAAAACTCACATTTCGAGAACTTGGCATACAACTGCCGGTCCCTGAGGACTCCCAATACCGTCCTCAAATGATATGTATGTTCTTGCTCTGTGCGCGAATACACCAAGATATCATCAATGAACACTATAACGAACATATCCAAGAATGGCCCGAACACCCTATTCATCAAATCCATGAATACCGCTGGAGCGTTGGTCAATCGAAAGACATCACCCTGAACTCATAGTGCCCATACCGGGTCCTGAATGCAGTCTTCGGGATATCTGCCTCTCTAACTCGCACCTGATGATAACCAGAACGCAGGTCTATCTTGGAAAAACATCTCGCACCCTGCAACTGGTCAAATAAATCATCAATCCTGGGGAGGGGATATCTGTTCTTGATAGTTACCTTGTTCACCGCTCGTAATCAATACATCTGCGGCGTCCATCCTTCTTCTTTACAAATAACATTGGCGCTCCCCAGGGAGAAACACTTGGCCTGATAAAGCCTTTCTCCAGCAAATCTTTCAGCTGGTCCTTCAATTCTTTCAACTCGGCAGGTGCCATCCTGTATGGCGGAATAGATATCGGTCAAGTGTCTGACGCCAAATCGATGCAAAACTCAATCTCCCTCTCAGGAGGATACGGAGCTCGTGCGGGAATACGTGCGAAACTCTCTAACAACCGAATCGATGAAGGTCGGTATCCCACCTCGATGTCGAATACGAACTAAATGGTAAATATACCCCTTCCGTACCATCTTCCTAGCCTTGAGGTAAGAAATAAACCTACCCCTCGGCGATGCAGATTCCTTCCACTGATAATGGCTCACCAGAAACGGAACCGAACTAACCTCTCTGCGGTCACATTGGCATAGTAAGACGCTAGCCAATCCATACCCATAATCACATCGAAGTCTGTCATATCCAACTCTATCAAGTCAGCCAGAGTCTGACGACCATCTATAGTCACTGGGCAAGCCTTATATACCCGCCATACGGCTCAAGCACCTACCGGCGTAGCCACCTCAAAAGATTCTATGGACTCGGGCTCTATCCCTACTCTACTGGCAATATGAGGAGATATATAGGACAAGGTAGAACCTGGATCTATCAAAGCATATACATCACGAAGAAACCAATAATGTACTGTGGCGACATCGGGTGACACCTCCCGGTCTGGCGATCGGACATAGCATAGATGCGGTTACGAGGACCTGGAACTAGAACCCGCCACGACCCTGCGGCGGCTGCCGGCGTGAACATCCCGCCTCGGGCGCATAACTGCGAAGATGAAGACCCGGCAATCGGGCCCGGTGGTGAGCCATAGCATTTCCGCGCCTCTGGTCGGACAATCTCTCTTCAAATGGCCTGCGTACAAGAGTAACAAGCTCACGGAGAAACACGACACTTCATAATGGCAATCACCACATCGACCACACCGAGGCATAGGTGGCCTCATCCGTTTGGAACTCGTCCCTATGGAAACGAAGCCACGGAACCTGTCCCGCTCCTGAATACTCAGATGTCCAGAAGATGGTGGAGAGCGCCTGGGCCATTGTGGTGCAAATCTGTCTGCTTTGGGGTTGTCTACCCTAAAACTACCAGAGGACCTCGCTGTCTGGCCTCTTCTGCGATACTCGATCCGTCGGCCCTGCGTCTCACACCAAGTGCATATGCTGCGTGCGGGCAATGTCCATGCCGGTGAAGAGCCACTCCCGTGCAACTCTCGGCCAAGTGATCATCGAGTCCTGTGACATAGCGATGCACCCTGTCCTCCATATCTGCTACCAAAGCGGGCACATACCGAGCCAATGAGTCAAACTCCATGTTGTACTCCCGAACCGTCCGCCCACTCTGTCTCAGTGTCAAAAATCTATCGGCCCGAGCCCTCCTCATCTGCGGAGGCAAGAAATGGCCAAATGCGCCTCGAGAACTCGTCCCAAATAGGTGAGCGCATGCTCCCGGGATAGTTCCATGAATCATACCGATCCAAGCTGCGGTGTCCCGCGGCCGATGCGAACCTAGTACCACCGACTCGGTCTCCAAGCCCGATCACCTCGTGATCCGGAATCGCTTCGGATAAACTCCTGAGGATCATCCTCATGTCTCGCCCCATAAAACTCTGGTGGGCTGCAACTCAAAAGTCCTCGATCTCGTTAGCGGCTGGTGAACTACGGTCTGGCCGGGCTGCATCTCCTGCTATCCTCATGTTAGCCACGATCACGGCGATGGCGGGCCATCTCGCGTAGCCCATATCCTGCGCTTCGCTGGATGGAGGCTTAGGTACATGGTCTCGATGGCCGCTTGCCTCGGTTCTCTTGGGATTGGCGGCGTTGTAGAACTTCGCCGTCCAAACACCTCATCCGTGGGGTGGGCGTGTGCCTCGTAACCCTCGGTGCCTACTAGTAGTTCTCTGCTTGCCTTGCCCTACGGGCGCGGTTGCCTGCGTGGAGGCATAGCGTCTGAGAAAAATACGTCAGAGGAAATTCAACCTATAACACAGCTCTATTGCACGATCTTATAGTGAAAGAATGGAAACCAATCCTAAATATCCTGCGACCTCACGATTATAGATGTGGTGCACAACACACCGATAATCAAGACTACTAGATCGGCTGTAGACCGCTCCGAGGATTAACCGCCTGATACCACTTTTGTCACGACCCGAGCCGGATCCGTGACCTGCGCCTTAACCCGCACCGCGTGACACAACATCAGAGAAAACCAGCGGAATATAAACTCACAATAAACAACTATAATGATATATGTTGACACCCAATTTTGACCCTCCCGTCCAGCCATTAACTATAAAATTACACTAATTTTGTAAAATAATAGAAATAATTTTTATAATAAAATACAGCGAATAGACATAAATACAGGCATAAATAAATAATTTAATAATGGCATCGCGTCTTACGTAGAGTTTTAAACACTTAGAGTCCCGCGCCCGCATTAACTAACTTTAAGCTTTGTCGTAATTCTTAAATAATTAATAAATGCATAAAATAAATAATTTAGCGATAACGTCGTGTCAGGTAGCATAGCCGCATTTATTAGTAATCATTTGTAATTTAAAATCAATTTTAATCTAATACATGCATCTAATAGCGTCGCATTTATAAAAGCTTTAAAACATCACACTTGCATTTAGCATTTAAATAATTTAATCTAAACTCAATTCAATTTTAATTTAACTTCGCAATAATGCACAATAATAAGATTCTAAATAATAGCGCCGCATTCTAGAGCATTAAGCATTAATTAAATAACGCGCATTTATTTATTATAACAATTAGACTAATTTAGCACCTAAATAATTAGACTAATGTAGCACCTAGATAATTATAATAAAGCACCTTATTAATTTAATCACATTTGTTAATTAATTAATAATACACTTACCTAGAATTAACTAGCTAATTAATTAAAAGCCTAAAATTAATACCTAATTAAAACTAACCTAACACTAATAGCCCACCTAAATTAATACCTAATTAATTTCTACCAATGAGCATGACCCCGCCCAAGTCCACCAACGCCCTTATTTCCTTCCCATCGACCCATTTGATTTCCCTTATCGTGGCCACTTATCCCGTCGTCCTTAAGAAATAGAAAGTAGGGTAGAACCCTAACCTAAAGCAACCGCCGCAGTCCTCTGCCCTTTAGCCGCGATTCTCGCCGGATTTTCGGCTGAAAATCCGGCTCACCTTCCTTTCCCTTTACCCACACGCACCCCAGCCAGTTTCCTTACCATATTCATCACCCAAATCCCTAAAATCGCACTAAAAATCTTTTCGAAACTGAACCAAATCGCATACCAATCAAGCACAAGTATCAACCTTTATTCATTTACCTTATTAGAACTCAAAGGAGGGCTATTTAAGCACATGCAAATCGAGCACAGTTAGCAAGGGCAGAGATGGGTCGAGCACAGACCTGTGAGCAGAGGAGGGCATAGCTCAGTCGGGGAGAATCGACAGGCATCGAGAATTAGGGAACTCAGTATCTAGGCCATTAGCATCTCAAGAATAGGTAATCTGAATCCCTCTCTCAATTCTAGCCAAAAATCAGCAAGCAACTTTACCCTTCTATTCGCATCGCAAACCCAAAACCCGTCGAGTGGCACCGACGCCTTGATACGCTGCCCCGGGTCGCTGCCTGGAGAAGGTAAAATCCACTCCCTCGACTTCTGTTCATTTCGTATTTGTGTATGAATTTGTGTTAAATATGTGTTAATTCATTCATGTTGTCGTATTCATTAATGTAGGAATATGACATTGAATAAGTCTGCTTTAATTAATATGGATGCATAATATCTAAATGTTAGGATGCTGTTCTGAGGTGTGATGTATAATTTTCAGTCGACCCCTGATTTAATTGCTCAGTTAGGTGTTTATTTTGTATGTTTTAAAAAGGTTATAGCATCGTGTCATGTGTTATAACTATTTGTCAAGTTGTCGAATAATATCTATACTAATTTGTATGCTCCCTGTTATATGTGTATTGGCTGTTCTTGCTGGCATTGTCATATCGTGTTTAGTGTGCTTTTGGATTATTTAAGTATTCGGGTATCACATGCATTAAGCATGCCGCAAGACTTGAACCAGTCTAGGTTGTATTAATCCATCATTACATTCTACGCTCGATTTACAATCATGTTTCATATAGTCAGCATACGCAAGTGTAATCTAATGTTGAAATCGTTTAATTGAATGAGAAGTGTCTTCAACTCTTACCTAGTTGTATACATGTCTAAACTGCTTGTTAGGAATATGTGTTATCCTGCTTTGCTTAATGTACTTTCCCCCTGATTTTCCTTATTTTTTTTAGATATGTCACAAACAGTAGGGTAGATTCGACATGTATCAAATGTATATCATATGTGTCCTCAAAGCATGCTAGGAATCCTTGAACCATTTACGTATATTCCCTGTTAGTGTCTCTGTTTACTTGCTGAATTACCGTTTGCACCATGTAGCAGTAAATGCATACTATAGGTTAAGATCTTGTATGTTCCTAAAATTGAATAAAGGAAATGTTTGTCTATTTGCCGCATGATATTGTAATATCACCAAAGGTGCGAGTTGATTCTTGAAATAATATGTTTGCATGGTCATACGGTGCGAAATGGCGTAGAGTTTTGGCATTATAGTCTGTTTTGGTATACATTAGCAGTGGTCTCTTCTAGTCAGGTGGAATTGATATTCTTATCTGAATGTCAGTAGCATGCTTATCTCTGATTTTTTTTTGCAACTGGTAGTCGAAATATGTGTAGATTCGAATCTATTATTAACATCGATGAACCTTATACCGCATGCGATATGCTGAAACCAGTCCCCTGTGACGTCCATATTGAGCCTAGAAATGCTAGTTCTAGTGTCTACCGAGGTCTCACAGTTGCAGTTAGGCCTCTGCCACTATTTTTCTTGCAAAAAATGATAAATTTGACTTTGCCCTAACTCTGAATTTCTCTGTACTGGTTGCTTGTTCTGCAACAATTAATATTTTGCCCATAATTGGGCAGTATTCTCTTTAAAACATGGATAAGATTGTTATGATATATTTCAAGTGCACATCCGTGATGTATAATGAATTTGACTTTACTTTGCATCTTGGCATGTCATCTACACTCTTCAAATTTGAAATTGGATTGATTGGCCCTCGTTTATTTTCTGTTTGCTTATACTTAAGTCCCAGTGGGTTGAACAAGCATTTTTATCTATTTCCTCTTAATAAAGGTTGCAATATATATTAATCCTCATCTTGTCTTTATTTACCTGGCACCCATCGGAGCAAAACAAAGAGTCTCACGGAGATACTCATCGCAAGCCATTTCAAATGGCGACCGCATCCGCATTCGCATTCCCGCCTGAAACTCCTAGAAAAACAAACAGTGAGTCATCCGCTCCAATCCCTTCACTCTCTTAACTTTCTTGTCTTATTTTTATGCCTTTATTTGTTTATTGTAATTTTATTATTTAATCTTGTAATTAATAGGAGAACTTCTAGCAATTAGGTCTTTAAATATATGAGACGGGAAGTAATTCCATTTTAGGAGTACGCTTCTACTTTATTTGTCTTTTGGGGCTATTAGGCATGTTCAAAAGCGGCAAAAAATAATAATCTAACTTGCATCATAAAATCGACAATTTGTTAAAATCCATAAACAGATTTTCTCTTAAACTCTCAAAATAGCATCTTAACATTTTGCATTCCTTAGCACCCTTTAGCCCCTCTTTAAACTTTAGTAACATTTTAGCACCTTCCTAGCATTCTTTGTACTTTAGCATATAGCACCTTTTGCCCTTTTAATACTTTAAGCGCTTTTTAAACATTTTTACATGCTAGCATCTATTTCCTAACATTCAGCACTTTAGTATTTAACACTTTTAAGCACCTCTTAGCACCTTTAGCACCCTTCTATCATTTAATGCCTTTTAGCAACCTTTAATATTTTAAGCACCTTTAAACATTTTAACATTTTAGCATTTTCCAACATTTAATTAAGCAAGAAGAGCTTATTTTGCATTTCTTAAACATAATAATTACCCTAGGTTTGGCAGGACAACCGCAAGTTAGCGGATCTTAGAGGGTGCCTAACCCCTTCCCTCTAGATTAATAAAGAACCCTTACCCAGAATCTCATTAAGTTTAGCAGACCATTAAAATGGAGTTAATGTTTTACTTCAAACTAGTTAAACATTTAGGTGTCCTAATTCACCCAATTAATTAGGTGGCGACTCCGCGAACCCTTAGCATTCTAGCAACCCTTTAGCATTTTGGCACCCTTTAAAACTTTAGCATCCTTTGCAATTTTGGCATCCTTGTAGCATTTTTAAAACCCTTTTAAACCTTTTAGCATTTTATTTTTTATTTTCTAACATTTGCATTTTAAGCAGGAGTTTAGAAAATAAAAATGTCGCGGCCGGAAAAGGGCGCGACAATATAAAATAGTCTAGCCCAAAATGGCTACCCCAAAAGTACATAAAACCGAACAGTTACATCCTTAAACAACCCAAGTTATAACAAGACTACAGGCCTCTAAGAATGAGTAACACTATGACGGAACAGGGCCCCGTCATGCCCCTGAATGTACAAAATATCAACAACACCAGGGAGAACCATACCAAAAGTCGAGCCTCCGAAGAAATGGAGCTCCTGACACCTGAGTAAAAGATCCTAGGAATGAGGATCTACCACCTGCTTTCCTTACTGCGGCATGAACGCGGCCCAGAAGGGTCGAGACACAACGTGCAGTATGTAAAGCGGAAAATCGTAGTAATATCATAAGTCAAAAATAAGCTGGAGTAATAGATAAAAATCAATTTCCTTGCATTGTGCCTTACTAACAATGAGAGTGTTATACCCCGTATTTCCAGAGTATGTACGTAAGTGCGTACGTACAAAAGTTTAAGCCTTAAAGTAGGCATAGGGACGAAAATTTGTGCACAACCCACGAAACGAATTGTTTTTAGGCGAAGCGTTTTCCAAAACTTGCGTAGGGAAAATTACGGCTATGTCATTTATATTTTTTGCGGATTTTTCCGAGAGATGAAATATTTTGGACCAACGAGAGGGTGACACTTGTCACCTCAGTGGACGGCAAGAGAACACGGTTGGCACGATTTTAGGGCCTAAACCAAGGGTCAATGTTTGTGAGTGATTTGTGGAGTAGGGCTAGGGTGCACTTGTGCAAATCTACACCCTCCACTTGCCCTCCACTTGCCTTCATCTTGACCCTTGAAAGTCCTATAAATACCCCAGGTTGAAGACTTCTTCATCCACAAATCATCTTCCAAGTCTCCAAACTTTCCCCTTTGAGAGAAGCTCTCGTCAAAGCCTCCACCTCTTGTGAAGAGCTTAGAAACACCTTCTCTCCCCCTTTCCTAGTAGTCTCGGCAAAAGCCCTCCCCCCTTGGTAGAAAATACTCTCCAAGTATTGTTACTATCCCCAAAAATACCTTAGCCAATCCCTTATAGTATTTCCAAAGTTACCTCTATACGTAGAGTCCGGAAATACTACCTTATATTTCTTTAGTCACTAAACGAAACCCTAAAAAGAAACTTCATAGTTGGTTGAAGTAGAAAGTAGAAGTTGTGTAGAAACTTCTAAGGGTTTCTTGGACCGGATTGGAGCGTTCAGATTAGGAGCTAAACCTTGCTCAGGATCGACTTTTATCTTGGATAATTTTAGGCTTACCGAGGTAAATAATAATCTTATCCTTCCATTGTAATTGGAGAATGCATACTGTAGAAGTATAGAAATAAGTATAAAATACATAGAAGGGTATTCTGAGAGAATTGTTGCTTACATGTGAATTTGTATTCTGATGAGACTTGTATCGTTTAGGGTAGGAAAGTCTTTGCCCGATTTTCCGTAGAATAGAGAACCCTCGCTTAGATTATCCTCTGAGTAGTCTAGGCGTTGATAGGCGTATTTGACTATTATAGGTTGATACTCTGCGCGCGACATATTCGACTTGGCGGTGGATTTCACGAGAAGGTATGTGATTCTTCCTATCCTCTTGAGCATGATATTTTAAAAATATATATCTGATCAGTGAGCGACGTGTGTTAACTGAACATGGTTTTACTTGACGTCTTTTGACTTGAGTCTAAATAATAAGAATCTTGAAGTATTTCAAAAGAATTATGAATCATTTTTGAAAGAAGAGTAATACTTGGTTTTTAAACAAAAGCTTAAGAGTTATACTAGCTTTATGGGAAGTTAGGTATAACGACTTAAGAAAGATAAAAGGAACAGTTTACTTATGTGTTTATAAAAGACTTGTATTGATTTCTGGAAAGTACAGTGAGATGGTTTGTCGAGTAGACATATTGTGATGCTATGTGTGTTAGGATCTTGTAAACGTTTGTGTAAAGAGGTTATTCTTATTTATGCTTATGTTGTTTAACGATAAGTGGTATGCTAGTATTACATCACTCACCTCTTGACATGATATACCGGGGGTTAAGCTGCCCTCCGATGCGGGGTATACCTCAGGCAGTCTGGGACTATGATTCGAGAATACCTCATGCGGGTCCAGGGGACCTATGCGGAGCTACGAGAGTTCTAGGTTAGTGTGCGGTCCATGTGGCCATGTGGTCTATGTGGCCATGCGGACTACGAGTCGGGGCGATGCCGAGTAGCTACCTCGTCGATGCGGGAATACCCATGCGGGCCTAGGTGGCTTTATCACGGACTCTGAGTCGAGATTAGGCATGCATAATGATACTATGGGCGATTGGCCTTGCTTCGATCATTCGCGGCCTAGAAAAGACACATTACGATTTACTATTATTACTCTTGTATGTGATGTGGCACTATGTGCGGTTACATTGGTTGTTTCGCATATATTTGTAAAATTGGCTTTAAAATGATATGATTTCATTTAAGTACTTTCTGATTTCACATACTTAGTACTGTTATCGACCTCCTGGGGCTGCGTTCATGCCGAGTAAGGCAAGCAGTGCTAGATCTACATCCTTAGGATCCTTACTTTGGTGTCGTGGCTCCATCTTCTCCGGAGGCTCGACTTTTGGTATGATCTCCTGTTGTTGTAGATAGTTTTGTACATTCGGGGTATGGCGGGGCCACTGTCCGCCATAGTTGTTTATCTTCTTAAGTGCGTAGTCTATTATACGGTTGGGATGTAGCTAGGGCTTTGTTTATATATATATGCGAAAGGCGACATTTTCTCAGATAAAGCGTGTCTCATTTTACAATTGTTTCATGTCTTGTTTTTATATTCGTGATTTTTCGATGTATGACTACTTGGGTGCGGGTAAGGCACGATCACGAGCCGGGCGGTCGTGACAAAAGTGGTATCGAGCGATTAATCATCGGAAAGTGTCTGAGCCGTATCGATGAGAGTCTTGATTATCGGTATGTTGTGCACCACCAATAATCGAGGCTATAGGATATTTAGGATTGGTTTCATTCTTCTCACTCGAGATCGTGCCTTAGAGTGTGTTATAAGTCGGACCTCTAACGTATTTCCTTTCTTTATGATTATGCCTCGCGTAAGGCAACCGGGCCCGAGAAGGCAAGGCGGCGAGTCGCTAGTAGGACACCGAGTCACGAGGACTCGAGCCCGATCTATACAGAGGCGGCGAGTTCCACGACGCCGCGGCCCCAGCGAGGTTTAGGGCGCAGCGATGTGATGAGACTACGATACCTGCACCTCGAGTCCGCGGCTGGAAGCAGATGAGATGGGTTCTGAGAGATGGCGATTCGGCGGGATCATGGCGAACGTGAGGATAGAATCTGGCGATTCGATTCAGCGAGCACTGTGGTTCACCCGAGATCGGATAGTTTGAGGCTACGGGATTTTCTGAGTTGTAGCCCGCCAGAGTTCTACGGGTCGAGGCCTGAGGATGATCCGCAGGAGTTCATCCGTCAGTTACAGAGGATCATGCAAGTGATCAAGGCTTCGGAGACCGAGTCCGTGATCTTCGGTTCACATAGGCTGCGTGATACGCGATCGATCGGTTTAACTCGTGGGAGTTGTCGGGAGAGCACGCGTCCCGGTACTTGGGACGAGTTCTCGGAGGCTTTTCTCACTCACTTCTTGCCTCGCGGATGAGGAGGGCACGCGGCGATTTTTGTTCTTTGAGGAGAGAGGGCCGCGATTAGGGAGTACAACGTTGAGTTTGATTCGTTGGCTCGATATGTCCACTGCGTTGGTAGCGATATGGAGGGCGGTACACCGTATGTCAGGGCTAGATGATTATATGGCCGAGTCTTGTGCGGGTGTGGCTCTTGACGAGCATGGACATTACCGTATGCAGCTCGTGACCAGATACGAGGCGTAGAGGTCGACGGGTTGTGACGGCAGCGGCGAGAAGAAGGCGGGGCGGCAGGTCTTTTGGTAGCTATCGGGGTGGGCGGCCTCGGCAGAGTCTGAATTTGCGCCACGGCCCGGCTCGAGCACTCCTACACCGTCCTCGGGGCGGTAGGGTATTCGAGGCGGACTGGGGCCTCGGGACTTCGGCGTCGGGTAGCAGAGGTGCTAACGATCGGGACCACTCCCGCCGGTGTGGCCGTCACGGTAGATCCCATTACGGAATTGTGATGCGCTCGGGAGTTTGTTTGATTGCGGCCAGCGGTCACTTTGCGAGAGCTTGTCCGACCAAGAGGCGAGCGGAGGTAGTCGGCTACGAGGTTCTTTCGCCGGGTCTTCATCTCCTACGATTACTCGCCCGGAGGCGGGGTACTCATGGGCGATGAAGTCGCGGCAGGTCGTGGCGCGGGTCCCGATTCTAGCGGTCCTCGAGAACCACATTTATGCCTTGTCGGTAGGCGGGACGGGAGGCCTCACGATGTCGTCCACGGTACTTTATCGGTTTCATGTTGTGACGTGTATGCCTTGATAGATCCGGGTTCTACTCGCCCCATATATCTCCCATATTGCTAGTAGGATAGGGATAGAGCACGAGTCCATAGACCCTTTCGAGGTAGCTACGCGATGGTGATTCGATGGTAGCTCGGCGGGTATATAGGGCTTGTCCGATGACCGTATCGATCGTCATACCGCTTGCCGACTTGGTAGAGTTGGATATGGTGATTTCGGCGTGATCATGGGTATGGATTGGCTAGCTTCTTTACGCCAATGTAGCTGAGGAGGAAAGTGTGCAGTTCGGTTCTAAGGCGGTTGTTGAGTGGGAGGAACACCGTGTCGCCGGGGTAAGTTTATTTCTTACCTCGAGGCTAGGAAGATGGTGCGAGAAGGGTATATTTACCATCTCATTCGGGTGTTCGATCTCGAGGTGCGGTACAGATTTTGATCGATTCACGTGGTGAGAGAGTTCCCGGATGTGTTTCGGATGACCTCCCGGTATCCTCCCGAGAGGAGATAGAGTTTTGTATCGATGTCTTTGCGGACACTCGGCCTATTTCCATTCCGCCATACGAGAATGCACACCGAGTTGAAGGACCGGTGAGAGATTTCTTTGGAGAAAGGGTTTCATCAGGCCTAGTGTTTCTCCAGGGAGCGCCGGTATTGTTCGTGAAGAAGAAGGGCGGGGCGCTGCGCATGTGTGTTGATCTGAGCGGTGAACAAGGTGACCATTAAACGAATACCCCTTCCCGTGATTGATGATTTGTTCGACGATTGCGAGCGCGAGATGTTTCTCCAAGATTGATCTGCGATCGGGCTATCATCAGTGCGAGTCGAGAGGCGGATGTCCCTGGGGCGCATTCGGACGTGCGCGCACTATGAGTTGAGGTTATGTCTTTCGGGTTGACCAATGCTCGGCGGTATTCATGCATTTGATGAACCGAGTGTTCAAGCCATTTTGGACACGTTTGTGATAGTGTTCATTGATGACATCTTGGTTTATTCCCGCAGAGCGGGAGCATGCGGGCATTTGAGGCTGTCTTGAGAGTTCTCCAGACAGTGATTATCGCCAAGTTTTCCAAATGTGAGTTTTGATTGGCCGGTGGCTTTTCTTGGGCATATTGTCGGGTAGATGGTATTCGGGTGGAATCGACCAAGATCGAGGCGATCGAGTTGGCCTAGACCTACTACTCCGGAGTGCGCGACTTCGGGCCTTGTAGTTACTATCGGCGGTTCGTAGATAAGTTTGCTTCTATCTGCGCACCATTGACTAGGTGACTCGAAGCGGCTAAGTTTGATGGACTGATGCTTGTGGCGGGGTTCGATTCTTGAAGGAGAGGCGACCGCCCCGTTCTTACTCTTCGGAGGTCGACGGTTATGTAGTGTATTGTGATGCGTCAGGCGTCGGGCTCGGATGTGTGTTAATGCAGCTGGGTAAGGTTATAGCGTACGCATCCCGACAACTTAAGAAGCATGAGAGGAACTACCCCACCCATGATTTGGAGTTGGCAGTGGTGATTCACGCCTTGAAGATCTGGAGGCACTACTTGTATGGGGTTCATGTGGATATTTATACAGACCACAAGAGCCTCCAGTATATCTTCGACGGAGGAGTGAACTTACGACAGAGACGGTGGTTAGAGTTACTCAAGGATTATGATGTTGATATCCTGTACCACCCGGGGAAGGCCAATATTGTGGCAGATGCTCTTAGCCGTAGGTCGATGGGGAGTCTATCAGATGTGCAGCTAGAGAAGAGGGGCATGGTCCGCGAGTTACATCAGCTAGCGAGCCTTGGAGTCCGATTGATTGATTCTAATAGCAGTGGGGTTCGAGTTCGAGAGGTTGCCGAGTCTTCCATCGTCGAGGAGGTGAAGAGGCAACAGTTTGAGGATCCGGTTTTGACGTGGTATCGTGATACGGCTCTTCGTGAGGGGAAGGGTCCTTTTGAGGTAGAACGATGGGGTGCTAAGGTTTGAGGCGAGTTGTGTGTTCGGATATTGCGGGACTTGGCGGAGTTCTAGGGGAAGCACCTGCGGCGCGTTACTCCATCCATCCGGTCGACCAAGATGTACCACGACCTCGGATCGTGTATTGGTGGGATGGCTTGAAGAGGACGTTGCGAGTTTGTAGCTCGGTGCGTGTTGTCGGCGGTGAAGGTAGAGCACGAGAGGCACGGTGGTTTGTTGCAGACGATAGAGATCCTGACCTGGAAGTGGGAGGTGATCAACATGGACTTTATCACAGGATTACCTCGCACTCAGAGGAAACATGATTCTATTTGGGTTATCGTCGACAGTGTCGAAATCAGCCACTTTCTTCCCGTCGGGGCGACTTTTGGTGAGGATTATGCGGACTTTACATCAGAGATCGTCGGACTACATGGAGTCCCTATTTCTATCATATCGCAGAGAGCCCGATTTACGGCTAACGGAGGTCTTTCGAGAGGTCTAGGGGCCAGTGAGGCCGAGTCTGCATTCCATCCCCGCATGCAGGCGGACAAAGTGAGCACACTATCCGAACTGCGAGATATCTGCGAGCTTTGTGTTATTGATTCGAGGTAGTGGGAGGATCATTTGACTCTAGTTGAGTTTTCGTATAATAATAACTACCACTCCAGTATTCAGATGGCGCCTTATGAGGCCTTGTATGGGAGGAAGTGCATATCGCCGATAGGCTGGTTTGATGTGGGCGAGGTGCAGTTAGTGGGACGGATTTGGTGCGGCGGCGATGGATAAGGTGAAGCTTATCGGGGCGATTCTTCGACATTTCGAGTCGACAGAAGTCATATGCAGATCATCGTCATCGGCATCTAGAGTTTGAGGTTGATGATTGGGTTTTCCTGAAGGTGTCACCCATGAAGGGTGTGATGAGATTCGGGAAGAAAGGAAACTTCGGCCAGTACATTGGGTGTATCAGTTGTCGCGGGGTAGGCCAGGTTGCCTATGAGTTGGATCTGTTGTCCGATCTTGAGGCAGTGCCTCCGGTTTTTCAGGTTTCTATGCTGAGGAGATGTATCGGGGATCCATCTAGGGTGCACCCGATTGACGATGTCGGTGTGAGGATTATCGTATGAGAGATTCCATGCGATAATCGATCGTCGAGTTAAGCGTCTGCGGACGAAGCGTGGCTTCCGTCAAAGTCTTGTGGCGGAACGAGCTCAGGGAAGAGATGACGTGGGAAGCTGAGGAGGACATAAGGCAGAAGTATCCTCACCTATTCCCCACACCTCCAGGTAACTCACTTTCCTACTTGTAAATTTCATTGTCATATTTGCTTAAGTGTTGTATTGTGGCCATGTGTGGCATTTGCAACTGTTTAGGTTATGAGGAACCTTATCGTTATCTGTCTTGGGAAGGAACATTCGGGACGAATATTTCTAAGGAGGGGAGAATGTTATACCCCGTATTTCCAGAGTATGTACGTAAGGGCGTACGTACAAAAGTTTAAGCCTTAAAGTAGGCATAGGGACGAAAATTTGTGCACAACCCACGAAACGAATTGTTTTCCGACGAAACGTTTTCCAAAACTTGCGTAGGGAAAATTACGGCTATGTCATTTATATTTTTTGCGGATTTTTCCGAGAGATGAAATATTTTGGACCAACGAGAGGGTGACACTTGTCACCCTCAAGTGGACGGCAAAGAGGGCACGGTTGGCACGATTTTAGGGCATAAACCAAGGGTCAATGTTTGTGAGTGATTTGTGGAGTAGGGCTAGGGTGCACTTGTGCAAATCCACACCCTCCACTTGCCCTCCACTTGCCTTCATCTTGACCCTTGAAAGTCCTATAAATACCCCCCTTGAGTTGAAGACTTCTTCATCCACAAATCATCTTCCAAGTCTCCAAACTTTCCCCCCCTTTGAGAGAAGCTCGTCAAAGCCTCCCACTCTTGTGAAGAGCTTAGCCGAAACACCCTTCTCTCCCCACTTTCCTAGTAGTCTCGGCAAAGCCCTCCCAGTAGAAAATACTCTCCAAGTATTGTTACTATCCCCAAAAATACCTTAGCCAATCCCTTATAGTATTTCCAAAGTTGCCTCTATACGTAGAGTCCGGAAATACTACCTTATATTTCTTTAGTCACTAAACGAAACCCTAAAAAGAAACTTCATAGTTGGTTGAAGTAGAAAGTAGAAGTTGTGTAGAAACTTCTAAGGGTTTCTTGGACCGGATTGGGCGTTGATTAGGAGCTAAACCTTGCTCAGGATCGACTTTTATCTTGGATAATTTTAGGCTTACCGAGGTAAATAATAATCTTATCCTTCCATTGTAATTGGAGAATGCATACTGTAGAAGTATAGAAATAAGTATAAAATACATAGAAGGGTATTACAGAAGAGAATTGAACTGTACATGGGGTGTATTTCTGATGACTTGTATCGTTCTGGGTAGGAAAGTCTTGCCCGATTTTCCGTAGAATAGAGAACCCTCGCTTAGATTATCCTCTGAGTAGTCTAGGCGTTGATAGGCGTATTTGACTATTATAGGTTGATACTCGCGCGACATATTCGACTTGGCGGTGAATTTCGCCGAGAAGGTATGTGATTCTTCCTATCCTCTTGAGCATGATATTTTAAAATATATATACGATGCGGTGAGCGTCGTGTGTTCACTGAACATGGTTTTACTTGACGTCTTTTGACTTGAGTCTAAATAATAAGAATCTTGAAGTATTTCAAAAGAATTATGAATCATTTTTTAAAGAAGAGTAATACTTGGTTTTTAAACAAAAGCTTAAGAGTTATACTAGCTTTATGGGAAGTTAGGTATATCGACTTAAGAAAGATAAAAGGAACAGTTTACTTATGTGTTTATAAAAGACTTGTATTGATTTACGAAAAAGTCTGATGAGATGGTTTGTCGAGTAGACATATTGTGATGCTATGTGTGTTAGGATCTTGTAAACGTTTGTGTAAAGAGGTTATTCTTATTTATGCTTATGTTGTTTAACGATAAGCCGTATGCTAGTATTACATCACTCACCTCTTGACATGATATACCGGGGGTTAAGTCGCCCTCCGTCGCGGGTATACCTCGAGCGATGCAGGACTATGATTCGAGAATACCTCATGCGGGTCCAGGGGACCTATGCGGAGCTACGAGAGTTCCAGGTTAGTGTGCGGTCCATGTGGCCATGCGGTCTATGTGGCCATGCGGACTACGAGTCCAGGACGATGCCGAGGAGTAGCTACCCTCGATGCGGGGAATACCTCATGCGGGCCTAGGTGGCCTATGCGGACTACGGGAGTCCAGGATTAGGCATGCATAATGATACTATGGGCGATTGGCCTTGCTTCGATCATTCGCAGCCTAGAAAAGACACATTCTGATTTACCTATTATTACTCTTTATGCGTGATGTGGCACTATGTGCGATTACATTGGTTGTTTCGCATATTTGTAAAATTGGCTTTAAAATGATATGATTTCATTTAAGTACTTCTGATTTCACATACTTGGTACTGTTATCTTGACCTCCTTCGGGCTGCGTTAATGCCATGGTAAGGGCAGCAGTGCTAGATCCACATCCTTAGGATCCTTACTTTGGTGTCAGGAGCTCCATCTTCTCCGGAGGCTCGACTTTTGGGTATGATCTCCCTGTTGTTGTAGATAGTTTTGTACATTCAGGGTATGGCGGGGCCCTGTCCCGCCATAGTTGTTTATCTTCTTAGAGGTCTGTAGTCTATTATGCAGTTGGGATGTAGCTATTGGGCTTTGTTTATATATATATGCGAAAGCGACATTTTCTCGAGATAAAGCGTGTCTCATTTTTACAACTGTTTCATGTCTTGTTTTTATATTCCGATTTCTCGATGTATGACTACTTGGGTGCGGGTAAGGCACGATCCACGAGCCGAGCAGGTCGTGACAGAGTAACAAGTATAAATCTTATAGCATAAAAATAGGAGGCTCGCGATCAAACAGGTACCTCGCCTGTAGTATCATTAAGCAATCCTACTCGGGACTATTTCACCCGCATGGGTCCCGTGGACCCGCGTGAGGTCATCCGCCTCGTCATGGGACTATTTCACCCGCGTGGGACTATTTCACCGCATGGATCCCGTGGACCCGCATGAGTACCATCGCCGTACTCGCGTGAGACTATTTCACCCGCATGGATCACGTGGTCGGATCGCGTGAGTAAGCGCGCCGCACTCGCATCATGGGTAGCAAATCCATGGCATAGATAATAACGGGGTTTACCCGTAATAATACAAATATATAACATAGCTCATCCGCTATCATACATAACATAAGCACTACCGCTATCATATCATACATAAGCACTTCTATCATATCACAACATAAGCACTATCGCCTATCATATCACAACATAAGCACTCTGGCCTATCATATCATACATAAGCACTACGCTTATCATAACATAAGCAAGTTAAGAAATCCCTAACTTCTTATTAACATTATTAATATATCCTCTCATTTTAGTATCCTAAGGCACTAACATGTCTTTTAATAGAAAATCAGGAATTCAACCCAAGTACCATGTACTTCTAACTTTTAAGAAAAACTCTTTTTATACAAGATTCCAAGATACTATTCACCATAGTATCAAGTTACGATTTCTTTTCAAGACAAGTCACATTTCCTTTTAGAAATATAATAGGCTTCAAATCAAGTGACTTCATTTCCTTTAAAACCTTAGGCAACGAATGCCTAAAAATCAATTCACCTTTCTTAGTTTCAAATCCTTTACAGTACTTGTTTTAATTAGAGTAAATCTTTCTTTGTGAACCTTTCAAGAAAACTAATATAACCAACTTCCCATAAAGTCATTATATTAGCGTTATCCCTTTGTCAAATACATTTTTCCCTCAATCCAAGGGACTTATACTTTTGAAATGAAACAAATATCATATACTTTAAAACAAGTGTAGATTATCAAATCTTGTACGTATACCGTACTACATAGATACAACTATTCATGCTCAAGAGATAGGAAAGCTCTACATACCTCTTCGGTCAATCCACTTGCTAAGTCCAACTACCGCAAGTAATATGTCAACCTATAAGGCTATAATAACCATAGTGCGTTTATTAACCTCTAATTTCAATGTAGAAATAATCTAAGTTCAAAGCCCCTAATTCTATAGAAAATTGGGCAGCATTTCCTTTGTTTCTACATACTTTGCCACCTTTCTCAAGGCCGAATTCAACATCCAAATGCCACATTTAAGGCTCAACAATCCAAACATATCAAAGGGGATTACACACCTAAACTTGGGTGTGTAAAATTCTGCCCCAAAAGGTACAACAATTTACTTAACAATTCTAAAGTAATTTTTAGGCTACAACATGCTCATAATATCTCTTTAGCCAAATCCTTCATACCCAACCCACATTTCGCATCTGATGACTCTAATAGCATCATTTACTACCACAAGTACTTTCTTCTTAACATGCAATACTAAAAACTAATAATAGAGGAAGAATCATTACCTTAGAGCTTTAGCCAAATTTATCCAACAATTTGCTAGCTTCTATTCCAAGAACACCACCACAACAACCTTCACAAGCTAGCCACAAGCTTCCTTCTTGCCTTTTACTTTTCAGATTTTTCCTAAAGCTAGAATATCTCTTGGAGTTTTAGAGAGAAGGAGGAGCTTGAAATAATTAAGAGAGAAGGAGGAGCTTTTTCTAAGAGAGAGATGAAAGATGACCAAGTCTTTAAGACTTGGTCAATATAATGCATGCAAGAATCGGATGGGGACACTTGTCACCCACACTTTATGCTTTTAAAAGAAAAGATCAGATTTTCCTAAGTTTTTCGCGATTTCCGCCTCGGCGCGCGGCCTGCGATCGGCGCCGCGGCGCTGACTCTGCGGACTCGGAACTTTCGCGCCCGGCCCTAACTTCCCGTGGCGCGCTGAAACCAGCGACCTCCGAATCTTCCGTGCGCGCGCCTACGTCACGCCGTGGCGCCACTGTGCGCGCCATGGCCGCGGTCGGACCGAACCAAGGGGTATAACACTTCCATACTGCATAAGCAGTGGATCTGTACAGTATACTACTCAACAAGTTTCTACTAACATTTTTCATAATCCAAGAGATGACTACAGCGTTACATCGATCCCACTGTCTTACTTGATTAGGACCGAATGTATCTCGCTTAATGGAACCATCTATGAAGCCGATTTTGTTCTTCGTCAACAGAACTAGCTTCATAGATCTACACCATAAGGTGTAATTCTCCATACCTGCTAGCTGAATCTCCATTTGTATTGCCCCTGCTGTGTCCGATGCTCCTAGGAACAGGGGATGATTGTGGTCTGCTATATTTAAACCAGAAATTTGATCCTCTACTGTGATGCCCGAATCCGCTGCAAATGTATTGATGTTCTCCATAAAACTGTTCAATCACTGTCGAACCTGAACTTGTAAAGGAGGTGATACGATTGCAACCTCGAGAGCTCAGAAAATCGAGAAAATCGATCAGAATTTCCTAACGTCGCGGCAAGTCAGATTTGACTGCTGCATGTTTGTATCCCTTCGATTCTTCACTGCTATGGCTTTGATACCATGTTAGGATGCAGCTATGTGGAAGAATCGAAGGTCCTGTGGTTAACAATGGTGGAAGAGGGGAATGGAAGACAATGGAAACTTGTGGAAGCTTTCCTTTATTTCTGAAGTGTTAAAAATGAACGACTACAAAGCAATTACAATGTATAGTGTGCTATAAGGATATAATGGTAAAATGTCAAGTAAGGGTAAAGTAGTAAAATGCTAAGTAAGGGTAAAATAGTAATAAACTAAATATAAAGAATTTAACTATCCTCAACAGGTCGGTACTCCATATTATTGGTTATTTTACACTTTCTGTCGTTTTGGGGGAATGAAATAACATAAATATATCTTGTTTATCCACTAAGTGTTTTCGCACGACAATGAGACGCTTTTAGATATTCACTATAATTCGATTATCAGTCTCCTGATGACTCAATTGACTACTTATATTAATATAATAATAATAAAGATTTATTCGTATGAAGGTAATGAAAATGTTGTTCTTTCTTTTCGTTTCTATAGTGGAAATAGTCGGACTTAATGATATACGGTCATACACGTAAGTTTCTCAACTTAAATGGACCCCACTCTTTAGTGCATAATTCAACCATGTTTGCTATGTTTCACATAATCTCAGTTAATTGAACTATCTCTACGTGGGCCAATAATATAAATGGGCCTTCTTTCATTGTAAATTCAAAGCCCAAACGTTATAATAATACTCCTAAATCCTGAGGCTTAAAGCAATACGAAATAACTTTAAGAATAATAATTAAAAAAAAAAAGAACACCCATTACTACCCAATATTAATAACATAGGGATACATTTACCAAACATAACAACAATTTACAAAATATAGCTAATCTTAATCCAGAAAAACAATGTTTCAATTTAATTTTATATTTGATAAAGACAGAAATCAAAATACCAAAGTGGACTATAATTGTACAATCTTAATCGCACAGAAAATGTCAAAAGAAATCAAACTTTATTTTTTTTTAAAATCCAACATATTGGTTTTATATCACCGAACGTATCGATTTATATCGGGTTTTTCAACTCAAGTGTATCATAATCAGCAAATATAAAGTCCCAAAAGAATAATTTAAAGTTCAAAAACATAAAATATGCATCACATGTATTCTTAAAACATGTTAAAATACTCCAAATTAAAATTTACATCCCCACAAATATAAGTCCAAACTCCAAATTATAAAGTTCACATCATAAAGTAAAAGTTCAACACATCATGAATTTAAATATTTATTCCAAAATATAAAGTTCACGTCATAAATTAAAATATAAAATTTAAATTTGTTAATTACAAATTTACCCCCTGGTTTTCGGTTCGGTTCATCAAAATTTTTAAAGGACTGAACCCAATTATTTAATCATGATTCGGTTCGTTTTTTTAAAGAACAACGGTTTTTTAAAATATTATCAGTATATACAAACACATACAGCAACAACAGAAAAATGAAACGGTCTTTAAGATTTTATATGTGGGATCTAAATACTTCATTGGTTCACTTGTAAATGGTAGAAGTAGTGAACTATTATCAGTTCTTGATGTTCAGTGTCAGCTTTGGTCAAGTGAGCATGGTTTTGGTCTTCATTTTTATTAACAATTTTTAACCAAGTATAATCTTCTTTTGTAGTCGGAGGAGCCGATTATTGAGGATGAAGACGACGACGATGATGAGGATGACAAAGATGAAGATGATGCTGAAGGTAAGCATAATTTCATAATTCTGAGCCTAAGTTTGCTGGTTCATTCTTTTGGTTCTTCTAAGATGATGTCTTCAAAGTATCAGTTGTACATCAAATTTCAGATTCAACTAACTATGGAGATTAAGGACTTTGCTCGTGTATTTTCATTTTCTCATCACTCAAGGCATGAATATTACAAGTCTGTGAGTTTACTTTGTTATGAGAATAATTTGCTATTACTGTCTATCCACTTGACCCACTTGATTTAATCAACTTCACTTTTTGTTCACCCATATTTATTTGCTTCCTCTTTCCATTTGGCGCCATTGATACTTGCCTTTTTTCTTCATGTATTTTGGCTGTTACTTTTGCATGCATAAATTAACAGAATGTTAACTCTTTTCTGTGGTCCACAATGCACATAAATACTGGAATTGTCAATTGTCAATTGTCAAAATACAAATTGCAGGGGGTAGTGGTAGGTCAAAGCAGAGCAGGAGTGAGAAGAAGAGTCGAAAAGCTATGATCAAACTCGGAATGAAGCCAATCACGGTCACCGTGTCACCGTCAAAAAGAGCAAGAATGTTAGTTAATTATGTCATTACTTTGTTCTTGTTCTTTTCCATGTTTTTGGTTGTAGTGCTTATCCTTATATTGTCTTCTTCTTTCAGATTCTATTTGTCATCTCGAACCGGATGTTTTCAAAAGCCCCGTCGGACACCTATGTTATATTTGGTGAGGCAAAGATTGAGGATTTGAGCTCTCTCAATTGCAATCTCAATTTCCGGCGATTCAAGGCTCCTAATTTGAGCAATGTGATATCGAAGCGAGAACCATCAACGGTGACTCGGGATGATGAGGATGTAGACCGGTGGCGTAGAACCCAAGGATATCGAAGTGGTGATGACCCAGCAGTGTTTCGAGCAAAAGTCAAAGCTCTCAAAGTTGCGAGATGGTGATATTGTCTGCCATTATGGAGCTTACAAACTAACAAGTCTTTACTATGTAGTTTTCCCAATCTTTTGAGATCTTTATGAATATTAAAGGTTTGATTTCGCTTTTCCTATTCAGTTTTTCTGCATTACGCTTCTTTGTCATTGTATACCAGAGACATGTCTAGTTATGCAAAAGGGGAAAAAGTGGAGTTATGCTGCATTTTTTCACTAACTAAATCATATCAAAATGATTACTCTGGTGAAGCCTTAGGATACATCTTGGGTTTACATATAGTGCGACTTGTCAAAAATATGGGTCATATGGTATTTCCCTGTTCTTACCCCTGATCGAGATATCCCCATTTCGCCCAAGAAAAATAGATTGAATCATCAAAAATTTGGAGCGTGAAATAAAATCAGATCCACTTTTGAGGTTATTCATATTGCTATTATCAATAAGAATAATTTATGGTTGGTTTGGTTTGGTTGGACTAAAAAAATAAAGTTTCCGGACTCCTTTCAGAAAAAATGGGTTTTTTCGATTTTTTATCCGGTGTCCAGTTACTTGTATTGGGTTCGATTAAATTCGGATTTGCGCTGAAAGTTCTACATTTCGGAGTAAAACACTCTTCATATCCAAGTTTTGCTCGAGTTTTCTGATTAAAGATAAATCAATACTTCTACCACATTCCTTGTTGGTATTGGCCATGATTCTTTTAACTTGCAGCATACCTCCTATAGATGTTGCATCTCAAATATTCCTCAAAGAGATGCGGTTTCCTCATGTATTCAATACGATAGTCTGACAAATTAATTGTGACACTGATTCGAATGCATGCTATGAAAGATTAGAGGTTGAGTTGATTATCAATTGTCTACTCAAATCCTTACGAGTAAGTAGGAACTTGCACGAATGGTATAGCTATCATTTGATATGAACTCGACGATAAGACTATTAGTAATTCTTTTACTATAGATATTTCACTATGCTCAACAAAGTCCAAAATTGTCCACATAATAAATTCTAGCTCATCTTCTGTCGTGAATTATTATTTTTCCATAATAAACAATTGAAAGAAGACCATATTTTGGAATGAATTGAAGATACCCCCCCCCCCCCTAAACTGTTTATGTGAAATCTCGTCTAACATTATGTACATTGAAGGTTTATCATAAGCATTTAATTGTTTTCCAGCAAAAGTATATATAGGCCTAATTAGCTCCGGAATCTCGTCTTCCTCAGTCAATTTTTTCTCAACAGAAGTCGTGGACTCAGAATGTGAAGGTGATGCTGGGTTTTCAGTTGGTTGTTCAGCTGAGGGTGTCATCTTCAGTGGTCCAGTTGAAGTCTGACTCGTTCCTATTCCTGCTCGAGCCAGTAGGAACATCAGTATCGAATTTCGGCCTTTTAGCTGCAACTTCAGGGCTGAAATTTCTTTCAAAATTGCGGGCTGACCTTCTCGAGGGAAACTTGGATGTGCTTTCCCTTTTTGATAAAACAATGACATCTGGGAAGCTATCCAAATCGATTGGATTGTTGTCGTCTCCTGGATATGAAGTTTCAAGAGGTTCTTGAAAAGTACTTAGGACAATATATGTGTGTTGAGGTGGACTCGTACTCATTGGAGTGTGTTCTGGAATGTTGGGTGACATTTCAGCTGACATTGGAGAAGTATCCATGGATGAGAATGGTGAAGAAGATGAAGGGTTTTTAGGATTTTTGAAATTGGAGTGTTTTGAGGGAAATCCATCGGTTTGATGTTTTAAACTGAGATGATGAGTGTGTTTTCCTTTTTTTTTTATTTTTTGGGAAAAAAACTAGACAAGAATGAATAACAATTGAAGATGAATTTATACACTTGACAAAATATTTTTGTTTCCATATTTTAAGAGTTTGTATTTTATTCCAATACTTGTTCCTAAAATTTAGAGATTAAGAGATAGACATCAAGATTTGATTATTATCAAAAAATAATAAAAAGAAAAAAATAAAGAAAAATGTTCAAAACTGTACGACACACAAAATAGGGGGAAAAATAACTGAATTTTCAAAAATCAATTACACACTGCATCCCTATAAATATCATTATCTAAGAATGTCATCAGTAATGTTAGCAACATTTTGAACAACACATGTATCATAATTCCTCAAGAACATTTTTATTTCAACAACAAATCAAGACACGTTTCATACATGATTTTATGGGTTCAACCTCCAGACCAATGTAACATTTTCCCATTGAGTCCTACATCTAATCATAAATCACATACGAAATTCATTTTCGCGTCAAAAAACAAGAATATTTATTTAGCATCCTCATAATTTCTTTTGATTAAGCACTTTGATACTCCTATAGTATAGGAACTGTATCAATTTCCAAAGGTTTTGCCTTATTTTGATACTCCTTTTTTATGATATCTAATAACATCGCAGAGAACGGTATCACATTAAAATCATGTTCTTATTTTAAAATCACACCCGTATGAACAAAAATCAGTCATAACAATATACTGAAAATCAAATTCTGATATTACAAGGGTAAATGTCACCCGAAATATTAGAGACATTTCAGACGATATTTGTCCAACAATCTTGAATTCGAAAATCTGAGAGACCAAGAGAGCTTTTCAAGCTGAAAAACCTCTCATGATCTAAAGCTTTTGTAAAGATATGAGCTAGATGAAGTGTGTCAATATAATCAATTTGAACTAGCTGTTTTTCAACCAAATCTCTTAGAAAATGATGTTTAATATCTATATGTTTTGTACGAGAGTGCTGAACTGGATTTTTTTGAAATGTTAATGACACTCATATTATCACAATACAAAACTAAGATATTATTTGAAAAATCATAGTCGTCTAACATGTGTCTTAACCATATTAATTGAGAACAACAACTCTCAACTGCTACATATTCAGTTAAAGATTGAGAGTGGGATTCTGATGATTTGTTTGCGACTATACCAAGAAACTAAATTATTGCCAAAGTAAAAACATCCTCCACTTGTACTTTTTATGTCCTTCACATCACCAGTCCAGTCTGAGTCACTATATCCTATTAAATTAGGATTAGTGTCTTTGGTATACCAAATTCTCAACTCAACATATCTGATGACACGTTTTATGGCATTTAAGTGGGAGATTTTGGGACAGGCTTGGAATCGAGCACACACACATACACTAAACATTAGATCAGGACGACTAGCAGTGAGATACAAGAGACTACCTATCATAGATCGATACAATGTTGGGTCGACATTTTTCCCAACATCGTCTTTGCATATAGTCTGTGTTGATCCCATTGGAGTTCTCATATGTTTAACATTCTCCAAACCAAATTTCTTAACCAAATTCTTGGCATACTTACTCTGGGAGATGTAGATTCCCTCCTCATTTTGCTTTATCTGCAAGCCTAAGAAAAAATGCTAGTTCCCCTATCATGCTCATCTCAAATGTTGAGGACATAGCTTCGACAAATGTCTTAAGATGGGACTGTGAAGTCGAACCAAAAACTATGTCATCTACATAGATTTGAGCAATGATCATATCTACTCCGTGGTGTTTTATAAACAAAGTACAATCAGTCTCACCACGTTTGAAACCAAATTCAAAAGAAAGCGAGTTAAATGAGCATACCGTACGCAGAGCTTGTTTAAATCCATACAATGCCTTTTTCATCTTGTATAAAATTTGTGGATGGTGAGGATATTCGAATCCTTTAGGTTGTTCACATACACTTTCTTATCAAGATATCCATTCAATAAAGCACCTTTGACATCAATTTGATGGAGGGTAATCTTCAATGACAAGTTATGACAAACAATGATCTAATTGACTTATTCTTGCAACATGTGCGAAGGTTTCATCATAGTCAATTCCTTGACTTGAGTGTATCCTTGAGCAACTAGTCTAGCCTTATTTCTCACAGTTCAGATTCATCGATTTGTTTTTAAAGATCCATTTAGTTCCATTACATTAGTATCATTGGGCGAGGAACTAAATCTCATACTTCATTTACGGTGAAGTTCTAATTCTTCTTGCATAGCTTGTATCCACCAATTATCCTTAAGTGTTTCATTGACATTCTATGGTTCCAATGTAGATACATAACAAGAATGACTTACCTTATGATATACGGTGGACATGCACGCATATCTCACCATATCTCGATAATTTCGTGGTTCCTTCCTTCTTGTTCCAACACATTCGAACACATCTCTTATCACTTGTTCTGTAGGATGATTTCTCCTAATCCTAGATGAGGGATCTCAGCGTACTGGGTCATGAAGTTCAACTTTTGATTCCTCATATGTACCTGCAGTGTTCTCGGTTTCTGCTTCAGGTGTTTCTACGAATGTCGTGACATTTGGAGCAATATCTGGATTTTCAGCATTCTGCACATTCTCCACCGTTATTATAACATCATTTTCTGACTTATTTCCTGTAAGATCAGCAAAATCACCAAAGAAATGTTAACAGACTCTTGTACGATTTTGGTTCGAAGATTATACACTCGGTAAGCATGGCTATTTTGGGAATAACCTACAAAGATTCCCTTATCACTTTTAGAGTCAAATTTAGCCAGGTGATCTCTACATTAAGAACATAACACACACACCCAAATATATGAAAGTAACACAAAATGGGTTTCTTTCCATTCAATAGCTCATAGGATGTCATTTTAGTTCCAGGCCTAAGATAGACTGTATTCATGATGTGACTTACAGTATTTAGAGTCTCTGCACAAAAATGTTTTGACAATTTCTTAGAACTAAGCATGACTCTAGCCATCTCTTGCAAAGTCCTATTTTTCCTCTCTGCTACACCATTTTGCTGTGGGGTTTTGGGAGCAGAAAACTCATGAAAAATACCATTTTTCTCACAAAATGTAGAGAACTGACTATTCTCAAACTTTTTTCTATGGTCGGATCTAATTCAAAAAATAGAGGAATGATACAAATTTCTTATTCTAGAGTGTAGTACCTTGAACATGCCAAACGTTTGAGACTTTTCTTTTAAAAAGAATATCTGGAAAAGTCATCCACAATCACGTATGAGTACCTCATGCCTCCTAGGCTGTCTACCTCGATTGGACCCATAAGATCCATGTGCAAAAGTTGAAATCAGTGAGACATACCTGAATGTTGTCCATCATTTTGAGCAATATTGTGGGAGACACGGGTTTGCTTACCTTTGAGACAATCTTCACAAACCACTGTTTTATCCTTAGGACTTAGTTTAGGGATGCCTATTACTGCCTCATAAGAAATTAATCTTTCAAGATTGTGGTAATTGACGTGCCCTAATTTTTGAAGCCACAAGGTCGTGTCATCGGTTCTAACTATTGCAAATCTCTTGTTCTCCAACAAGATAGCAATTATCGTCTGTTCTTGTACCTGTCATTACGCATTTGTTAGCTTTATTAGTAACTATACAAGAATACTTGTTAAACTTTACCTCTAGATTGTCATCACACAATTGACTTATACTGACTAAATTTGTCATCAAACCGTCAACATGCAAGACATTTTTCAGTGTTGAAACTCCATGAACACTTAAGGTTCCTCTTATTATGATTTTACTTTTTCCGCCACCTCCGTAAGTAACATTACCTCCACTTAGAGCCTCGTAGTTCTTTAGACACTCTTTTGTCCCCGTCATACGTCGAGAACATCCACTGTCGAAGTACCACGAACCTGAAATGAAAGTCCTCAACACAGTTATAGCTAGATTACATCTCACATTCATTCTGGGAGTCCAAACTCTCTTTACCTTTTTCCTGCACGGATTACGGAAAGCCGCCTCGAGTCTTTATGCGGAATGTTGGACAGCATTTTCGACGACATTCTGCTCCTGGACTTTTGCAGTTTAAAGCAGTAAGGTTTTAAATGTTCAGTCTTGTTACAGTGATGGCACACAAAATTCTTCTTTGTTACGAAGCCCACTTTCTCATTTTGCCAAACAAGTTGGAGCATATAGCATTAAAGGAGTTCTTGTAACTCAAACCTGCATGTTGTGGTTGACTAACACTTAGAATTTCATCTAGTTTGGAAGTACCGGTGTTGAGCTTCCGGAAGGTTGCTTCGGCTAGATCCAACTTCACACTAATCTTACCAAATTCAAGATCTTTTTTGGTAAGGGTAACCTCTAATCGGGTTATTGTGCCTTTCAAATCTGCATTCTCAAGAGTTAAAGATTTTAACTTTGAGTCAAGTTGCTTGGATTCAACAATTAAGTCCTTGCAAAGTTTTTACAATTCTTTAATCATGTCATCATTTGAGTCGACTTGAGTCTCAAAGTTAGATTCACTCCTAGAAATAAAACCACTGAAACAGTTAACATCAGGATAGTTAAAATATTCATACATGTCGGATGTTACTGGAGCTGCTGATGTCGTCGTTGATGTTGACAAAAATGTTTTAACATTTGGGACAACATAGTCAACGACATATTCATCATCTGACAGTGACTGTTCGAAAACAGTGGCTAGCATAGCTTGTGACTCCATTTCTGAATCTTCTTCCTCTTCACCTTCATCATCACTGAGAGAGACCCACATACTTTTCCCAAATTTTCTTAAAGTGTTTGAACACTCATTTGCATAATGATCCCATCCCGAGCAAGCACGATATTTTATCCTTTCGAGCTGCTTGGGATCAAACTTGGTACGGTCTGAGTTGGTTCTCCTAAGTTGATTTTCTTTTTGCGTTGTAGGAGGGGTTTTAGTGAATCTTGGATTGAAGTCTTGGCTTTGGTGCTCTTTGGGTTTAGATTTATTTTTATCATCGTTGAACCTCCTTAACATCGTATTGAATTTACAAGTAAGAAGGGCAATATTTGCACCATCACCGATTTCTTCAAGATTTTCATCCTCTTCATTGAATCTCTAAGGATTTTTCGTGAAGTGCAACATCTTTGCTTTTATACAAAGTCCTTTGGTTTTCCTTATTCAACTCATACGTTTTGAGAATGCTCATTAACGTATGGAGATCCATTGTAGCAAGGTTTTGGGCTTCTTCAATCGCACATATCTTAATATTGAACTTTTCAGGAAGGGAACGAAGTGTCTTTTCCACAAGTTGATTGTTGGTCAGTGGAGAGCCAATAACTTGACATTCATTAGAAATGTCGATCAACTTTTCAAAATAAGTTTTTTATCCCCCGTCTCTTTCATCCTTAAACGTTCATATTTACTCATGAGCATGCGGAGCTTCGTTCGTTGAACACTTGAGCTACTTTCACAATGAGTTTGTAGGGTATCCCAAGCTTCCTTGGCTGTGGAGCAATTTTGGATAAGTTTGAACATATAGAGATCTACCCATCCAAAAATCGCATTTAGAGCCTTTTTATTGAAGCCTGCATTATTGGTTTCTTCCACACCCCATTCGGCCTCAGGCTTAGGTAGTATGTCGCTTTCCTCATCCGGTGGGAGCATAGGAACAATATATCCATTTATAATTGATCTACATGCTATCACATCAATGGATTTGATATGAGAACGTAGGTGAATTTTCCAATAAGGATAATTTGATTCATCTAATATAAGAAGTCTACCAATATTTGGATTAGCCGGATCCATAGTTAAAGTAAAAGGACCTTAACACTTATTATGTTAAGTGTCGGCCCTGATACCACTTGTTGGGTCCCGGGGGTTAATACTATAGAATAAATAAAATCAAACAACAAAGTAGAACTGAAACGTATGCAGAACATAGTTTTAAATGTCAGCTAAAATGTCGTCTGACATAAGTAATGACATTTGGATAAAAGCAGAAAAACCTTTAAAAGAGTTAAAGTGCAGCGGAAATAAATAAAAAACACAAAGGGTTATTTTTTATAATTTATATATTGATATAACTCATGATGGTCAATGACCAAAGATATTGTATGTATATATATATATATATATATATATATATATATATATATATATATATATATATATATATATATATATATATAAATAATTGAATAAATTCCTTTTCTTACAATGTTACAAGATGATACAAAAGGAATAAAAAGGTTAAGTCTCAAATGACTTATGCCTGAAAAATCTATAAATAGAAGTGAACAACATCTCATTACAATTGCTTCAATGAAAGAACAAATCTAGAATCTAAGCAGCAATTATAATGTCGGACATAATGTCGTCACAAATACAGGCAACACAGCGATCCAGTCTACTTGATCGATATTTGTGGAGATCTCTCTATATCTTTTACACTTGAAATTTTGGATATTGATTCACTCTTCTGCCCTCTCTATTTATAGTAGAGAGTCCTTCTTGAAAAGCTCATCAATTGGTTTTAGAAGTTGAGGAAAAATTGGTCACGTGTGGCAGTTGCTTGAGGCGTGATTTCCTCAACAGATTGGACTTGTTCTTCACGCATCTTGCTCCTCAAGTTAAGCTACTCCTTGGACTTGGTCTTCCACGTTTTTCAATCTGCTTCAAAGACTCCTTGTCAAGTCAATTATCGTGTGGTAAAAAGGTCACACAATTTTCGTTTCTGTCCGTGAAGAGAGGCAAAACAGTTAACAGAATGTTGGTCCGAATGTCAAGACATTTGGTCCAACATTTTCTGACTTTAACTTAGTACTGAAAATGATATGTTAGAAAAAATGTTATGATACAAAATCTAGCATTAACAATAACTATGTATTTAGGGAGGCCATGGGATAAATTTTCACGTACGGTGGTTATGCAGAATTACATAGACGTGTTGATAAATCCAAGAGGATGGATAGAATTTGAAGGAAAGTCCCTATATGGAATGCAAAAATAGAGGACCTAGTGCAAATACAAATGGGCGTCAATCACTAGTGATCTCAAGATGACATCAAATTTCACTGTCAGAAATTTCATAAACGGTGACAAATGAATACCCTCCACAGTCCCACACTACTTAGATCTCCTTTGAACACAAGCAGTACTAACAAATGAGCAAAACCATATCCGGAATGAAACCTGCTATCTTTGCATTTGCCCCTGCATCAACTAAGTCATGATACAATATTTTTCTTTAATTTCTCTAGTTAATTTGGTCTTCCAATCGTATTTAACAACCATATACGTACAGTGGCTGATGCACAGTTAACAGGGTGGTGCAGTTGCACCACCAGATTTTTAAAAAAAAATTGCCTTCCAGGCATTAAAAAAAAAAAAATCCTTCTAAGCATAAAAAATTAAAAAAAAATTTGCACCACCAAATATAGTCTCTTGGATCCGCCACTGTATACGTACCGACTTTCTCTTCGATAGTCAATACTACTTATTCTTACTTCAATTTATCACTTTAACTATAATAAATTTATACGATTTGATGTTATAGCTTTTTGTATGATCAAATGTTTTATGCATAATTCATAGTCTAAATAGATCATTCTATCACTATTTTAATGTAACGTAATTAGAAATTCAAGAAACAACATTGATTCGAGCTCTTTTAGAAATTTTTCATTTTCACTAAACAAATACTACAAGTTGGAGGAAGATTTACACAGTTATTAATTTAATACAAATTTTAAAACTTATGCATAATGTGATTTGATCGATACTACTTATTCTTACTTCAATTTATCACTTTAACTACTACAACAACAACATACTC
Source organism: Przewalskia tangutica (assembly GCA_029844215.1). Lineage (NCBI taxonomy): Eukaryota > Viridiplantae > Streptophyta > Magnoliopsida > Solanales > Solanaceae > Przewalskia > Przewalskia tangutica. The sequence goes on along the minus strand of CM056738.1, from coordinate 98,128,403 downwards.
AGTAAAATTCCACAATGCGGGATCTGTAGAGGATAAAGTGTATGCAGACCTTACTGTTGCTCTCAAACGCACACGCAAGTATACGCGGTCGTACAAGTAATATAGTGATTTTAAAAATCGGATGTTGAACCCACATGGACTTGTGATTAATTATTTACTAAATCAAACGATCCTAATTTTTTAAACAAGATATGAGATACGAAGGTTTTAATTATAAACTATCTAAAAATAAAAGAAAATAAATAATGAACTTTAACTAAAAAAAAGCGGGTTTTTATGTTATCAATGATATGAATGTTCCGGTTGCGATTGGTTCATCAATCTTATTGAGTTATCAAACTATTTAACCTTAATCCAACTCATTGACGATTGCTAATTAACTGAATTATTAATCGTGTAGCATTCTCCCGAATTACTACCCGCTGATTCAGAACAATTAGTCGCCTATACTCCTATGAAATTGACTTGTTAAGATCGCAATTCATTTACGGTATTTAATTAAACGCGATTTCTAGGTATATTCCTATGCTAGCCACAAATTCTAGCTCTACTTTAGGGATAATCAGAGCACGCTCTCTTTAACCCTTCTCTAATCTAATATGGTCTTTCCCAAGCACGATATTAAATAATCAATAGAACCTAACTGTTGGGTAAACAATCAAGCAATTATGCACAAAATTAAAGAAACAATCAAAATCAACCTCTATATTGTTATTTTTTCCATAGATATCTAATTTATCTTGCCATTTATTCTTTTTTGGTCTGTCGACACCTATGTTAGACGGTTTGGTTTCTCCGTCGACAAGGTAACTCGTATTAAGATAAGAAATAATTGTCAAACGTCAATATTCATGGTTTACCACAATCCTAGAACGCGAAGTTTAGCTCCACATAGACATGGAGGAAAAACAACAATTCATACAAAGAAGCATAAAAACTAATAGTAAGGAGAAGAAAAGGTAAAACCAAATAACTACGGTCTCCACGAAGGATTCAAGCTCTCTCTAATCAAATGTTTTGAACTCAGGGTCACAAGTAGGGATGTCAATAGGGTGGGTAAACGCGGGTACCTCCCCGCACCCGCTCCAGTTGGGGCGAGTATGGGGATGGTTTGATGGGTGGTGGGGCGGGTATGGGTATCAAAAGTGTTATCCGCCATGGATAGTGGGGCGGGGGGTGGATTTCATATAAGACCCGCCCCGCTATCCACCCCTTACATGTTTGTATTGGATTCTTTAATTATGCTGATTTTCTGATATTTTTAACTAGACAAGGACTTGAAATCCCTGATTCTTGTCAAGACTCACTGATTCTTGTCAAGTCATCAACCTATTATTATTATTATTATTATTATTATTATTATTATTATTATTTAAAATAAAGTGTACGGTACCCTTCAAAAAATTTAATGTTTTTGTGTGAAAATATATGGTACAATGCAACAACTCTACATGTGCGGATGTGACAACTTTGATAATGACATTGAAGTTTCTATTTTCCTTTTTTTACAACTGTGATCATTTGAAAGGATTAGAAAATTTCATGTCTTCTTCTATATAAATTTCACGCTTTATTTTAACCTTTTAATATTTCTAATATTTTAATAAAGTTTCAGATTTTGATATTCGATACACCAGTGGAAAAAAAATTCCATTTTCTTGGACCTAATTTTTTTCTTATATAACTTCTTTTTTTTTTACTACCCATGGGTATCCGCCAGGTAAATGGGTATCCGCCGGGTAAATGGGTACCAGTCGGGGTAAGTGGGACGGGACATGTGGAGTAACTACTACCCGTGATGGGTGGTGGGGCGGGGGTGGGGTGGGTTTTAGGTGATAGATACGGGTATGGGGTACCCTTCCCCGCTCCCGCCCCGCCCCATTGACATCCCTAATCACAAGTTATGTAAAAAACTGTCTTATGAAATATTTATAGGTGTAGGAAAAAAATCCTAAAAGCAATAACCTAATCCAAAAAGAATTCTGAAATATTTTCATCTGCTGGGCTTCTGTCCAGTGAACATTTTTTCTCGTTTTGCTGCTCAATTCCACTTCTTTGCTTTTCCAAAATTTCTTCCGATCATTGGCGATGTTTTGTAGTTGTTTCCCTTCATTAGATACTCATCTCCATTATTCATGATCTCTTTTGTTCCTTTTAATTTCAAATTCAACTTCACTAATTTCATATTCTCTTTCCCTTTTTCATCGTTTTTTATTTAATTTTACTCCAAAAAATTTCATCTTCACAAAGCGTTATTCCTACACATTAAAATATAATATTAAGCATAACACAATATAATAGTAATCAAAATACGATTAAAAGTACTAAAGTAAGAGACAATAATGACTCTATCTTGATGGTTGTTTCGGAAAAACTCTCGGCTCAGATTTATATAATAAATTTATACGATTTGATCCATCCACCTAGTTTGGGATAAAAAAATTCCTTCACATAATTTATCGAAAATGGTTAGCGAGAAAGACGAGGAACGAGAGGAGGTTATTCTAACTGTTTTAACTGTTTTTCTCAAGAGAGAGAATTGGTAAAAGAAACAAAACTCCCCAGAGAGTGGGGACATGCATTGAAAAAAAAAAAAAAGAAGAAAAAAAGACAGAGAAGAAGAGGGGCCTTTTGTCTCTCAATAAACTTCTCAGTTAAAGGAATTTTTGTTCTCTGTCTCTCTCACGCTCAGCCGTTGTTGTTCGTCTTCCTGAATGTCTTCACCAGTATTCAGGGTAATATTTCATTAAATGAATCTGTTAGAAATATGTTTACATTATAAATTTTCTTGATTTTTATGCAAAGCTTGAGACTACTTGTTGTATCATTGTCATATTAACATGTAATTTCTCTCTTTCACATGCATGGATCACATGCATGGAGAGGAAGAGATGGATCCAGGATTTAAAACAAGTTATTTATACATATTAAGCAAATTTCTTAACATAAACACAGGGTATGTACCAAAGTTATTAGGTTAGGCCAAATCTTAAATGTCAATTGTAGATCCACCCCTGTGGAGAGGGGTGGAATAGATGGGAGTTTTTGTGTGGTGTATGATTGATATGTAAGAAGGGGTAAAGATGCTGTTGAAGGAGTTGAGAAACAGTTAAGAAGTTTGAGAAATGAAGTTAAGAAACAGTTAACAAGTAGTTAGAATTGTTATTGTAAGCAACTAAATATTCTTCATTATAAATACACAGCAATGTATTGTGTACAAGTTAAGTTTTTCAATAAATGAAATACAAGAATCTCTCTTCTCTCTTAAGTGTCTTCTCCATTCCCCACGTCTGATTTCTCTTCTTTTCTTTTCTCTCTTTTTCTTCCTCTTTCTTGATTGTATCGAAGAAGTGTTGGTTTCTCTTCCTGAGAATGACAAGCATTTGCATCTTCCTCTTCTCAAGAATAATAAAGCGACCTCTTCTCGAGAATAATAAAGGGCTCACCACACTGTCAAGTTCTCTCTTTCATGTAAAATGGTATTACATCCACAAGTCTTGGGACTTGTAGCCCACTTGCACATTCACATTAACAACATGGTATCAAAGCCATCTCTGTAAATCTCTGTAAATCTCTTTCTGTTACTGTTCTATATTCTCGATCTTTCTTCTTGCTCTTTATCAACTTCAAGAACATTCTTCTATACTGTTTTGTTCGATCGTCTGTGAAATCATCTGATTCTTGGTTATCTGTATTGAATAAGACTTTTATGATTCTTGATATCTGAAAAAAAAAATCAAGAAAAGGTGAAGTCTATCATGGGAGATAATTCAGAAGATCAACAGAATAACACTTTGGTTTTTGATCACAACCACCCACTGTTTCTACAGGCCTCTGATGTTAGTGGTGTGTCGTTAATCTCTTTTCAGTTACTGGGGTCTGAGAATTATGCATTATGGAGTAAATCAATGAGAATTGCTCTTCTAGGAAGAAACAAAATAGGCTTTGTCAATGGTAGTTGCAAAAAGGAACTTTATAGAGAAGAGCTATGGAATCAGTGGGACAGAGTCAATGCTGTAGTTCAATCTTGGCTCATGAACTCAGTTTCCAGTGGCTTGCTAAGTGGAGTTCTGTATGCTGAAACAGCATATGAAGTCTGGGAGGATCTCAAGGAAAGGTTTGATAAAGTGGATGGTTCAAGAACCTATGACATTCATAGAGAAATATCTACTCTTGCCCAAGGAACTTCCAGTGTATCTGAATACTTTACGAAATTAAAAGGCCTTTGGGTAGAATTCCAATCCTTGGTTCCTCCACCTAGTTGTGGATGTCCCAAGTCCAAAGATTTTTTGGAATATCTTCAGAGGCAACAATTGTACCAATTCTTAATGGGACTAAATGAGAACTACATGCAAGCAAGAAGTCAGATTCTATTGATGACCCCTCTACCCTCTGTCAATAAGGCTTATTCAATGATCACAGTGATGAGTCGAATCCATATCTGCAAGATCTGCTGGGCTCTTAGGAGTAGGACCTGGAAAATTCATTCAGGGGGTTGGACATGATCCAAGTGCTATGTACTCAAAAGGAGGTTTTAACTCTACTGGTTCCAACTCCAATTCACAGTGGAAAAGAAATAACTATAATCTGTACTGTGAGGTATGCAAGATGAAAGGGCATACAAAAGAGAAATGCTTTAAGGTGATAGGATATCCACCAAACTTCAAATCCAAAAGGAAAGAATATGCTGCTCATAATGTTAGTATTGGAGAGGTTGGAGTGACTGAGAAAAAATACAAAGGGGACATCAATGATGGCTCTACATGTGGAAATACAAGCTCAGATGATTGGCAGGTAGATGGAGCTCCTAGATTTTCTTCATACCAGTATGATCAGATAGTCAGACTGCTAAATCAAGGCTTAGCACAAAATCAGAATAAAGAATTGCCATCCCTATCTTCAGATGTTGCTGCTGCAGGTATATCTAATCCCAAGTCTGATAATCATAAAGCCTTGCTGGTAGCTAACTTAGTGAAACAGTGGATAATTGATACAGGGGCTACTAATCATATGGTCTCAGATATAAAACTCATAGACAATGCTACTAAAGTACAAGACTTTTCTGATTCAAAAAAGGTACATCTACCTAATGGGGAGACAGTTAAAATAACACATACTGGCTCAAGTAACATTTCAGACAGAAGTACACTACACAATGTCCTATATTTGCCACAATTTAAGTTTAATTTAATGTCAGTTTCTCAACTTACTAAACAACTCAAGTGTGCAGTAAGTTTTTATCCAGAATTCTGCATTTTTCAGGATCTTTACAGTGGGAAGGTGAAGGAGATTGGTAGAGTACAAAATGGGCTATACATACTAGTGAATCAGCCTTCATCACAACTACTAAATGGACAAGTGAAGTTAGGCTTAAATGTAAAAGAAAATACTGGGCTTGAAGAAATTTCTGAAGAAACAATAGAGCTATGGCACAAAAGACTTGGTCATACTTCTAGTACTGTGTTGAGTAAAATACTCAGAGCAGGATCTGATTCTATAGCTAGGACTATAAAAAATTGTAATATCTGTCCATGTGCAAAACAATGTAGGTTGCCTTTTCATTTGAGTAAGAATAAAAGTAAAAAGGAGTTTGATCTTGTTCACATGGATGTTTGGGGTCCTTACAAAGTACCAACTCATGATGAGAAGAGATATTTCCTTACAATAGTAGATGACTACACTAGGATGACTTGGATATATTTGCTAAAACTTAAGTCAGATGTGTATATTGTCCTGAAGTATTTTCTGGCTTTTGTTCAAACTCAGTTCAATAAAACAGTGAAGATAGTTAGGACTGATAATGGGGCTGAATTTGTTAATGAATTATGTGTGGATATGCTACTTGAACTAGGGGTTATACATCAAAAATCTTGTGTATATACACCTCAACAAAATGGAGTAGCAGAAAGGAAACATAGACACATACTTGAGATAACAAGAGCTTTAAGATTTCAAGGACATATACCAATAAAATTCTGGGGTCTGTGTGTTCAGGCAGCAGTATATATAATAAACAGATTACCTTCATCTATAACTGGAAAAACTCCATATGAACAATTATACAATAAGAAGCCTATCATGAGTCATTTAAGAGTCTTAGGGTGTTTATGTTTTGCTAAGGATTTGTCTGTTACTGATAAGATGCAATCTAGGACAAGGAAATGTGTCTTCATGGGATATTCTGAAACTAAGAAAGGATACATTCTATATGATATAGAGAGGGGGTTATTTTTTGTCAATAGAGATGTAATATTCAGAGAGAATGAATTCCCTTTTACTCTAAATAAATCAGATAAGGCAATTTTTCAGGATAACTCTAGCAATAGTCAGTTAACTGAGGTTCCTGTACAAGTACCAGTGATCCATCAGCACAATAATAACATTATGAATATATCAGAGAATCTTAGGGATACTAATACTACAGTGCAAGATATCTCTCAAAGTATAGTCTGAGTCGAGATGGATCGATCTGAAAGAGCGATGGCTAGAAAATCCACAAGAGCAAAACAACCTCCCATTTGGCTTAAAGATTTTGTTACTGACCAATAATACACCATATCCTATAGCTAATTACATTTCTTATAAGATGTCGATCCAACATACATAAGTTTCATACAATAGTTCGAAATAGTTGAACCAAAAACCTATAAAGAAGCTTCACAAGATCCTAGATGGGTAGAGGCTATGGAAGCTGAAATTCAAGCTCTACAAGATAATCACACATGGGACATTGTTACTTTACCAGGCAATAAGGTTCCTATAGGTTGTAAATGGGTGTATAAAATCAAATATAAGGCTACAGGTGATATTGAAAGACTCAAAGCTAGACTTGTAGCAAAAGGATATAGCCAAAAGGAAGGAATAGATTATAATGAAACCTTCTATAGGTGGTTAAGATGGTCATTTAAGAACTATTATATCTATAGCGACCTCAGAAATGGCACATACATCAATGGATGTATACAATGCCTTTCTCGAGGATCTACATGATGAAATCTATATGGAGTTACCACAAGGATTCACCACCCAGGGGGACAAACAAGTATGTAGGTTGGCTAAATCCTTGTATGGACTAAAACAAGCACCTAGACAATGGAATTTTAAACTTACAGAGGCTCTAATACATATGAAGTTTAGGCAATCTCAGTATGATCATTCACTTTTTATAAAGCGATGCGACAAAGGATGGTTGTAGTACTAGTTTATGTAGATGATATGCTTATAACGGAGATAAATCTTATTAATAGAGGAAACAAAACAGTCTTTACAAAAGGCTTTCAAAATGAAGGACTTAGGGGAGTTAAGGTATTTCTTGGGAATAGAGTTTGCAAGATCTGATAAAGGAATTTTAATGCATCAAAGAAAGTATACTTTAGAACTTATTTCTGAATTAGGACTAGGTGCAGCTAAACCTATTAACACACCTATGGACTGCAACATAAAATTAACCACTAAACAGTATGATGAATACACACAAACTCAACAGGAAGTAGGAAAGGAAAAGTTCACATCTGAAGATGTTCTAATAGAAGATATAAATTCATATCAGAGGTTAATAGGAAAACTACTATATCTCACAATAACAAGACCTGATATAGCCTATAGTGTTCAAACACTTAGCCAATTCTTACAAAGAACTAAAAGGTCACACCTTAACGCAAAGACTAAGGATAGTAAGATATGTTAAGAATCAGCCTGGACAAGGCATTCTCATATCGATGTATAGCGTGAAAAGGTGATGACTATTGTGATGCAGATCACGTTTTGTCATCTTAGAAAAAAATCGATTCTGGTATATAATAAAATTTGGTGATTCTCTTATATCATGGAAGTCGAAGAAACAAAATACAATCTCCAGAAGTTCAGCAGAATCTGAATACAGGAGCTTAGCAAGTACAGTGGCAGAATTAACTTGGATACTTGGCTTACTGAAAGATATTGGGACTAACATTGAAAATCCAGTAACCATTTTCTCAGACAGCAAATCAGCAATACAGATTGCGGCAAATCCTGTGTTTCATGAGAGAACTAAACATATAGAGATTGATCTACATTTTGTGAGAGAAAAAATTCAAGCAGGGATGGTGAAGACAGAATATATACACACAGCAAATCAATTAGCAGATCTACTTACAAAGGGATTGAACAGAGGCCAACATCAACACTTGTGCTCCAAGCTTGGGCTACTGAACATCTTCCCAGCAGCCAGCTTGAGGGGGACTGTTGAAGGAGTTGAGAAACAGTTAAGAAGTTTGAGAAATGAAGTTAAGAAACAGTTAACAAGTAGTTAGAATTGTTATTGTAAGCAACTAAATATTCTTCATTATAAATACACAGCAATGTATTGTGTACAAGTTAAGTTTTTCAATAAATGAAATACAAGAATCTCTCTTCTCTCTTAAGTGTCTTCTCCATTCCCCACGTCTGATTTCTCTTCTTTTCTTTTCTCTCTTTTTCTTCCTCTTTCTTGATTGTATCGAAGAAGTGTTGGTTTCTCTTCCTAGAGAATGACAAACAGCTGCATGCTTCCCTCTTCTCAAGAATAATAAAGCAGCCTCTTCTCGAGAATAATAAAGGGCTCACCACAGCTGTCAAGTTCTCCTCTTTCATGTAAATGGTATTACATCTGTCAAGTCTTGGGACTTGTAGCCCACTTGCACATTCACATTAACAACAGATGCCACCTTTTCGTTGAATATGATTTTTCACATTTTTACATAGTTTCTAAATATGCAAATTTTACAGATATTGCTGAATTCGCATAAGAAACAAGATACTTTGACTCTCGTGCTTCAAATGTGTGATTCTTGTTGGGATAGAAAGAGTAAATAGAATGAGAAAAATGGTGGAATTTTAAGTGTTGTTGGAACAGAATTAATGTAACATTCTTCTAATTGTTCTTTTGTAGTCAATTGTGGCGAGTATTAAGCGGAGGAGCGAGGGAACCAACAGGATGGTATGTTAAATTCTAATATTTTATGTATATATGTTTGTTTTCCAGTATATAACTATAAACTCTCGGGGAATTTCACAGGGTTCAGAGATAGCAATGTGGTTGTTTGACTTTTGCAGCCTCCTTTACGTGAATTCGATGTAAGCTTTTATTTCGTTTTTTATCATTCCTTTTCATTTGCTTTAATCCAATATCAAAAAGAAAATATAGTGTCAAGTATTATGAGATTACTTCTTGGCCAATTTCAGAAAGATTTCTAAGATGAAGGAACCTCAAGATGTTGCATTTGGGGCTTATATTGTACTGTAATTGTTTGTGGATTGTTTAATACAATTCAATATTTTCGCCATAGCTTTTCTTACTACATTTTTTTTCCAAACCTGTTTCTGAAAATGGTTTTCTTGAGCCGAGGCGAGGGTCTACCGGAAATAGTCTCTCTACCCCACAAAGAGGTAGGGGTAAGGTCTGCGTACATTCCACCCTCCCCCAGACCCTACTTATGGGATCACACTGGGTATGTTGTTGTATTTGCTTAATACAATGAATTTCATAGTGATTTTGTTGGTAAATTAGACTTGTTTGTTCATTTTTCAGACAATGTGAAGGATGTTCTACCCAAGAAAGACTAATTATCTAGGTATTCACTGATTAAAGAAGCTCCCTTTAGCATGCACTTTTATTGTTGTTGTTTTTACTTGAATGAGATTCAACAAGATGGCTGTTGCTATCAATCCTCAAAATCACGGGTTCAAGCAATTTGTTCGACCTCCAAGATGCAAGATTCCATCGTTCTCTCAACTCGACTACAACAACATTTTTGAATCAAGCCAAACACACCTTATACATCCCCTACATCATGTTCCCTTTGAGTTCCCAAACATCCACAAAAGCTTTTCCACACCGTGCTTATCGCGATCAGAAGAAGATATTGACAATAATCCAAGAATTGAAATCATTGGTGGCCATCGAGCTCCTAAAGTGCACGCTTTAGTTATTGAGGTTGCTATAGCTTTGGCTTCTGGAATCAAACCTGAGTTACTATCAAATGGCCTAGGTGGTGCTTACCTTTTTCGAGCTACTAATGGTAATGCAATAGCAGTGGCAAAACCTGCTGATGAAGAACCTCTAGCTTTGAATAATCCGAAAGGATTTGCAGGTCGGATGCTAGGCCAACCGGGAATGAAACGTTCCATTAAGATAGGTGAAACCGGTGTTCGCGAATCTGCTGCCTATCTTCTTGACCATGATGGATTTGCTGGTGTTCCTCCAACAACATTAGTCAAAATTTCTCATGTTACTTTCAATATAAACGATTCACAATTGATTTCTCCATCAACTTATAAAATTGCCTCGCTTCAACGGTTTATGGAGCATGATTATGATGCAGGAGACTTAGGTGCTTCAGGCTTTTCAGTTGCTTCAATTCATCGTATTGGGATTTTGGATATTCGTCTTCTCAATCTTGACAGGCACGCTGGAAATATCCTGGTGAAGCACGGAAAAGGAAGCTATGCTGTTGATTCTGCTGAACTTGTACCTATAGATCATGGACTTTGCTTGCCAGAATCACTTGATGATCCGTATTTTGAATGGTTGCATTGGCCTCAAGCCTCGATTCCATTTTCGGAGTCTGAAATGGAGTATATATGTGGTCTTGATCCGTTTAAGGATGTGGATTTACTAAGAAGTGAACTTCCTTCTATTAGGGAATCATCCATTCGGGTTCTCGTGGTGTGCACCATTCTACTAAAGCAAGCTGCTACTTCAGGGCTTTGCTTGGCTCAAATCGGAGAAATGATGACTCGAAAATGTTACGGAGGACAAGAAGAATGGAGTGCATTAGAAAAGATATGTTTCCGTGCCAAGGTTAAGATGGAGGGTAAAATAAAAGAGGATAATCAAAGTATCGTCGAAGAGAGAGAAAAAAATGTTGGAGTTTTTCAGTTTGATTATGAAGATGGAGATGACTCAAATCAAGAAGATGAGGAAGCTGATGAAATCTTGCAAGGATCTGCTATAACAGCTAAGCCACCGAAAATTCCAAGATTTGCGTCTGTTAGGTCTATGAGTAGATTAGTTGAGCCATCGGCGTTTGGTTATGAAGAAGAATGTGATTTCCTAAACAACAATTCTCGCGATGATGGTGGTGGTAAGGAAAACGATATCAACGATGGTGATAGTCAGAAAGCCAGTGTCCTATTGAGGAGCATGAGCTTTGGTACAAAAAATTACAAGAATGATGGTGAAGGGATTTCTTTTGGTGAAATGAGTAGTGAACAATGGAGTTTATTCTTAGAGGTTTTCGACAAGCTTTTGCCTGAGGCTTTTGAAGGCAAAAACTGCATGTGTTTGTCAAAGCAAAGATTGGGATCTTCTTGTGAATTCTGAAGAGAAGTTTGGTTTTATGAGAAGAGTTCCACCTGTATTTACAAGTGTACAGCCAAAGTACTCAAGATAGAATGTAAATGGATCATAGCATGAATGGCAAAGAGATGGGCAAATTTGCCATCCTTTCCACACTTCTATTTTTAAATTAGTCTTCTTGGTTTTTTCTATTTCTCTGCAGGAGTTGATCTCTCCTTTTGCTTTTTCATTGTTTAAAATGCCAACCCCAAATAGTTTGGGAGTGAGGCGTAATTATTGTTGTGTTTTCATCATTTAAAATACAAAGACTAGAGAACTCTATGTTCTTTGATACAATTTGATAATACTGTTTGAATTGTAAATTGTATTGAAATAGTTTCAAATAAAATTTATTCCATTTACAAGCAAGTTTTTTGGGCTATGTCATATGGATTTAACTGTGTGTATACATCTAATAGACTAATACATAAGTGCACGAGTTATCTTGAATGGTGAATGGGTACATGCAGTTTTTCTCAAGTATTATTTGAATTAAGTTTAGAATCTCCCCACCTTAGTCTTGGTTGAATTATCCGATACTTGTACTAGTAGAAGAAAGTGTCAAGTAAGTATCTGCTGGAATAATTGGAGTTGCACAAGCTAACTCAAACACCATCAAAATGAACCATCGATATGATGAAGTCATTTAAGATTTACAAATTGTTAAAGGGGTACAAAAATTCCAAAGTAAGAGTTGTAATTGTGGTGAACCATCAGACAATGATACCTGAAAGACCATATCACAAGGACATAGGAGAAGTAGAGTTAGCAAATGACATAGTAAGAATAAACTGTCATTCAGTACTGAAGATCACAAATGATAGGCTTGGAAGATGTTAGGAACAAAAAGGCTTATTAAACATTTCTTGGTTGTGTTTTTCCCTCATGTATAATGCAAGAGAGTTGATACATAACAGTGGCAATGCACGTCATCACAGGCCTGTCACCTCTGTGACTTTGACCTAAAAATGCATCTCCGACTGAATCTTTATAGAAATATTTACAAGAATGCAACAAAAGCACACATTCATGCAAGCGCGAGAGATGCCCTTTTGGCATTGCTCTCTCTGCAAACTCAAATTTGTTTCTTTGCCCAAATGGAATGACGTGGAACTTGTTTTGAGAATACTGGAGACAAATTTTGCTGTGAAAAAATAATTGCCCCTTGTCCGGCTGCTATGGAAGTAGTACAAGTAGAAACAGCGGGAGAAGCCAGGATTTTGAAGAATGAATCCCTTCACAAGCTGCAAATGTATATATCATTGCGTCAAATTTAGCATCAAGAAAAAAAATTATTACGAATATAAAAGAGCAGTCCGGTGCACTAAGCTCTCGCTATGTGCGGGGTCCGGAGAAGGGCCGGACCACAAGGGTCTATTGTATAGTGAGAGTAATACCCAAGCATGATTCTGCTTGTGGAAAAAAGCACCACCTGATTAAAGCTAATATCTTCAAATATCAAACAATGAACAAATCTATAATTAGAGAAGAAGAAATTCACTTGCTTTAAGTCCCCCTCCTCTTTCCGGGACCAGACTGAAAAGTGGGAAAAAAAGTTGAAGAAATGACTAACATGCAAGTTTATCGATCTCAAGAAAATTACTCACATGAAGTAAATCTGTCAGGAGGCTCTGCAACAGAATTACTCTTTGGTGGAGGCTGAACATGGTGAGCATATACTACATTGGGCAATGGACTTGATGCAGTGACTACATGTGGAGTAGGAGGTGGAGCATGTATTTGCTGATGCGGCGAGGGAGTACTATGAGGTGCAGGGACTGGTGCTCGAGCAGGAACCATATGCGGGTGGTGACGATTCGCCTTCTTTGGAAATCTCCCAAAATGACATGGAGGTTGGGGCCCACGTCTCTTGTGATGTACAGGGGCAGGTGCAAATACTGGTGCTGATACAGGTGAAACTTTCCTGCTAATAGATCCACCTTTCTCAACCTTTGGAGCCGGTGATATTGCAGGAGCAAGATATGAATCTCGACTATGGTGATGGTGGTGGTGAGGGTGAGGGTGAGGTAAAGGAGCCGGAGAAGGTGAGGGACTACCACTATTACTACCTCGAGAATGGGGTAAAAAAGAGGACAGGCTAACTTGTTTAACCCTTCCGAATACGGTGTTATTGAGGCCAAGGTTTCCGGAATTAGAACCAATGGTATGAGCCAACTGCTTCAACCTTGAACTCGAGGGATTTATCCCGACTGCCAAAAGGACTTTACACTGAACAATAGTCGGAGGATCCACTGTTGAACCTCTTCTACTTGTCAAACTCATATACAAGTTCTGCATTGTTGAGTAATAAACGACGAAAGATTAATGTTTTTCAAGTAATAAACACGTAATAACGAAAAGTGAAAGCAGCCAACCGGAGCATAACTAAACCAAGAAATCCTCTGCTGTGATCAAGGGGATATTGCACATAGTGCATGTAAAAATGAAGATAAACTATGTTTAAGTATGTCTGTGTTTGAAAGGTTTTTTGTTGGAGAGCAGCAGATTGCAAGAGAATGAGACATTGCAAAACCTTTTGCATTTTAAATAAAACAACTGCACATATATGGATTTTGTTTAGAAAGAAAAAAAAAAGATGCTTTCTGTGCTTGGCTTCAAACGGAGACATATCCAATGCCTCTCACGTCTTAGTCATGTAGACCTTTTGGAGAAGAAATAGTAAACAATGATACTCCTTTCCGCATAAGTTAAGATATTTTATTTTCGCAAGTACTATTATTTTTCAAACAAGTGAATGGTTACTCCATCAGCACGTATAGTAACTACCACGGGGCAGCACTATGAGATCGCCACATCCTACAACAACCTATCGTACAGTCATGATCAGGTATAGTCAAGGAAAATATTCAACTTGAGGAAGATTTATGAAAACAGACTACAGATAGTGGGGTTTCATAATTTAAACCATCTATAGTGCAGCCTCTGTATCCCATTTTACTTTGATATAATTATTTCCCGTCCTGTGCGGGCAGAGCCCACATGATTTATATTATTCACCTCTACCAGGTGATTATACATATATAACAAACAGAAAATCTTAGATAAGAAATAAAATGGATAAATATGTCAAGTAATATAAGCCAGAGGAACATAGAGCTGGAAACAGGACTAGAGATCACAAAGAACTTGCTTAATTAAAAAACAACTTCGGCGGCATGAAGAATAATATCAGAGGAAAGAGATTATATATATGTATAATGCAGGTAACATCAATCATAATCACAGACCTCATATGATGAAAGATGTAACCCTGATTTGAGCTGGCCTTTTAGTTCATGAAAATTATCTTGAATTTCATCAATTGAAAAGTTCAAGGTGAAGTTGAAAAGAATCTGGACTTGCTGCATGGGGAATCCGCTCTGTTTGGGGCTCACAGTAATCCCTCCTCTGAATTTCAGCACATCAAAGGAAAAAGGATCGCCAAACAAAGGTGCTGTCAAGTGGAGAGCTGATTGGCCAGTAATCACAATTTCAAGTTCCGACCTGACTAAACTCAGAGCAGTAAGAGAGACCCTTGTGTTTTTCACTTTAGAGTCAACTGCAAAGACGACCTCTGTTATGTTCGATCCAGTTATATTTTCCAATGATATTATGTCCACCTGTTAGAAGCAGATAATCAGTTTAAGAGAGAAGAAATGGCAAAAGAAAATTAAGCTATGGAAAGGAAAATAACACAGATTACCGAGAGAAGGATTATTGGGACATACTTTAGTATTGGAAACGCTTATTTCATCAAAAATATCATCTGCAAGTTGCAAAATGTTATCTCTGACAAAGGAAACTGGCTTCTCAAGCATGAAACTGGCAACTATATCATGACCTGGAAATCCCAAAACACATCGACGTGAAAAACTGAAAATATTTGCAATGAGTAAAAGATCTACTTCAATCATGTAAAAATATATTCGTTTTCTTCATATATAAGATATTTAGATAACTCAGATGAAGTTGCTGATGACATTGATTGTTACTTGTAGGAAAAATAAGCTATGAGAAAAAGCATTAGGTTGATTTGGATCTCCGGCATTAGGAATTATAACCTATCTATTTTCCTTGTCGCATACTTTTTATATGTATTATTATATATGTTTGATATTCTAAATGTTCAATGGCTGAGTGTTTCTATTTCCCGGCATACACTTGTTGCTGGATATCAATAAACTATCATTTACCTGATTAAAAAAAAGTCCAACATGTATATAGGCAATCCAGACATCGATTAGACAACTCAAATGGGTCAGGCGATGTGAGGCATTCGGATGCTACTAAAAGGTAATCACCATTTAGAGCTCCAAGTCAACAAAATTATCAATAGGCCAGCTTATCAAAACAACAATATCAAAAGATGAAAAGCTCCTCCAGTGATAAGGACATATATAAACATTAACCAACTAGGTCAAACTTCAATGAAGACTTGTCTTCTTTTAGGATCCCCAAAGATTTTGCTCGATGTCAAGCACACAAATGAGAAGGACAAAACTGCTAGACTAATCCCTCCCAGGGATTTAAGATATAAAAATTTCTGAGGAAGAATGAAAGGCTGGCAAACTGAAATATCATTAGGCCAATCTACTATCAGTGCCCAACATTTTGTAATCACTAGTTCAGTACACTATCGTGTCAAGTAGCATTCAACCTCATTGTATCCATATGTAACCAATTCCTCCTTACATAATCTTCAGCTGATAAAGCACGAGTACACCAAATTCCTCAGAACAGTCAACAGCTAGACAACATCCATTATTTTCTTTCTGAAGTTACAATTAAAGGATACATTCTTTCTTGATGAGACATAAGTAGGTATCTATTCTGATGCTACGTCAACAAAATTAACAATCTTCTTCATCCAAAAAAGGTTAGCAAACTTTTATACAGGTTTTTATAATAGACATATCAATTATATGAGCTCAACGTCTTCTCCTCCTTAGCACCACTTCCCCCCTACCTCGATCCCCCCAAAAATGCCGAAGCAAATCCACGAGATCAAGGATTTCCTTCTGACTGCCAGAAGGAAGGATGCACGAACTGTCAAGATCAAGAAGAACAAAGATATGGTCAAGTTCAAGGTTCGCTGCTACAAGTACCTTTACACATTCTGTGTGTCTAACTTTGAGAAGGCTGACAAGTTGAAGCAATCACTTCCTCCAGGTTTGAGCGTGCAAGACCTGTGAAGAAGGATTTACGCTTTTCATAGAGTTACAAGGCAATGGAGAATTTGAGAGTCCTCTTATATTTATGTTTCCTTCGCAATGTCTTGCCCTTTGGCATGTCTAAAGTTTTAAGCTTTTAGATATTGATTTTTGCCCTACTTTTTACTCATATTGACATAAATGAGTTTTGATTGTTAGATGCCAAAGTTAATGTTTCATTTTGCCTCAAAAGAAAGAAAGAAAGACTTATCAATTATATGTCTAGGTTACAAACTGCCAATCCCGGGAGGAATACAAAAATGGCAATTGCTACTAGATGAAGAAGTAGCACGAACATTTATGTCGATATCCAGTACTTAAGGGCCAAAATGCAATCCCCATCTGAACTGCATATCAAACTAGCAACAAATTTTTTTACCCCCCATTTTGAAGGATCTATAGTGGTTCCACACTTCCCCTCCAGCGACTCGAACACTGGACCTACAAGTCGTGGTTGGAGGTGTTTTACTAACTGAGCAAACCTCACTTGTCAACTAGCAGCAAATAACTTTCCAGTTTTATTAATTATACCTTAGTTATTGAAAATTCACTTCATCTAACCAAACTAGAAGAACCCGAAAATCAAACATATAAGTTCATTTAATAGCAACAAGAAAACAATCCTGAACTAAATCAGAAGCTTATGGGAAAAGGGTAATTAAGATATCAAACAAGGTACAAACCAGATTGTAATTTCATGATTTCCAATCTAACACGACAAATTACACAGAAAGATCTTCCCAGCACAGCATATTCCCATAAGACACCCAAAACACAGCAAAAACAATACCTTATTCCCATAAGACACCCAAAACACAGCAAAAACAAAACCTTTAACTTGTTTAAATCAACAACAACAAATGTACCCATTGAGGTCCCACAACGTGGGGTCTCCCCGGTAGAGTGTACGCAGACCTTACCTCTACCATAGTCAACCTCTCACACCTCCGCATTGGGGTATTTGAGTCTTTCATCATGCCTGAACCATCTCAACTTCGTTTCTCGCATCTTATCCTCCACCGAGGCCACTCCCACTCTATCATGGATATCCTCATTTTTAATCTTATCCCTCCTTGTATGCTCACACATCCATCTCAGCTAGGGCTGCACAAAAGGTTAAAACCGGACCGAACTGGATCGAGGACCGAAGACCGGACCGAATTTATCGGTCCGGTCCATGTCATTTTAAGTCCGGTCCGGTTAGTTGGACCGAATTATTATAATTCTATTTTTATTGTAACACCCCAGCCAATCCCCCCAACAGTCATCCCCGCCAAATTTGACCATCTCGGACGTATTGACATATCAAATATAGGTTGTAAATTAGTGAAACTTTAAATGATCATAACTTTGCGCTCGGACGTCCGTTTGATCTAAAAAAAATTGATTTCGCGTATTTTTTCGAGACGGGGCCGGACAAACTGCTAAAGCGGTTTGGAGCAGCCGATTTCTCAAACGTCCGTTTTTCCAATCAATTTCACTTTTCCCCCAAATTCTTACGTTTTTTCCCTTTTCAAAGCTAAATATCTCGTGATATACAATAGATTTCAACGTTCAAATTTCGTGGTAATGTGTCCGAGAATGTCAATTTCAGTATTGAAAATTCAATTTTTTTTTAAAAAAACGGGTCCCGGAACCCGGTTTTTTAAATATATATTAGGAATTATATATATTATATATATTAGAAATTATATAATATAATACATATTTAAAATTCGGTCCGGACCGGACCGAAAACCGAAAAAAATACTTCAAAGGACCGGACCGAAAAATACCGGTCCGGTTCGGTCCGGTCCAAACAGGTTCGGTCCGGTCCATTTTTTCGGTCCAGACCGACTTTTGTGCAGCCCTAATCTCAGCAACTTTCATCTTTTGGATGTGCGAAGTCTTGACTTGCCAACACTCCGCCCCATACAACATAGTCGGTCTAACCACCACCCTATAGAACTTGTCTTTAAGTTTTTGTGGCACCTTTTTATCGCACAAGACTCCAGATGCGAGCATTCATTTCATCCACCCTGCCCCAATACGATGTGTGACATCGTCATCAATCTCTTCATTCCCTTGGATAATAAACCTGAGGTACTTGAAGCTTCCTTTCCTCACCTGAATACCAAGTCTCACCTCCACGCATGTCTCCAGGTCGCTCCCGTTACTGAACTTGCACTCAAGTATTCTGTCTTGGTAAGTAACAAATAAAAGATACATTTACACTTTCTTTCTAATCACCAAGCCATAAAAATGGTACCTTGATATTGCCATTAAGACACCCAAAACACAGAAATATGACAACTTTAAACTTATTTAAATCAGTAAGCCATAAAATGGAACCTTTATATTGCCATTAAGACACCCAAAACAAAGAAAATGACAACTTTAAACTTGTTTAAATCGTTAAAAGGGCAGACCGGTGCACTTAACTCCCGCATGCGGGTCGGAAGGTCGGACCACAAGCGATCTATCAGACGCAAATTTTACCGCAGGCGTTGTTTCCACGGCTTGAACCTGTGAACTCGGGTGACATGGCAGCAACTTTACCAGTTACTCCAAGGCTCCCCTTCAACGTCTTTAAATCAGTAAAAAGGGCAGCCCGGTGCACTAAGCTCCCGCTATGCGCGGGGCCTGGGAAAGGGCCGGAACACAAGGGTCTATTGTACACAGTATTACCTCACATTTCTGCAAGAGGATGTTTCCACGGATTGAACCCATGACCTCTTGGTCACATGGCATCAACTTTACCAGTAACTTCAAGGCTCCCTTTCAACTTCTTTAAATCAGTAAGCCATAAAAATGGAACCTTTACATTCTTTTTCTGATCAGTAAGCAATAATATGGTACCTTTATATTGACATTAAGACACTCAAAAACACAGAAAAAATTACAACTTTAAACTTGTTTACATCAGTTAACCATAAAAAAGGAACCTGTACTTTTTTTTCTAATAGGTAAGCAATAAATATAGTACCTTTATACTTGTTATCAAGATCCAGATCCCTCACATCTCCACTCTTGAAAAATGGCAACAAGAAAACAGCAGAAACCAAAACTCCCATACCAAACAGCAATACAAATACACATTTAAAACTCACCAAACCTTTGAACCTACAACAACCCCTACACCTATTATCCTCTGCATTCTGAGTTGTACTTTGTGCATCCAATGAAGTACAAGGTATTGACTGTTCTTCCTTTCCCTTCCCCATTGAAAACACTTATAACAATGTGGGTCTAATTCCCTTTTCCTAATCTTCATTTCTACAGTAGCATAACAAAATGGTACCTTTATACTTTTTTCTACTACAACAACAACAACATACCCAGTATCTTCCCACAAAATGGGGTCTGGGGACGGTAGATTGTAGGCAGACCTTAACCCTACCTTGGGAAGGTTGTTTCCGATAGACCCTCGGCTCACACTTATTTATACTAGTAAGCCACAAAAAGGTACCTTTTATATTGCCAAGACACCCAAAACACAGAAAAATGACAACTTTAAACTTGTTTAATTCAGTAAGCCATAAAAATGGAACCTTTAAAGTACCTTTTTCTAATAAGTAAGCAATAAAAATGGTACCTTTATACTTGTTATCAAGATCCAGATCCCTCAGATTTCCATTCTTGAAAAATGGCAACAAGAAAACAGCAGAAACCAAAACTCCCATACCAAGCATCAATACAAATACACATTTAAAACTCACCAACCCTTTGAACCTACAACAACCCCTACACCTATTATCCTCTGCATTACGAGTTGTACCTTGTGCATCCAACGAAGTACCAGGTATTGACTGTTCTTCCTCTCCCTTCCCCATTGGAAACACTTATAACAATGTGACCCAAATACCCTTTTCCTAATCTTCATTTCTAAATTTGTACAACAAAGAATCCATAGCTTCTTGTTGTTGTTGTTGTTCTTGGAGAGACTAAAGTAGTAAAGTGTAAAGACTAATTAAAGAATGGTACAAATATGTATATTTTTTAACTTTTTGTGCTTTTATTGGTTAGGGTTAGGATGGAACTTGGGAGTTGGAAGAGTAAAGTGAACTGTTGTTAGTGACAAAAGCAGACAGTTTTTGTTGTTTTGCTTAAAATGGCGTTTTATCAACTCCATAGTTGTTTTTAGATGTGGTAATAAATTCACGTACAAACGGAAAGGTTGAAATAGAGTACGTAAAATTTACTCCAATAAAATACTACTACTACAACAACCACATACCAATTATATTCCCAAATCCCCAAAGAGTCTAAGAGTGTGTTTGGATTAGCGGTAGACATAATTGATTCTAGTAGAATTGATTTATGTTTGGATATAACAATGTAAAAGTTATTGTTATAATTGATTTATGTTTGAATAGTTTTGATCAAAATTGATTTTGAACATAAAATTACCAAAATGGACATTTAATCAATATATATAAATAAAAATTATAAAATGGAAGTATGTAAATAAAAATTACAAATAGATAATAGAAATTAAAATGCAATATAGTACTTAAATATTAGTAGAATATTATTACAATGCAAATAGTATTTAAATAATATTACAATACTAATTTTGCATATACTCTATAATTTAATTGCATGTACTCTATAATTAAAAATAACAATATAAAGTTAGTAGGTTCATACATTGCTCTTGTGCAATGCATATCTATTAAAAAATTATTTCTCAACCACGTGATTTACAAAGGTGGTGTTTGATCAAGTTTCTAGAAGTGTTTCTGTTTCTCAGAAACACATCTTTGGCCAAACATCATCTTTCCAGAAGTAGAAACACTTTTTTCAGAAGCCAAAAAATGTTTATAGATGGGAAGAGAAGCAGAATGTAGAAGCCCTTTCTGCTCATTTATTGAATTTATTTTGGACTCATTTACCATTTTCTTTTCACAAAATTTCTTTTAATCTCATATAATATCCCCATATAAAATAGAAATTTGGGAATAGGGGTAAGGTGGGGATAGGGGTAGGTCGGGGATAAGAAAAGAATTCATTTTTTTTATAAAAGTAACAAAAAATATGAAATAGAAATTTGAGTATGGGTAAGGCAATAGGGTGGGGTGGGGTAGGGGTAGGGCAGAGGTAAGAAAAAAATCATATTTTTTAATAATTTTTTTTTATAAAAGTAACAAAAAATATGAAATAGAAATTTGAGGATGGTAGGGCAATGGGGGTGGGGTGGGGTAGGGCGGGGGTAAGAAAAAAATTCATGTTTTTTAATAATTTTTTTATAAAAGTAACAAAAAATATGAAATAGAAATTTGATGGGGTAGGGCAATGGGGTGGGGTGGGTGTAGGGGTAGGGAGGGGGGAAGAAAAAAATTACACTTTTTTCACTCTTTCATATACTAGGGGATTTCACTTGGAAAAGAAAATGTTCCATACTAACGGATTTCATATTTTTTAATATTTTTTTTTATAAAAGTAACAAAAAATATGAAATATAAATTTGAGGATGGGGTAGAGCAATGGGGTGGGGGTAGGGGTGGGGTAGGGCGGGGGTTAAGAAAAAATTTCATATTTTCAATCATTTTTTATAAAAGTAACAAAAATATGAAATAGAAATTTGAGGATGTGGTAGGGCGATGGGGTGGGGTTGGGGGTAGGGGCGGGAGTAAGGGAAGAAAAAAATCATATTTTTTATAAAAGAAAAAAAATATGACATAAAAATTTGAGGATGGGTGGGGGTAGGCGGGGGTAGATTTGGACATATTTGAGCCATTGACTATCATATTGTCGTTACATTTCTTATGTACAATATAATATTATTTTTTTATTAAATATTGCAATTAAATAATTTTAAAAAAAATTATTAAATCGTAAATATATAACTAATTTTTAGAAACATGTGATAGAAAAGAATATTTTAAATAGTTTTAAATCTATTAAAAAGAATATTTTAGTAAATTTGCATAAATGTTGGCCAAACATGAAACTGTTTCTGTTTCTCAGAAGCATTTCTATAATTTTTGGTCAAACACTCTAACTGATTCTCCAGAAACAGTTTCTGTAGAACTACTTCTGAGAAACAGAAACACTGAAGTTTGACCAAACATACCCTAAGATTGATATGAACTCACATTTTAACTCTTAACTTTCATGAAATCGTTTTTATTTGTAATTTAATCACTGCATAGAACTATTGTTTATATTTGACAATTTTATTTCTTCTATCTCGACTAAAATTACAAAAAGTATCTTATAAATTAGTTATATCTTCACAACCATTAATGATAATACTTGATGAATTTAATCTACTTTGAATTTGAAAAATAAAAAGGATCTTCAAAAGTTTTTCGATATTCAAAATTAGATAAGGCTTATTTCAAGTATTTAATATGATTTTTTATCATTGCGCAAAGCACGGTCAATTTTTTTTAGTAATTATTTCTAGATATTTAAAGAGGGTAATGAAAGTTGTATATTTGAAGAAAAAAATTAGTAATTATTTCTAGATATTTTAAATAGAGTAATGAAAGTGGATAGAGTTGTTGATGAAAATTAAAGAGAGTAATAAAGGAAATGGTAAAATTCAAATTGAAATAAATGACAAAATTGATTATAGCAATCCAAACATATCAATTTTCTTCAATCCAAACATGCACTAAATAAGTTACCATGTATGCGGATCTTATTTTACATTACCTTAGATATAGAATGATTGTTTCAATAGACTCGAGAAAAATAGTTTGAAAAAGGAAACTCCAATAAAATACTAGTAATATTTTTAAATGAGATTATATTATTTACACATATACTTGGGAAAAAAAATAGTGTAGGGTGTGTTTGGTATGAAGGAAAAAGTTTTTCATGAAAACAAGTGGGTTTCTTACTTATTTTTTAGTGTTTGGTAAGTATGCTAAAAAATCCCAAAAGTCTTAATATATAATCTAGCAAAACATTATGGAGTGGAATGGGGTGGGGAGTGGGAGTTCAGGGGGTGGCGAGGTGTGATGGTCAAGGGGTGGGGGCTGAAGGCATTGGGTGGATGGGGTGGAGACAATGAACTTTGAATGTCAATTATGGAACTTGTTTTTCTCTCTTCCATTAGAGAAGTCATTTTCATCATCTTCAAGGAACTTATTTTTCAAGAGAAAATGTTTTTCAAAACATTTTTGCCAATCAAACATAAAAAAAATTAAAAAAAAAATTCCTCCATACTAAAGACACCTAATCTAAGATAAGATCACCAATTAATACTTACTATAGAAATGTATCTCTAATTGTCTTATAATTAATGATTGTGTGACTATTTATTAGTATAGGAGTATCAATTAGTGAATAAAATTTACTAGTATTTTCTTATTGAATAATCAACTTATCCATAATTCTGCAAGCAAAATCTTTGACAATTATAACTAGTAAGGGTAAGAGGTGGTGAATGCCAAGGAAGGAATTTACTTTGCTTTACGTTACCAAACTTATGATTTACTCCACGAACAACACATTCGAATTCCCATCTTTATACTTTCTCGATTTTATTTGTTAATGCATTTGTTTTAGGTTAACATGCATGTAAATTACTATGTTTTGGTATAAAACCATTAGCAAATTTAAAATTAACATGATATCCTAAAAAACTACAAATAGAACGTGGTATTGTTACCGTTTTTTTTTATTGATTTTATCTACCTTTCACCTTAGGTGAAACATTATCGAAGAGGACTTTCAACCAACCTAAGACTCCTTTTTGATATATGATCCAACTTATTTCTAGGTGAACCAATAAATTAGAAAATTGTACGCTATCTATATAAAATGTAATAAATATAATGTTTTAATTGATTTAATCTCAGTTATTAAATTTGACAAGTTATACTACTTAGTAAGCTTTAAAATAATTTGATAACGTGAATTTTTTCTTGTAAAATGAATGAGATATCTCAAAATCCTACTAAAATAGTTTAGCATGATCAAAATTGACTACATATTAAAGTTAATATGTTGACGAAAATGTTCTTAATTAACTAATATAAGATCATCTTGATTTTATAGATTCACTATTTATCAATGAAACTTTTTTTAATAGGAGGTTCAAGTTTCTTTATTAGTTCTATATTATTTTATAAAATAAACTAATAACTTTTTAGAAGTTACAGAATCATTTTACTTCTGTTTATATAAAGACATTCTTTAAGTTTTACTGAGTACTATTTTTTATGTGGTCTAAAATTGATATTTATGACATTTCTTGATTATGAATTCTAATTTTTTTTTTGTTTTTTGACTGTAATTATAGACTGATATATCAATATTTTCTTACAAAAGTTAAATAGACTGATATTACAATTACCTGTCTTTTTAATCATAGTTAGTATACATATCTAGTTAAAATAACCTAGACCGTTGATATTTAAATAAGATAAATGTTATACAATTACATAGAAATTTGCAGAATTTGAGAATAGAAAATGGAGAGGAGATGGGTTTACGATGGAGGTCATGGATGTTGATTTCTCGTTGTTGCTCTGTATTCACTACACTTTCTTTGGTTCAAATCAACAATATATTGATCCACTGGCAATATATGCAGCCATTGTTTATTGAGATGTGTTCTTGCGATCGGTGTAGAACCATGAAGTCTAACAAGAATACTTGCAACCATTGTTTGTTGAACTTGATTGTGGAAAATGGTTCGTGTAATTGGTGTGGAGCCATGAATTTTAACAAGAGACTTCGAAAAACTGCAAGAATGAAACACATGATCAAATATATGACCTAAAACAAAATTTGAACCACTTTTACTACTAAATTAGAAGTTCCCTTTTTGTCAAGAAAATTCATATTTACTTGAATATAAAATTATTGTATGTTTGCATAGAATAATATTCAAATGAACAGAATTCAGTCGAACCCCTTAATTTCATCAAGTTTTATCCTGATAAATGTGGTAACCGTAACACTATTGCTTGAAGGGCATGTTGTTACAATGTAATCTTTTAACACTTTTAGTGTATTTTAACTGCTATAACAAGCAATAATCTTAACTTTTTATTTTAAGTTAGAAAAGAATCTCACAATTTATATACATGTATAGTTATTTCCTTCCATCTATAAATGACTTTAAAGTTTGAATCATTAAGAAGGTTACTTGATAACATTGACTATGAAGGCCATTTACTTAAAAAATCTTTGTCTCTCCACTTTAATCTATATGTAATTATAAATCAGAATGTATTTCTTTTTTCAAAATTATCCTTATCTAAGAAATAATTAAATAAAATTTAAAAGGCTATAAAATTATTTATATAGGACTAAAGGGTGTATCATTAAGTGATTTTAATAACATACATATAACATACTCTATCTAGCCTTTTGTAACTATCGTTTATCGTTTTGACACACTCACTTAAAAATTAATTAATAACATTAATCAAAAGGACTATTATATTTGACTAACTTACATGGAATCTTGAAAGGAGTGCTTAAGAATATATAGACTTACCTCAAATTCTCATAAAGGAGGTTGCAGAAGTCAAATACCCACATTGCTACTTCTGTACCCTATGAAAATTTCCAACAACTATATATTAGAAACAGACATATATATATATATATATATATATACAAAAACAGAATTGGGCGATATGTTGAGAAATTGAAATTTTACAGAACTTAGACATACCATCTTATTGGTTCCCTCGCTCCTCAGTTTAATAATCGCCACAATTATCTACAAAAAAATTAAACAATATATCTTACTATTAACTTTGTTTAAAAATCTTTAAATTTATCACGGCGTTCCTTATCCTATTTTCTCTTTCTATCCCAACAAGAATGAGATGTTTAAAGCATGAGAGTTAAATTATTTAACTTGTCATGTAAATTCGATTCAGAAACTAAATCACAATAAACTAAAATATAATTTGACATTCTATATAACAATGCTTTCATATAAACCATATATTTGTCTCCCTTGCATATACCAAATTATCAATGATAAAACCAATATAAAATTCTGATATATTTCACTATGCATCAATGTGGATGTAAAAGAAAAGAAACATGTTATCTGACAATAAAAAAATAACAAGTCTCAATCTTTGCATAAAAAATAAGAGGAAATATAATCTAAACAGTTTTTTAAATTCTAAAAAAAATTAAAACTAATTTTTTTTTGAATGTGAGTTGAATAATGAAAAAATATTACCCTGAATACCGGTGATTACGAGGCATCCAGGAAGATAACAACAATGCTTAAGAGTGCGAGATAGAGAGAAATAAAAATTCCAGAGAAAAAGGGGCCCCTTCTTCTCTGTTTTTTCAATGCATGCCCGACTTTGGGGAATTTTCTCTTTTAACAATTCTGTTTTTTTTTTTGAAAAATAAATAAAACAGTTAAAATGTCTTCATCTTATTTCCGTTTTTCTTGCTAACCATCCATCGACCTCAGCCGCCAATCCATGTCCAAAAGTCCCTTACAAAATTTTGGTCAAATTATACCTTGTAGGATGTCTAGTATAAGTCTAAAAAGCCAGAAAACACGATTTATTATTATTTCGTATGTTTAGTGAATTTTTAGAGTAATTTTATTGGGTTAGCCGTTACAATGCCATTTGATATATGCACTTTGTTATGTTGATAAAATGTCCACAATTTTACTTAGAGAATTCAATTGACAAACAGTTTGAAGCGCTCAAACATAGACTCCAATGCTATTTCTTCATAAATTGAATTCGAATGATTTGTAAGTTGCATATTATACTTGTTAGAAGCGAAGACATGTATAACATGTTTAGAAATTATAATGTAATCTAGCTTCCAACTTTCGTTGGCATTTGGCAGTGTTTTTTCCCATTTGACTTGTGACCTTGATCACCTTGCTCAATTTGACACACTATAGGCCTTTTTCATAATTTTCTTAATTAAATATACCTTACACAAAAAATACAATAAATATATAAAAATCAAGCAACAAAATCAATCTAACTACCAGTCACACATGAACAAAATACTGTACTAATATGATCATGTAACGATGACTTATCAATTGTAGTTAATGATTTTTAACTTCTAGATGACACAATTGACGAAGAAAATTTCGATGGTTAAAAGGAAAGACCAACTATCACATTTTTTTACCATGCCTAAAAGATCTTTTCGATCCGATCGTTACCATTTAACAACGTGACTTTTAACGATAGTGATGATTGATATCTTTTCGCTCGCCTTTGACTTCTTGATCGAATTCGACTTTCAATAATCAATTTTTTTCGCTAAAAGTATTTATTTTGTAATGCATATTTCCGATCTTATAAAATTTTAAATAATTATTTTATGCATATATACATGAAAAACTATTCTCTTTTTTTAAAATTCGCTAATATACCATGCAGGGATGACAACAGGGGCAGTTTTAAGGCTATGCGGGGAGGGGCTGACTGTCTCTATGCGGGTGCGGGGTGGGTCAAAGTCCTAGTTTTTTAAAATTATGCGAGTGCGGGTCTCCTTCCTTCTTGCGAGGTACAACTTCTTATTTGATGCTATATTTATCAATTTAATTTTAAATAACAGAGAAGATTCTTTATTTTGTGTAGTTTTGGTTTAAGAATCTTTTACATGCTACTATTCGTATTTATTTTACTATATACTTTTATATTCCAATGGTCCAATTATTTAATTTATATCATACACAATTTGTTTGTGTATTGTTTTGGAACAATGGAGTTAAAAGTATCATCTTTATTTCGATATTAATAAATATATTACAAATACCAACCTTTACTTTTTGAATAGGTTTTAGAAAAAATTACAATTTAAAATTGCTATTAATCAAATCCTTAAGATGATTTTCAGAAGAATGATTATTTTCTTTTAATTAAATATGAAAATGATTATTATAAATATAAAAATGGTGATATGTAAAACTTTTTCAATCTATCGGTAAATTATTCTAAATATAAAATGATAATTCTAAAACTTTGAAAATTTTAAATATATAAATAATAAAATAGAGAGAAAATTTAATTAGCGCGGGGCGGTGCGGGACATAGCAGGGCGGGTTGAGAATAAAAAAAAAATGCTATTGGGACGGATTGAAAATTTTGCGGGTTTAGTCAACCACGTAAGGCACCCGCCCCGTTGCCATCCCTATTACCACGTAAGGGGTGGACAAATTCCTAGTTAAAAATAATTACTAGCAAAACTCAAAAAGTTAAGCGAACCGGATGATTAATTTTGCAGAACGAGAAACCGGACGGTTTAAGTGAACCGCAAAACATAATAAAATCACTCTGTGAGGAATACATTTTCCCCAACCCTTTTCCTCACTTGGCTTATTTCACTCTCGCCCCTATCTTCAAATTTCCCAAATTACCCCTCATCGGCGCCGTTACTCGCCTTCAAATCTCGCTGGCAATGCAGTAATTCTCTCTACTCAGTTACTCGCAACGTACAGGTATATATTATTATCTCTATTTCTCCTTTTCCTTCCCGTTTGTTCGTTTCGTAACCCTAAATTGTGTACTACGAGCTTTGAATTTAGGTTTAAGTTGTTGTTTGTATAACAAAACGTCGTCGTTCGTTTTTCGGTTACTTGCGTTGGTGAATTTTACTTTGCATGTACTTTTGTGTGTGGAATTGTTCTTTGATTATCTTGTTCCTATTGTAGAATGAAAAAATAGGTTAAAAATACGAATTTTGTTAGTTTTCGTAGCTGAGCAGTTTAAACTTCGTTTTTGTGTGTTGAACATCAGAGATTTGCTAATTTCAAGAATTATTTCGTTTTGTAACCCTATCGTGTATAGCATGAATTTAGGGTTAAGTTGTTTGTATGACAAAACATCGTCATTCCTTATTCGGTTACTTGCGTTAGTGAATTTCACTTTCTAGGTACTTTTGTGTGTAAATTTGTTATTGATTTTCTTGTTCCAATCGTAAAAGAAAAAAATAGGTTAAAATTGTGAAATTTGTAATTTTTGTAGCTGAGCAGTTTAAGATTTCTTTCTTTTGTGTGTTGAGCATCAAAGCTTTGGTTATTTCAAGTATTATTTCTTATATGTTTGAAAAATTCAACATTTAGGTTTAATTTAGGTTTTTATGTTATTTCTTGTATAACAAAACGTCGTTGTTCCTTATTCCGTTACTTGCGTTGATGAATTTTACTTTCTAGTTATTTTTGTGTGTAGAATTGTTCTTTGATTTTCTTGTTCCAATCGTAGAATGAAAAATAGGTTAAAAATGGGATTTTTTAGTTTTCAAGTATTATTTTGTTTGTATAGCTTAAGCTTAGAATTTAGGTTTAAGTTGTTGTTTGTATAGCTTAAGCTTAGAATTTAGGTTTAAGTTGTTGTTTGTATAACAAAAATCTCGTCGTTCCTTATTCGGTTACTTGTGTTGTTGAATTTTACTTTGCAGGTACTTTTATGTGGAGAATTGTTATTTGATTTTCTTGTTCCAATCGTAGAATGAAAAAATAGGTTAAAAATGGGAATATTTTTAGTTTTCGTAGCTGAGCAATTTAAGCTTCCTTTTTTTGTGTGTGTTGAGCGTCAGAGATTTGCTTATTTCAAGTATGTATTTGCTTTCATTTCTTTCTTGTTTGCATTTTCTTCTTGTATTATCTGCTTGTGTAGAAGGGTCTTTGGTTGGAAAAATCTTTTTCTGCTTTGCCCCAGACATCTTAATGATTTCAACTCGTAGCCTTCTAAGAATTGATTGGCGGTGGTATCATTTTTTTTCCTTTGCTCAACCCATGTATTTTGCCATTTGAAGCTTTAAATGATCTAAGAATGGGTTTTTCTCCCTAAATTTAGTTGCGGTTAGGAAGAAACAACATACTCTGTCTCACGGATAACATGTTCTGGCTTATTTATGTGTTTGTTAAAATCTTGTTGGTTAGAATTATTGATTTGAGAGCGTGAAAGTTGAATTCTCCTGTTGGAAAGTACCATATGCCCACTGCTTGTGATATGGAATTCTCCCCCTTCTCTAGAAAGGAAGTTATATAAAATTAAATTTGGTTTTATCATTTGTTCGTTAAATACGTTGACATATGTTAATACAGCCTTGGAGTCACTTGCATCTTGTGAATTTGACACTGTTTTCCATTTTGGCTTTTATGCTTTTATGTTTTGGGTTTTGACTGTTTCTATGCGGTTATATTTCCTGTTCAAATCCTGTGTGTTCCTGTCTCTTTTATCTATAGGATGTTGCTCGGTGATGGTCATCTAAATTACTGCTCTTGTCCATAGAGACCATTTCATAATTCACTGATAACTTTCATGGGGATCGAAGAGGTATCGATGGCTGGTCTGATGACTGGTGACGCCTCAACACAGCATGAAGCTTATGAAGGTGGCAGTTTTAGGGCTTCTCAAGAAAGGCCAGATGAGAATGGTGGTCGCTGGTATCTCTCCAGGAAGGAAATTGAAGAGAACTCCCCATCACGACTAAATGGTATAGATTTGAAGAAAGAGACTTATCTACGCAAGTCATATTGTACCTTCCTACAAGATTTGGGCATGCGGCTTAAAGTGTAAGTCTTTTTTCTGAGTTGGATGTTTTTTTTTGTTATTTGGTGATTGTTTATTAGTCTTTTCTCTTAGAAGGTGCAATGTCTTCATATTTCTACCAACCGTTAGAGTTGCTAACACATGACTTGGTATAAAATGAACTTTTAGTTTCTGTTGATAAAGATGACTTGGAGGGTGTTTGGGCGGGGGCTAAAAGCATGTCAAACTAGTTTCAAGTACTGTAACTTATTTGGGTGTTTGTTAAACTTAAAAAGTGCTTTAAACCAAAAAAAGCCAAAAGACATAAGTTGCCCAACTTATGACTTTTCAGCTTAAAGGCTATCCCTCTCACTTCTTTTAATCCCCAAGTATCCTTAGAAAAGATGTTACTCTACTGTTTGTTACCTTCCGATAGTTTGCTAGTTTTCCACATCTGCCTTTCATCGTTTCTTTTCGTCTCTGCGATTTTCGATCTCTGGACTATGTACAACAACATACCCTGTGAAATTCCATTTCACACAAGTGGGTCTGAAGAAGGTTGTACACAAACCTTACTCTACCTCGGGAGGTAGAGAGGCTATTTCCGATAGACCCTCGACTCTGAATAAAGCGACATCGTGCAAGTTAAATAGGAAAGAGGACGAAGAACCAGAGACAGGAATCGAAGGACAATAAACTAAAGGAGAAATACTCTGACTAATAGTAAGGAAGGAGCAATAGTTACAACAAAATAATATGTCAAGTGGAGAACAAGAGACGGTAAATAAGAACAGAAAACAAAGAACAAGAAACTATCGGAGAAATACTACGACTACTAGTAAAGGAAGAATAAGCGAGACACCACTCCACAACCTCCTATCCATCTACTCTAATTTGTGTCCTCCACAACCTCCTATCTACGATCATGTCCTCGGTAAGCTGCAACGGCCCCATATCTCGTCTTATCACCTCTCCCCAATTCTTATTCACTCCTCCTGAAGCCATCCATAGTCAACCGCTCACACCTCTGCGGGCCCTCCATACATCTCCTTTGCACATGCCCAAATCATCTCTGTCTCGCTTCCCACATCTTGTCCTCTATCGAGGCACCCCCAACTCGTCTTTAATATTTTCATTTCTAATACTATCTCTCCTAGTATGCCCACACATCCACCGCAACATCCTCATTTCCGCAACCTTCAACTGGCCAACACTTCGTTCCATACAACAAAGTTGATCTAACCACCACTCTATAAAATTTGCCTTTGAGTTATGGTGGCACCTTCTTATCTCTGGACTGTGTCAATGGCAATAATCTGGATAAATGAATAAGGAAGCAAGTGATTGTGAGCTTTTTTTTTCTTTTTGGAACCTCATTCGATTTACATATTGTCTATTACGTAAAGCAAGGTTTTGTCTTCCCTTTCCTCCCCGTTGTGCTTGGTCACCTAGATGCCAGACAAAAAACTAGTTTTTATTCTATAAAGCTAAGCCTGTATCCCACCCTCATGCAAGTAGTCTATAAATTCATATGTGATCTGTTAATGAGTGTGTCGTTTGGAGATAATTAATTCATTGACAATTAGATAATAATTCTTTAACTTTCCTAATCAATCTGTCAAGCATCTATAGTTCCACTTTAAAATACAAACTATTTATTAATATATGTTCTGCAAATAAATAAAATAATATATATTTATTAAAAATAATCTAAGGTTTCAGTTTAGAACTAAAAGTGGATTGAGACATAAATTAATATGTATTTGAATCAATTTAAAAATTAAACTCTTGTTGTTTTATAGTGTTAACAGATGTAAGGATGTTTTAGTCATTTTAACAGAAAAAGTGCTGATCAACACATTTCTACCAAACATACCAACTTATTTTAATTTTCACGGAACATGTAATTGCTTATTTGTAAAATCGGCTCCAACACTTGGGGGGCGTTTGGTTGGGGGGAATCAGGAAAGGGAATGGGGAATCCCCACTCCTATGATGTACAATACGGGCATCCAATAACACTAAGTACCTAGAGGAATGAACTAAAAAAAGAATATTAGGGCCATTTTTCTTGTAACCCCCTATTTAGACTTTTGGGCCCTTCATCTTTCTGAATCGAGACCCGGCCCGGCTCGCGTCGTTCCAACAACCGGCGGGGAATGGAATTTCCTTTGTTGTTGTTTGTTTGACCTTAAGTAATCATTCCCTTTACCCCATTTCCATTAATCATTCCCTTTCCCCATTCCCCACCCCCCTAGGTATTTCGATTCCCTTTCCCCAATCCGGACCACGGACCACCCCGGACCCCGGACCCCGGAACACTCAAAACCAAACATGTGGGGACAATCAGGGTAATTCTTTTCCTTTCCATTCCCTTTCTGGATTCCATTCCGTTTACCCTGCGCGAACCAAACACACCCTTAATGTTTTAATACTTTCTGCTTAAAAGCGACTTAAATTCAGCTAAACAAACGGGCTCTTGGTGTAGTCTGAACTGCAGTTCTGCCTTATCATTGCATTGTCAATTCAAGGTTGTTTCGAAATTGGTTGATTGAATTAGGTAGTTATTCTACTTTTATTGCTAGATATGCACTTGTCTTGTAGAACACCTTATTGGGTGGAAAAATGAGAGGTTATAAAGTCCTCTGGTTTGAGAAAGGAGGTACTAAGGTCCATGTAGCAACAACATCTGTATCTACATTAGATTTCTCTTTAGTATGAGCAGTGCATGTGATCCTTTCCATGATGTCCTCTTATCCTCTTCTTAAATATTTGCTGAACGTAGTTATTGTTTTTTGATAGACCATAGTCGTCAGTCAAACACAATATAGAATGTGCCAAGGCTTGCAGGGGATTTTAAGGCACAACATACCCAGTAAAATCCACAACGTGGGGTCTGGGGAGGGTAGAGTGTACACAGTCCTTACCTCTACCTTGGTAGGTAGAGCGGCTGTTTCTGGGAGACCCTCGGCTCAAGCAACACATAACAGAAGCAAAAACAGGAAACAATAAACAGAAAAACAAAAACACAGAAAAACAAGGTCAGACCCAGTCCAAAAACTAAAGCTTTAGAGCAATAGCAAACTCGAATACGCCATGATAGCACATCCTGAAGAGGAAGCAATACTGAGTGTGTAGCTTCTAAAAGATGTAAGTATTAGATAAAAAAAGACCTTAGTAACTATTCTTAATACTGAGTGTCTATCCCTGTTCCAAATCACTAAGATGACATTCATAAAGCTTCCGTAAGATTAGTGTATCACTTTGCCATCTATTTTATTGTCCATTATTCTCTTCTTTAAGGTATAGTCACGAAATGCACATGGGCGATGGGATGCACATCTTAGTGCTTTGAGTGTCCGTACCAAAGCACCATCTAAATGAAGTCAGGAGCCTAGCCTGAGTTGGCTTTAGTTTAAACACCCCGAGAGTGAGCGTATTACCATAGTGGATGAACACTTTACTTAACCTTATTACATCATTATATCTACTTGCTCTTACAATCCCAGAGAATGATGCTGATCTTGCTTCCAACTTGACCTAGACCTTCTCGTCATCTTCCAAAAAAAAATGCATCTGCATATGATCTAGTTGGCTCTAGGGCATCTAAAAATACTGGATTTACATAAATTGTGACCAAGATAGTAGTTATTTGCCTTCCATATTGCTTTTCATGTAACCTTTCTTGAACCAGCTGGATTGTTGAAGAACATTCCATCCTACTTGTTGAGTTTATTTTCCTTGGGGCCTTGCCATACTTGTTGCACACACTATGTATTGTGACTGCTGTAATCTACATCGGTATCTTATCCCTTACTTCTTTTCCCGAGAAGAGCAAACAGTCAACAGTCAGGTTGGGTGTCTAGCTAATTTTAAGGAGAGTTTCAAGATGAGATCAAATTTGTCCTTTTCTTAGCCCAAAGCATCACCTCTTGAGTTCCTTGTTATGTCAGAAACTCTAGGATTTCTTTATTGAATTGTGTTAGAAGTAACAGTCATTGTAGGAGAAGTTCCAACTCCCGGAAAGGTCTATGAGCCTATATTTTCCTATGCAGTTCTTAGCCCTAGCTCAGATCATGATTAGAGCTTTATCTTGACGTGAAAAAGAAGGTTTTCCGGATTCTTCTAAGTCTGCTGGATGTGGTCTTAATTAAATCCCGACTCCTTTTTTTTAATTATGAAAGAAATAAAAAAACATATTGCTGTGAAATAGTGAATGTAGATAACCCAATCATCTCTTGTTGGAAAGAGAAAAATAGAAAGTTCAGAAAAGAAAAATAGCCCAAAGAGTATGGGCACCATCTCAAGTGAGCATACAGCTTTTAACAATTCAGTCAGGATTATGCTGGAAGCCCCTCATACAAGTAGTATAGGAGATTCCCTTAGGCAAATAGATGCTATTGGAAAATTGGTTCAACCTGAGTTTTATTTTTCTCTATTGCACATTTTTCCATTTGAGTTACTTCTATTGCACATTTTTTAAAATGGGACTATAAATTTTCTTCGGCGATTCAAGTCCCATCCCTTTGCAGATATACATTATTTTATTATATTAGATATGATAATTGGATTATTATACATAGGCTTATTGTATTGACAGTTTTCCTTATAAGAACTCCCATTTTTTGTGCTTTCTCAGACTTGTCATAAATGCTGCATCACACCTTATTTCCATTAAATATGAAATAAACCATTACCAAACATGGTTCCATTGTTCGGTGCTTGCAGGCCTCAGGTAACCATTGCCACCGCAATAATATTTTGTCATCGATTCTTTCTCCGGCAATCTCATTCAAGGAATGATAGGAGGGTAAGTAACTCTCTGTTTCAGTTTTACCATCTGTAGCTTCTTGAGCCTTTTTTATACATTTGTTAAATGAAAGAGTGCCTGCATGGCTGCATGACATATAATCTTGAATATCACATAGTGAATAGTGGTGCCGGAGTCCATGTAGGGCATGGATGAGCAAATGATCTTTTGGTTCCTAAACTTAGAAGTCACAAGATATGGCATGGTTGGTTTTGGCATCTATTGGCTAAAACAATCAGTGCATCTAGTTGGGTTTGGTTGATTAAGTTGCATGAAAAAATGAAAGCTGCGTAGTCTCTAATTGGTTTGCATGTAGAAATATATATTTTGTTAACAATTTAAAAAATATTTTGATGCTATGTTTGTGATCATCGAGAAAATGCTGAGCGCCAGTGGTGCATGGTTCGAAACTCGGTGGATAATGTGCCTCCCCTTTACCCTTCTCCACTTAATACAAGCTTTTTTCCACTGAAGGGTTCAAAACCGTGCGCTTTGTCTCCGCATAGAGAAATTTATATTTTATCTTACCTTACATTTTTGTTAATACCTTCTTTGCCTTTTGGCTTAGATCAAGGTGTTGTATATGTTCTTATCAGCTATCCTACCTTGCATTTTTAATAAAATTCAAGCGAAACAATTGTTCAATTAAGAAAGGAAAAAAGAAAAGGGTGCACTAAATTAATCTTTATCTTACCTAGCGATTAGCATTCTTAAACAACACTAAGTAGTTAGGTTATCGAGACAGTGAAAATTCGAGATTCTGGACATGTGATTTTGTAATTAACTAGTCTGTTGAGCTTCATTCAGCATGAAGTAGTGTCCAGCACAGAGGGGCACCGACTTTTGACTCTCAACCAATACCGTTCATTTGACTAGATCAAAGTTTCCATAAAGGGCGGCCCGGTGCACTAAAAATACAACGGACGCAAGATTGTCAGACCTATAAGCATTTTCTCATGGGTATTATGCGCATATTCCCAATTATGTCATAGAGAGAAGCAGTTCAAATGATGCATTACTTTTTCAAATTGTGTAGTCAGTGAAGAACAATTTTAGTTAGATGTCTTGGTTCTCTATGGTACTAAGAAAAACTATAATAATCATACCTTAAATGAAGGGGGATTGGAGAATGATGAGCAACATTTGAAGAAAATTTCACAGAAATAAGAAACTAGGAAGGGGAAGGGAAATAAGATTGGACGAAAATATGGTTCTCATCTTACCTCTATAGCTGGTTGCAGTGTCTTGAGTTGGTTGGTAATCGAAGTTTGACTCACTGTTGAGAAAAGCTTCTCAAATTTGCCTTGGGCTTTATGTTCTATTTTATATTGGTTATTTTTCTCTCTAATGAGAGCCCCTAGGTGTATTCTGCTGTTCTCGGGTGGGTTCATTTTCATAGTGTCCCTCTCAACCATCCTGGTTAAGAACCCCTAGATTGTTTACTGCCTATCTGGTAGTGCCAAGACGTGGTAAGACATTAGTTGGAATCCTTCCTGAAAGCTGGTTCAGTAGCATATTTTAGTTGGAAGTGTTCTTGTTTGTTCAACCTATAATGGTGTAGTTGCAGTGCCTCAATAATTTATCAAACACGTCTTTTAGCCCCATCTAATCATATGTCTAGTATGCCTCTGGACAAGAAAAAAATCAGAGCCCCACCTCATCATATGTATAGTATGCCATTGGGCACATTTTTTTTACTTTCTGGAAGGAATCTGCCAGTCATTTATAGTGCATTTTCATGAATATCTTTGTTTGACTGGTCTTTGAAGTGATATTTTGCATACTAGCTGGGGAAAGAAAATTTGTATTACTAGTAAATAATGGACATCCACTTATTTTAAAAAAAAGGAATAATAATGGACATCTTCACGGGCAATTGTAGTAATTAGCTTATGTTTGTGGTAGTTAGAACTAACTAATTTTCTGCCCAACTTCCCTATCTTTTGCAGACTGTTGCCACAGTATGCATGTTCCTAGCAGGAAAGGTTGAAGAAACTCCTCGTCCCCTGAAAGATGTTATACTTGTTTCTTATGAGATCATTCATAAAAAGGATCCTGCAGCTATTCAGAGGATCAAGCAAAAGGTATTGCCCATTGGCCTGGTGGTTGTGCTCTGTACATATCTATCTATTAATTCCATCTTCTAATTTTAGGTCCTCCGTTCAATTTTTTGGCCTTTAACTTGCTTCATCATGCTTATATCTGAAAGATTTTGCCTTTTGCTAACTTGTTTGGATAGTTACCGGCTGTTCAGTTTGTGTTATCTGGTTCCTCTGGTACCTGGAATCATTTCCAGGGTCGTCGTATTACATTTTAAAAGAGTTCAATTTTTTTGCAATGTTATGCAGGAAGTATACGAACAGCAAAAAGAACTAATTTTGTCTGGAGAGAGGGTTGTTCTTGCAACTCTTGCTTTTGATCTTAATGTACATCATCCATATAAACCCCTTGTTGAGGCGATAAAGAAATTCAAGGTTGCTCAAAATGCCCTAGCTCAAGTTGCATGGAACTTTGTGAATGATGGGTAATGTATTTCTCTTCTATATAATTTTTGTATGGTACCAATTGATGGTCACACTTATCTCTAGTTGACGTGGGAGAGCCGCGTGCAGGCTTAGGACGTCGTTATGCTTGCAATTTAAGCCCCATCACATTGCAGCAGGTGCCATATTCCTTGCAGCCAAGTTTCTCAAAGTAAAGCTCCCATCTGATGGCGAGAAGGTTTGGTGGCAGGAGTTTGATGTCACCCCACGCCAACTGGAGGGTTGGTGTCTTGCCTTGGATATGTATATTTTATGAAATTTGTGGTATTGGATGAATCCAGTCTGGCTTACTTTCAAGGAATCTGTGACCACATCAGTGCATTTGAAATGTTCTGAAATGAACCTATTTGAACTTTTCTTTTCTAATAGAGGATTAAATTTTGATTGGGCAATAGCTCTTCTCTATCTTACTTCTATTCTTTACCCTTGCAGAAGTGAGCAACCAAATGCTAGAATTGTATGAACAAAATAGAGTACCACCTCAGGCTAGTGAAGCAGAAGGAAGTGCTGGTGGAAATCAAGGGCCTGCTGGAAAATCTTCAGCTACACATGAAGAGCATGCTGCAAACAACAGTAACTCATTGGGTGGAGGTGCTAATACAAATGCAGGAACCTCCAATCCTGCATCCTCAAGGGAAATTCCTGATCAACCATATGCTGATAATCACGGTGGCCCAAGGGCAGCTCAAAATAGCAATAATGACTATGGTAGTGCTGAACATAACTTTTCAGACGGTACTGTAGATGGCGAGATTAATGATAGACAGAAGCATGAAAAAGAGCAGGTGGCTTATCAGGGTAGTGCAGCAGAGGTGCAAAGTAGATCAAGGTATGGTTCTGAGAGTGCTGAAGATGATCAGGAAGGGAACACTAGGAAAGCTGAACCAAGGCATAAAGGGGAATCAAAGGAAAAGTACCATGGTAGAGCACTGGAGAATAAGGACGGTGCAGTTGGCCAGTCACCACAAGAAGTTAGAAAGATAGATAAAGACAAGGTCAAAGCAGCTGTTGAGAACAAGGTCAAGGCAGCATTGGAGAAACGCAGGAAGTTGCAAGGGGATGTAACCAAGAAAACTGATGTTATGGATGACGATGATCTCATTGAGAGAGAATTGGAGGATGGAATAGAACTGGCAGCTGGGAATGAGAAAAACAAGCGGGAAAGAAAAGAAAGCTGGTCCAAGCATGAGAACACACATCACACAAAGCTTCAAGATGAGGCCGGGGATGGACATCACCAAGGGTCAAAGTGGAAGTCATCTTCACGTGGAGAAGATTTTGACTACGTCGAAGAAGGGGAACTGGAACCATATGATGATGCTGACAGGGGATATCGGTCACCAAAGTCTAACAATAGGAAGAGAAAGGCAAGTAGCCCCTCAGACAAACCAATGGATGGAAAGCGGCATGAGTATTTTCCAGATGATAGAAACAGGCCCGGGAGGCTTGATTATTCTGAGAGGGACCACAAAAGGCACATGCAGGAAAATCATGCCTGAGAGATCTTTTGTGCTTGCAGCAGCATGTCTAGCTAGTTCTGTTGAACATTCTGGACATTCCGATCCGAGGAGTGAGTTTATTTAAGGTTGTCACTGCTTTATCCTAATTTTTTTGCTGCAACTTCAATCGGTAAAACTGCTACCATATTCAGCTCTACCCTATTTCCCTTTTCGACCACTCAAATATGTTGTGCAATTTGTAAGAACGGAACTAGCCTTCAAAATGTTGTCCATTTTTCCCCTGTACATTTGATGGGTGAGTTATCCCTTAGCCACTAGTGACTTTGCTGTGTGCCTGAGTTATATTTCTGCCTAGTTGGTGCATTATTCAGTCCTTGATCTTTTCCATTTCTGTTAATTGAAGATGTCTCTTATTTCTCCCTTGTATTTTTTGTTCTTGGGTGGATCTTCAATGAATGAATATTCCATAACTTATATCGTGGCTCCATATTCAAAGATCAAAATTCATATATTGTATTCTTTATATTAGCTCAAAAGTTATTTTACTCTCTTATATAGATCGCAACTCACTTTGAATGTATTCTATACAAGACTGGATTTTCCGGTTAAAACAATTTTTTGTGCGGTATATGTCATCTATGTTCATATCGAATCCATGTGGTATTGATTCTGCATTCAACCAAGTTTTTTTTTACATGGAAAAGCTTTCATAAGACTTGTTCATGATTTATTTAGTTCACATTTGCGTTCGAACTCGCCAAACAAGATTTACTTTTCATGAAAATATATACAATGGAGGAACAATCATATATTATAAAATTATTATTTTGCATATTTTATTTTCTGTCATACTAAGCCTAGAAACTCAATCACTAGCGTTATTAACTAAATTAATTAATTACTTAACTAACAAGGAGCGCACCGATTGAAATATTTGTGTATGACAAATGCAAGCACCCCTTTGGGAGGAAACTCTTAGTTGTTTATTTTATATAATATAACAAGGAAATTAGCACATATCAAAATTCAAATTCTCTATATAGAAGTCTGATATTTACTTATTTTTTAAGCAATAAATTGAAGTATATGAAACTAGAGGAAGTGAAAATAAGAAGCAACTTCTTTTTAAAAGAAAGTTTCTTTTTTAATAGGAGTGAATGGATGATACAAGAATAAAAATGGAACCAAGAAATGACATGCATGCATTAACGGCTTGAAGATTAGCATGCACATTATATTGATGAGTGTAAAAACACATTAACTGTAGTCTGTAGATCCTAATCCAACTCAGTAGCTTTATCTCGAGGGAAGTAATCAAATTGCAAACACATGTCAAAATAATCCAGTGGTTTTATGTATTGGAATATTGACCAGATATTTTAATGTATAGAAATTTTAATGGCAAAGAACCCGGTCTACCATGCTCGCACGAAGACATACAATTCCGTTACCATTCATCAGATCAACTTTGGAAGATGGAGTATTAGTGCTTGAGAAGATCCCAGGGAGTCAGAATCTAACAAACATACTGACGAAGGCCGTGCCGAATGATAAACTGAAGTTGTGTGCAACTTCAGTTGGACTTCTTGGATGAGGATCGGAGTCGCCGTTGCAGATGAAGACATATGATTGAAATTAGTCTCCAAGTGGGAGATTGTTGAGTTGTGGAGCCTAATTATCGCCGACACTATGAAGACCGTACGCAGAGTGTGAAATGTTGATCGACCTGCGCGGACAGGTCGACGTGGGGGTTGGAAGGGGTGGTAAAGTTTATAATGTAAGATTATTTAGTGGATGATATTTTGGGAATTTCAGGCTTGTATTATGGTCCCCTAGTTTTCGCTATATATATTACAGGGCGCCGATTTTTTCTTTGTAGAGAGAAAAGAGAGAATTATAAACACAAACTCACTACTCTGATTATAGTAAAATCTGCAGCGGCAAAGTTGACGTAGCTCTCGCATTGAGGGTGAACCACTATAAATCTATATGTGTTAGTTGTTCTTCCCTTATTTACTGTTTTCTGATTAGGTCGGATTTGAGACAAATCCTAACAATGTGGAAGTTTCTAACCGCGAACTCCAAGAGGTCGTCTTTGTTAGTCCACTTGGTAAACATGAGGAGCGTTGACCCTCCAATGCATGCTCATTGTTTGGAAACTTCGTTGGGTTCATGGTAGCATAGAAAGGAGGAGAGTGAGAAAGAGGTAGCTAACATGGTGGTCGCGTTACGAAAAGGGTTATTGGAGTTTGATAATCACTATGTGAAAAGATGGAAAGGGGATGAGGCCATTGGAACTACTCTAGAGTTAATTAAGGTATTCGACAAGCTTGTTAAATAAAAAGGATGAAGTGTTATGCATACCAATTCACTATTGTGTGTGGTTACTTATTTTATGATGTGGATTTTGGCTAGGGGAAGCCAATTATGTTTAGTTTATTAATTGAAGGAAATCTCAAGAATATGATGCTCTTAATAGATACAAAGGATGGTGGAATGGAAGCTTGGGTTACTTTGAGTGAAGAAAATATGAAAATGTTTGAGAAAAATAGTACAGAGGTGCTAACTTATGCAACTCTCAAGGCTAGTTTTCCTAACAAAGAATGATGCATAAATTGAGCAAGTAGCAAATAAGGTTCTTGTTTTGTGTTAAGAGGAAATCTTCAATTCTTCTGAAGGGATAGTATGTTCCTTTCAAATTGTTCTAAAGAAAAGTTTTAGTGCTGAATAAAGTGTGAAACTTCTCATTTCTTTTTTGAGAATTGTTTATGAATCTAGACAAACTAAAGTCCTTTTTATGATTAATGAGTGTATTCACTTGGTCAATCTACTATTTCTCAAGATCTGTAAGCAACATGTGTTATCTATAACCTCTATGTTCCTCTTATAACCCTTATACTTCTTGCGTCCTTTATCCATTAAATAAAACCTACACAAACAAGAATTAGGCTCTTTAATTCATGTTTACCTTGATCAGAGTTAATTTTATGTATGTATGCTAAATTGTGGACTTTATTTCGGAGTAAGCGTATGCTTCTTGCTTAAAGACCATGAGCAGTGTTGCTTTTTTGTCTTCAATTCAAAATACACTGCTTCTTTGGGTGGCTTTAATTAATCCCTCAACCTCCACACAGTTACAAAAAATGCGTGATAGTTAAGTTTCTGAAGTT
This sequence comes from Przewalskia tangutica, assembly GCA_029844215.1. Lineage (NCBI taxonomy): Eukaryota > Viridiplantae > Streptophyta > Magnoliopsida > Solanales > Solanaceae > Przewalskia > Przewalskia tangutica. Next base: position 98,085,425 of record CM056738.1, on the reverse strand, counting down.
GTATAGACAACATAGTACTAACCTGAAGGAGAGATAGATCAGAATTCTAATAATTTTTTTTTTGTAACTGGATGTGATTTATTAATGTAATCTTTAATATCATGAAAACAAGTTTGACAATCAAGTGGAGAATATTGTCAAGTGCAAAGGAATGAATTAGCTTGTCATCAAGTTTCAAACTTTAAATTATTACAAAGAAATCTCACTACCAGATTAACAAAGTGTATAAAGGGAAACTCTGTGGTTCACCTTCTTCAAAATTTGATGTTTACTATCATGTTGACAGGACCAATTCCATTCTGACATTAACCGAACTACGTCAAGTGTTTCTATATTCTCTTCCTGCTTCTTTCTTTGGCTGAAGAGGCAGATCCTAATATGCACACATCATTTTACTCAATTTTATTTGTAATTTTCAGGTTCTAGATTAGTTGAACTACCATTCCATATACTTTTTACTGACTGTTTGCTTACTTTTGCCTCCTGCTTTCTCTGTGGTTCATAGATTATTGTTTGGATTCAGCAAGAACAAAGAGAAGTAAATATTTGCATATTTTACTAAATATGTTATACCCTGGACTGCCGGTGCAACACTGAAATTAGAGTCGTGCTTGATTATGCAATCATTTCATCAGTGACTTGTTGAATAAGGATGAAGGTTTATGTGATGACTGTTACACTTCATGGTGGACCTAATGTGAAGCCTGAAAATGTGCACCAGACTCTGTTAATGGCAAACTATCTCACGTATACACTAATGGTGCGTCCTCGCTCCAACCATGTAACCAAAAGGTGTAGAAACAACACAATAGATAGCAACATGCGATAAATTGATCACCTTTTCAACTCTTCAATTTTGCCCAAATATCAAACTAGCTCCAAAGGGATCAAACTTGATTACATGGCATGAATAGCAGGATCGCTCAATATCGAGGACATTTTTAACTAACCTGCAATATCAAATAAATCCCTGAAATGAAATGACCCGACAAGCACTTATAATAGAAAGTGCACTCAAGCTCGTCATTCATTCCACAAACTTGGTTAAGCCTCTAACCAGGCCTAGTCTAAATCATCAATCAAGTCATTGACATATTCAATCCCAACAGAAATCCAGGTCCTCAGTAAGACCTCTAGCCTTCTGTACTTCAACAGGTGCGCTCGCATGGGACAGGAACCAGGCAAACTTATGAGTGACTTGACACTTCCTGCAAATTTGAGGACCATATAGAACTATAATCTAAGAATGTGAGCAAGTACATTCACTTGGTTTCTGCCATACAGTCCCGAGTTCGGTCTGAAAAGCTTTAGACATGTTATCCAGAAACCAAAAAATAGTACCTGTTCTAAAACCAGCTAAACCAGAAACAATCACATTAATTCATCAACCATGACAATTTCATTAGGTTCATAAAATATAAAGACCCCAACATAATGCAGAATTGCAATCAATATCTAGTTTGATTTTACTCTACAAAGAATAAACTCAGCCTTGGCAAGATTAAGAAACAGGTAGGATATCTAAATCTGAGACACCATCATCTATGACTAGACATTATGGACTTGACGTCATCCAATATCCGAACATAATCAAAAAATAGGGAAGACTCTTTGCCTTCAAGCCCATCCCTGCTCACCCTGTTACTGCCTGCAAGGTTGTTACACGGGCTTCCACCGATCACCAGATCAAATCCTCCAAATGATCCTATCAATTTCTCCAAGCAGTCTTTGCTCAGCAGCTGCACATCGTCAAAATGTATGAGATTCCCCCTCTGATTAGTTTGCTCCCACCAACTTCTCACAATATTCCTGTTGGCTTCGGACTTTTCAACCGAAACCACATTGTTGAGTCGAATCCCGAGACGGTAAAGAGCAACTTCACCACCGCCAATTCCAGAGAAGAGTGATAAGACATTGATGCCATCTGGAAACAAATCTTTCAACACCGACAAGTGGTACGCCACTGTATCAACCTAATACAAATATTGATAGAAGCATCATGTTAAAAGTTATTCTGACAAAGAAAAGAAACTGCATCAGTCAATAAAAAAGCCACTTCACTATATTTTGCAAACCCAAGTTTATGGGAAAAAGGAAAGGGGAGAAGAAAATAAGACTTGAATATATACAATGAAAATCAGAAGAAAGAAGGTTAGACTAACCTGGAATGAGTTACCAAGCGACTTGTATCTATCTGTCCTACTTATACCACCTCCCCTAGTATGGTTCTTTGGAAACCCCAATAGCATTTCAACTTCATCAGGCTCCAAAGGGGCAACTTTGTTTCTCCCAACCCACACCAAATTCCACTTCTTGCATTGATAAAGAACATACTTTTGTACTTCCAGAGGTGGCTCATCATCATACTTCTCCACAGCCTTCCTGATCTTATCCGTCAATTTTGCACTCCCAATGGCTGTTTGCAAACAGTTTAACTTTGTCCGTGTATCCCATGATGGCCACCATTTCTTTGATAGGGGAAGCGCCTCATGAATGGTCCGTGGGGGAAGTGGAAACAAGGGAAATCTATTTTCAATTGGAAGATTATGAAGATATCCTCTTTTTCTTTGAGTAGCGGAAAAATACCTTGAGTCGACAAACTCAGGCTCAATTTCATACAAAAACCTCTTAATGGTGTCCCACACACCCTTTGGAGCTAGAGCAACATTTTCATAGTAGAAAAAGGGCGGGCCAATGGTTTTCTCGGGAAGAAATCTTTGGACCATTGTTGGAACTGGCTCGGTAGGAACTCCGAATCCAATCATAGGTTTGGGTAATCGAATTGTCTCTTCTTCAGCAGAAATCTCCCTTGGCTTTTTTCGTTTGCACAATCCATTGTACATCTTCCTCTTCTTGTATCCACCAAAATCATTCAATATATGCTTCAGTTTTGGCTGTCACAATAGAAGGGAAGCATCAGTTCTATGAAAAATGATATTGCTAATTTGCAATTATAAATGCAAACAAAGTTGAACAGATTGCCAGTTCACACGAGTCCATTTCAAAAATACAGTGAGGGGCAAGCTTACCTTCACATCTTCTGGCAGATAGGGATCTTCTGCTCTTGCCATTTGAGCAGCACAAATGAAATCTACCAATTCAGGGAGTGATGCTTCTGGACCTAGAAAAGTTGTGAAGAGGACATTAATTACCTGGAAATGAAATAAACAAAAATAGGTGTATACCAAAGAGCAAATAGGTAGAATTCAGCCCAAGATAACTGATTATTTTGAATTGGAATGGTAAGGGACTTGATGGTGTCGAGCCATTGGTTGGTATCAGAAATCATAACATTTTTAACAAGTCCAATTTTACTCTCTCCCATACGGTGCTTATGAGAGCCTTAGAGAATAAATACACCACTACCAGCCATAGAAACCTAATGATCTCAAAAGAAATTACTATCAAATGGTTTCCCCCTCCTCCTGGACACTATAAACTTAACTCCGATGGTGCTTTCTCAGATGTAACTAAGCACAGGCGACTGAATTATGGGCTACACTAAAAAAATTATTACATTCAACCACACCATGGCAGAACTTCAAGCCATCCATCAAGGATTACTACTGGCTGAGAGTGCCAAACTATTACTCCTGGAAGTGGAAACCGACTCCATAGAGGTAATCCAACTTCTTGACAAACCTCAACCAATTAATAATCATCTCATTTACTCGTGCAGGCATCTGTTGAAGAAGTTCCAGAATCCAGTGGTGCGGCACAACTTTAGGCAAGGCAACAAGGTGACACACTTTTTGACTAAGCAAGGAACCAAGCTCGCTTCATGCATTCAGCTATCTACTATAACTACTCCTCCACCACTTGTTCTGGCAAAAATTGATGCGGATAAGGATGGTGTCTCTTCTAAGAAATTAGTAGCTATATCAATATGTAATAATCTAACTAGTTTTGGAAACTTTAGTATTATCAACAGTTATGCTAGTGGAAGTACTACTACTGCTCATGTAGCTACCCATGCTATTTGTAATAGTTTAGCACCTTAATATTTAATATCATCTATCTTTTCTACCAAAAACAAACAAACAAACAAAAAGATATTCAGGAATGCTGCAGCGTCAATAAGCAGATTTTGTTCAAAATACAATAGCATTGGCTCAAAGTTAACCAGGAATCCAACTAAGTAGCATCTACCTATAACTTGCATGAAAAAGATTTCTGCAGTCGGTGATAAAACCTTGGCATAATCAATACATATCAAAAGCCAAACTAAATGTCTAATCAAATAAAAGATTAATAACATTAGTAATGTAGAGGACAAATAATATACTTACCACATCTTTTCATAGCTATGGAACCCTCTTCCTCTGGGTATCCCATATTTGCCAGGAACAATAACATCTTCTCTTTCCCCGACAAAGAACTGCCCTCGTCATTCAAGTAGCACCGTCCAACAGGATTCTATCACACATTTTAAAAGAAAAATGTTAGAAAAAGCTTACATAATTGTGCCCAGAAAACTCATAACAGGATTTAGGACCAGCTAAACATCTTAAATGCTAAAAGAAGTATTAGTTGATGTGTTACAGAGATTAAAAAAAAGTGCTTGATAAGAAAATGATAAATGTATCTTTTGAACAAAGAGAAACCATATTGACTATTTTCTATGTCACAGTTAAGACATTGACAAGAAAAATGGAGAAGGGTGTACGATTGAGGATAACATACTATACAGTTGTCTGAGTCAGAGGACCAACTATCTTCCTCATAAACATCATCCAAAACGTTCTCGTTGTATTCAGAAAAGCTATCATCAGAACTAATGGAGGGCTCCAGCTGAGGGCTAGTACTGGGCTGTTCTTCAGGAGAGTCATCAAGGGCCTGCAAACAAAGATCATAATTTATTTATTTTTTTGAGATAGAGGGGTTTGCTAATATTAGAGGTCATTACTTGTGAAAAATGAAAGGGCGGAAGAAAATACTCATTACAATGAAGACAGATAAAAATCATGCATATTATTAACACAATTCAAGCTTGCTATCAGAAATTGTGCAAACTGGAAAAAGAACACTTGACATCATTGATCCCACAGTCAACACATAGGAATCCAGCGTTCACATCTCACAATCTCTTACTGGGTCCTAATAGGTGTCACCATCTCCATTTAAAACCCTGATTGATCTAGACTTTACTCTGAACAAGTAAATGTGCTTCTCTCTCTAGACCATTTTATGCAAGCGGTGGCATATATAGGCACCAACTAAAAGAGTAAAGGTGGTTCCCAATGGAGGGGTGGATTGAACAAGAATTTCTTTATTCTCTCAGACACCTTCTGTTACAAAATCTAAAATCAGCAGTTGGCAAACAATGATGCGGACATTACGCACCTTGAATGTCAAAAGAGCATCCAGCACCAAATCTGAATTTTCTCCTGCGTCTCAAGTCAAATAACATAAATACCACAATTGGAAAGTCAAATTTTTAGTACAAAGACTTTGAAAATTCAAATACCGTTTTGCTCTATTGCTTTTGCAATAGATTCTTCGGTAAATCCCATCACTACAAACTGCTGAATGAACTTGGATGACTGGAAGGGTACTGGTGACGAGCTTGCCTTCAGGTAAGAGAAGACCAAAACAGACCATAGGTTGAGATGCAATTCTATGAACCATCTTCTTCTTTTCTTTTTGGTTCAAAAAAGATGTCCCTGACAAGAAAGATAAGTAGGTAACAACATATGCTAAAAGCATTTACCTCCCCGTTGCCGCAAACAACATGCTGCCCAGTAGTTCTTAAATTCGTGCATGAGGAAAATACTGTGTCCTGTATTTCTTGTATTTCTAGTTCATCTTCTGTATCCCAATCAATGTCATCATTGTCTTCTCCAGAAGGATTTTTGTCCTGCATGGGATTGAAACAAGACATACAAACAAAGTATAGATGCTTTTCCTCCATTTATCAAAATATGATTAAAGAGATCATATACTTTCTTTTCCGATATATATAAGACCAGAAGGAAATCAAATAACTGCACATTATTAGAGAAACGAGATAAATTTACCATTTCTCAAGGTAAGCCTGAAAAAGAACCCAAATTGTTCAGTAAGAAGAATAATTCAGCACCCTACATAACACAAGAAGGTAAACGTGAATTGCTGCCATTAAAATTCCACATAGGCCGGAGCAATCATCAAAGCAAAACTTGGCCCCTCAATTCTCACACAAAAAACTCAAAACACAAGTTTCTTATTGTTTTGAGAACTTAGGGATATAATTTTCCTTTCTAAGCTTGTTTTCTATAATATTCTAGAGATACCAATAGTGCGGATGAATACTTAAGATAGAAGTAATGTTAAACTGGATAATTTTATCGCCGCATGAAGACACACACATCTTTGAACCTGAATAAGTGCTGACAAGTAACTCATCTCAAGACAGATTATTATCTTTCTCTTGGGGGATGCTTGATTCTAATTAAAGGTGTAATAGACACAACACCGACGTATATTATATCTTTTTTTCCAGTGCCTAGTAAAGTAGAAAAGAGAATTGACAAGTTGAGAAAAGATTTCCTCTGGCAATGGAATAGAATAGAATATAGATAGTAAACCTTTAACCTAGTCAAGTGGAACTCTGTCACCACACAAAAAGGAGGAGATTTGGGTATCAAAAATCTAAAAACGCAAAGTAGGTGCTGCTTGATGAAATGGTTGTGGAGATTTAATGTTGAAGACAATGCTTTATGGAGAAAGTTGTAACAGTGAAGTATGGTCAAATGAATGAATGGGTTTCAAAAATGGGTCCCCCATCTCGTGGGGTGAGGGTTTGGAGAAGCATTAGAGCACTTTGGCCATCCTTTTCTGAGGATACTGCAATCAGAGTTGGCAAGGGAAGAAAAGTATCTTCTGGCAAGACAATTGGTTGGGACATTCACCTCTTAGAGATCTATTTCCCATCCTTTAAAATCTACACAGGATACCAAAACTTACTTTAGCAGAAAGCAGGGAGGGAAATACTGTAATAGTTGGAACATCCTCTTCAGAAGAAATCATAATGACTGGGAAGTTAGAAGTATATCAGATTTGTTTCAACCTTTTATCTTCATTTTCTGGTTTGAACAACAGTAATGATCAGATAGTCTGGAGAAGGCAGGGCAATGGTTCATTCACAGTCAACTCATGCTACAAGATGCTACACCATCAGCACATGTACTAATCAGCCTACATTTGGCCAATGGAAGAGGATTTGGAAAAGTACGGCACCACAAAAGTCATGTGTTTTGTATGGTTGGTCATCAAAGAAGCATGCTGGACTCAAGATAATCTATAAAACTAGTCAATAGATGCTACATGCGCGGAATAGAGGCAGAATCAGTTAACCATCTTTTTCTACATTGCTCTATAAATACACAGATTTGGCAGGCATTCTTTAATTTATTGGGATTGAAATTGAAGAGGGCTATGCCAAAAACAGCTGCTGATTTTCTTTAATTCTGGAATAGAAAAGGGCTATCCAAGAACCTGAAGAGGACTTGGATACCATACGTGCCTGTATATGGTGGTGTATTTGGATGAGAGAAATAGAAGATGTTTTGAGGGACAAGAGAGCTCTACCTTGAAAGTTTAGACCTGATTGCATTATGTTTCTAAGCTTTTGGTGTAAATTGGAATTGGTTAGTGATACTGAATCTTTGTAACAGCTTATAGAAGCTTTTGTATAGACAGTGGAGGGGTTCCTTTCTTTGTTTTTTTTCTCTTCTTTTTTTAAATGTGATGACAGCACTTTCTTTTGATGTAATGACAACACTTTCCTTCTATATTGGAATTGGTAGTGGTTAGTGATGCTGGTGTTTGTTGACATCAGTAATACATACCTATTCAAACAAGTAACTGAAGAAATTGAAAGAATCTAGTCCCAAACATGCAGATAACCTATATGAAGTTTTAGCAAAGACCTCGTTTTCTTTTTAAAGACAAGAACACTGCAGTGCTTCTATTTCATCTCTCATCCTCCAACCAAAGCCGGTAACATAGATTGTACTCCCTCCGTTCACTTTTACTTGTCCACTATTGACTTTGCACGTCCCTTAAGAATTAATAAATGAAACATATATTTTACCATAATACCCATATTAATTGGTGTATAGTCTCAATATACTTGGGAAATGATTTGGAAATGAGTAATTAATGTAAAGGGTAAAACAAGAAAAAAAGTTTGTCTCTCTCTTGATATGTTAAAGTGGACAAGTAAAGGTGTTATTTTTAGTATAGTGGACAAGTAAAGTGAACGGAGGGAGTACAAATCAAAGCATAAATGGAAAATATAAAACAAGACCAACTTTACAAGCCAAAGAACAGTAGAAGGGCAACAAAAAAGAAGCACACTAGTCTCCAGATTTAATGTGGTTAGCTTCCCAGTGAGAGAAAAGGGATCAACAGAAGCACATGGGCTATGATGATGTTTTCAGGTTCATATAAAACTTGGGATTAATTGAGTTCCAGCTATACGAAGGTAAATCTACATGTGCCATAAATGACAGATTTAAAGTGGCCTCCAGAATTGATAGGTTCCTTTACTCAAATGACAGATTTAAAGTGGCCTCCAGAATTGATAGGTTCCTTTACTCAAATGATTAAGATGAGGAATTCAAAAATATTAAGCAGACTATGCTTCCAAGAACTCGGTCAGACCACAATCATATTGAGATTTCCTGTGGCCAATGGCAAAGAAGAACTTCCTTTTTCAAGTTTTAGAAGAAACAGTTCAAGGAAGCAAATTTTATGAATCTGATCAGGGACTGGTGGAATTCCTTTGAAGTGAGAAGGCACAGATTTTGTGTTAACCAGAAAACTGTTTTTTATCGAAGCAGAAATTAGTTCTAAATTCTATTACTTTTTAGTATACCTCTTATATAGCATTAAATCCCAAAAAAGAAGGGGTGGAGGAGCTGAAGGATTCTAGGCCTATAGGCCTACTGGGTATTTTCGACAAGATCCTGGGCATAATTAATGGCAAGAAGATTTAAGAGTGTGCTATCTAAACGGGTTAGAGATGCTCAAATGGCCTTTGTTAAGGGTAGGCAAATTACTGATATCCAGCCTTATGTTCAGCACTAACCAACCTCTTCCTAGTTCCTTTTCCACACAGCCCACCCCACTTTTCCCCTCCCTGCCCATGTTGTGCCCCTTATCCCCCTTCTGACCAGGAAGATAGACGACAGACACATTAATGAAAGTAACCACTGAGTTCCCAAAACACATCTACTAAGTTTTTTCTTTTAACAAAAAAGATGATAAACAATTGACTAAAGTACCAAAGCCCACTCCAGCTCATCTCTAAAACTGCAAATCAGCATCATCATTTCCCAGTATCTTTTCAGTAAGTAGCACCATACTCCATACACCTATTCTTCATTCAACCACTCTTTTCATTAGAAATTCTAATCTCGCCCTTTAGATTTTTTTAATGAATTGTTCAAAGGTTATCTGTCCATTGTACTCATGGCTTTTAATCTTTCTACTCTGTGCAGGTATTTATTTTGCTTTTATTGATTTCATTTGTTTGTCTTTATTGATTTCATTTATTTTAATTGATTGAAGCTCTATTTATGTTTTGTATTTTTTTTACTCTTTACAGGGATAGACTTTTCTTAGATCATGAAGTTGCGCAGCTGGGTGTCCAATATATGTTTAGGAAAGATTAAGGAAGAAAACAGTGGTGGACAATATATGGGGGCTGAATGGGCTAAGGGAGGTAAAGGTGGCTGTGTAGGCACCCCACCCCAGGTGGGTGGTGTCAGAGGCTGCCTGGAAGTTGGGGAAGAAAATAAAGGTATTCAGGCAAACTAGGAAGAAGAGTTCCTTGTTGGTTTCAATTAGGAGGAAGAGCATACAGGATTTATCTAGTTATCTTATGCATGCCACTTTCTAGTGACAGAATTGATCAAATTTTGCACTCCTTAACTAAGGACTTAATGCGACATTTGCTCAATTATAAATTGTCACGTAAATTCCGAAGAATAGACAATTAATTCAGCAAGAAAGAAAGCTCACAGGTGAAAAGTTATTGGATTACACCAACTGAAAATCCAGAATACACCTAATAATCTTCTCTGAGACTATGCTTCCCCAAAATTTATCCATCATAGTTCAATAACACAATGAATTGGGACAAAATGACAATATCAACAAGACTACTAAGAAGGGACAGTGAATGCTCCATGGTAGGAGTTCAGTAATTAAATAATGCAGTGTATATTGGGGAGAGGTGATTAGACGGGATATGGCGCATGTGCGACTTACTGGGGACATGACCTTAGATAGGGGATTGTGGAGGACACGGATTAGGGTTGAAGGGTAGTAGATAGTCGAGCGTAGTCCTACTCACGCCCACAAAAAGATAGTTGTAGTGTGAGCAATGTAGGCCCGATTAGCTCATCACACTTATAGAAGTAGTATTGTTTTATATTCCCTGTAGTTGATTTCTGCGGCTATGTGTTCTCTAATGTACTTTGTTTATATTATTTATTTGCGTTAGCTACTGCTTCCTTTTGGCAAATGCGCTACCATGACGTATTCGATTTTTGTTACCAGCATGTTCATATAGCTTTAATTTCTTGTCTCTGACCATTTATCTTGCTATGCAATGTTTGCTTTGATTGTGATTACGCTATGTCTTGAGCCGCGGGTCTCCCAGAAACCGTCGCTCTACCTACCAAGGTAGGTAAGATCTGTGTACACTCTACCCTCCTCAGACCCCACGTGGTGGAATTTTACTGGGTATGTTGTTGTTGTAGTGTATATAATTAAGGGAAAAGAAGGATTTACCCGAAGAAAAAAAATAAGGAGGGATTAGAGGATTTACCTTAACTTGATTTTCTCCGAATGTACGGGGAGTAATCAGATATCTAAATGTGACGAATACCCTTCAGAAAAGATGTGGCAACATTAGTATTAATTGATATTAGAAAAGAAAGTGATGTAATTGAATTTCTGGCATAACCTTTTTTATAATATGCAGAGCTTCTATAGAAGATGTCGTCATTAAGTCTAATGGATCAAGCAACACAGGGTACCATAATGAGCATGATTTCGCAGTTGCAGAACACAACCACTAAGAAGCAAATCATACAAGATGGAAACTAATGCGAGAATAAGAAAGAAGCCAGATTATTAGTCACCTTAAAAGCTGCACATCCTCATTCAGAAAAGTAGGTACCAGAGACTCTGTATGACTTAACAGGGAACCTAGAAGGCACAAGTAGGCCAACTGTAAGCACCTACAAGGCACGAGTGTCTTGATACAAGATTGAGGCAAGGACATCCTGGTTTGTTGTGTAAACTTGATATCTAAAAAGCCTATGACAAGATTGATTGGAGGTTTTTGCTGGATATGATGAAAGAAAAGGGTTTTGGTGACGGGTGGGTGAAATGGGTGAATTTTTCATTTCACCAGTTAAGTTCTCAGTTATAATAAATGGCACTCCTCAGGCTTCTTCCCTGCGCAAAGGGGTTTAAGGCAGGGTGACCGGCTTTCACCTTTCCTTTTTATTTTGGTGAGGGAGGACATTAACAAAATGTTGAATAAGGCTATCTGTCTATCTCATACAGGTGGATAATGGTTTTACAGTGGGCAAATCACAATTGACACCTACTCAAATCTCACATACTATACTTTACACGGATGATACACTTTTCATGTGTGATGCAGAGAAACAACAATTAAGGTACCTTAGGGTGATTCTACTGGTTTTTAAGATGGTGTCAAGACTAGATATTAACTTGATAAGAATCTGCATCTCTATCTGGTGGATGTACAGAATCTACAGGGGTTAGTAGAAACTCAGGGTGTCAAGTTAGTACTCTTGTGACCAACTATTCGGGAATTACCTTTACAACAACAACATACCCAGTGCAATCCCACGAGTGGGGCCCCTGGTTAGTGGTTGCAAGTCGCAAATGATTTGACAGGGTGTAATTGGAAAAGTGCAAGAAGAGCTGGCAATGTGGAAAAGACAACATTTATCACTAGGACGTTGATTGATCTTAATAAATACTGGCTTGACTCTCTCCCTACCTACCTAATGTCAATATACTCAATGCCTATCAAGGTGATCAAGAAAAGGATCAAATTCGAAGAAACTTTTTCGCGTGAAGGTAGAAATGAGAAGAAAATCCAAATGATCAAGTGGGAAACAGTTATGCTAAATAAACAACAAGGTGGATCGGGAGTAAGAAATCTGAAGCTCCATTATTAGAGTTTAATTATGAAATGGTTATGGAGACACTCAAACAAAACGCATAGGCTTTGGGGAAAGTTGATTCAAGCAAAGTATGGGTACTTTTCTTGTTGTATCTTAACATATAGCATCATTTTCTTAGTTCCAAAAATAACGCAAGAAATGCACAAGAAAGCGCCACTAGGTAAGTTAGCTAGGTAAAAATATCTTTTATGCATATAAATTACATATGGACACCACTTGGCTTCTTCGTGGATTTACTTCTTTATATTTATATTTTGACCCCCCCCCCCCCCTTAGTACTTCAACTACCGTATTAGTTGCAGCAGTTAATGTTACTATTTTTCACAACGCTTATCTATAATATTTTGCCATGGCTGCTTTACTTCTATCAAACTAATGTCTGACCTTTTTGTCATGCTTCGGAAACAGTCTTTCTACCTTGGGCCTCCCAAGGTAGGGATAAGGTTTGCGCACACTCTAACCTCCCTAGACCCCATACCTCCCTAGACCCCATCGTGTGTGATTATACTGAGTATGTTGTTGTTGTATATTTTGACCCTCTTAGTGAAAATTTTGACTCCGCCACTGACTTTTAGTAGTCTCATTTAGAGGTGGCAATTTGAGCCCATATTTAGAGAATTAGCCCAGTTAACCCACATTTTAGTGAATTGGGTCACCCATATTTCTGGTTGGTAAATATGGGCTTCAATTCTCTTTTATTCCATAAAAATATGGGTAAAATTTGGATACCCATATATGTGACTCACTAGACCCAATAACAACTCATTTCCCTCCAAATAGGAGAAAATGTAAATTTGAGAGAGAACATTTTCTGGATCGATAAAACAATACATCAATGCACCCCCAACCCCAACACACTCTCCGCCACCCACCTCACCACCTACACTTACCCCAGCCCACTCTCCGCCACCCACCTCACCACCTACACTTACCCCAGCCCACTCTCCGCCACCCACCTCACCACCTACACTTACCCCCCACCCCTACCCTATTTACCCACTCCACTCCACCCCACACCTCTACCTCTACGCCACTCCTTACTCTCCCTCCTTCCTTTCTTCCAACTACCCCCCATCCCTCCCCCCCCCCCCCCCAATTTTTTTATTTTGTATATTTTATTGTACTTTTTCAGACTCCGCAACAGATTTCACTGGGTATGTTGTTGTATATTTCATTGTACTTTTGTAAAAGATTTATGAAAAATTAGTTTTTTTCTTATCACCCACCATGACCCTTACCCACCACCACCCCTACACCTCCCCCTCCCATTTTCTATTTCATATCTTTTATCTTACTTTTATAAAAATAATTCTGAAAAGTGGGAAATTTATTCCCCCCCCCCCCAATCCCCAACACACATTATTTATTTCATATATTTTACTTTTATATAAAAGATGAGAATTTTTACCACACACCACCCGTCTCCCACACACACACAAACCACACATTTAATTTGACAAAAAATATTACTCCCTCTGTCCCAATTTAAGTGTCTTACTTTCATTTTTGGCCTGTCCCAAAAAGAGTGCATATTTCTATATTTAGTAAGTTTTTCAATTCCAAGGTAAGTTTAAGACCACCAGATTTAAAAGAACTCATACATCTTTAATTTAAGACCACAAGATTTAAAAGTCTCACTTTATTTCTTAAACTCCGTGTCAAGTCAATCTAAGACACTTAAATTAGGACGGAGGGAGTATAACATTTGAAAAAATATTACACTTGTATAATATGGGCTAACCCATTTATCACCCAACCCATATTTACCCACATAAAATATGGGTAGGTTGAAACACAAACCATTTTCAACCAAACTCACCCATTTGTCACCCCTAGTCTCATTCACCTTAAACATTTTCCTTCCCATTCTCCCTTCTTTATAGATACTTTTATCATTTTTAGCAAACAATTTGGAAATATGCAATTCATACAATCAAATGGCAGCTACAACATTCAATAAGAGTTTCTTTGTGTGTGTAGAGTCAACTTGGTGACTAGCTAGGTCATGTTTTTTGTCTATCAATTTTGAAATCAAAACTTCAATCAATTCCATGCAAACAGAAAATAAGGTCTTTACGATTACCGATTACACGTAAGCAAACGACCAAAACATTTCAAAACCATAAATCTTACCTAATAATCAAGTCTGAGCTATATAACAATCTTCTTAATATCCTGCATTACCCAGAAACAACAAAAAATAGAAATTAGGGGTTAAAAATCACAGTTTCAGCGAATTCAACAATCAAAAAAGAAAATATTTTATTTTTGTTTAGAAAGAGAAGATATAATACGTACAGAGAATTGATTAGAGATTTTAGAGTGAAGAGAGATTCCCATATTTGGTGTTTTACGCATTATTACACTGGGCGAGAAGAAACCTTTTCACTATTTAATAATCGTAGTACTTTTGGTCCCTGGGTTATTGATATATTTAATTTTGATCCTCGTGACACTTGATAAAATATCTGAACATATCGATAGTCCTTAAAATTATTTGTAAATTTCAAGTAGACCCTCTAATTATTATCTGTTTGAGTTGAGCACCTAATATATTACTACGAACCTGTTTGGATGAATTTATAGCTTATGACTTATAATTCAAAAATGTAAGTTATGAATTATAATTAAAAAATGTAAGTTTTGAAATCGGTCCGAAATATTAAAATCATTGCTTTATTTAAAAATCTCTAATTTACTTATAATTTTTTTTATAAAAATCTCTGTTTTACTGTCTTTACTGCTTTACATAATATATATTAACAAACTTAAAGCAATATATAATAACAATATTCCAAGGACCGATAAGATAATTACCGGATATCAGACCGGGACTGATAACATATAAGTTATCGGATAATTAGATCGGGTTGCCGGATCGGATGTTTATCGGTCCGGATCCTTATGTCTGGTACTCGTATCCGGACCGTTAACTTTTGATCCGAGTATCGGTCCAGTTCTCGAGTGTATCCGGACCGATAACAACCCTAGTTGTAACCACCCACTTTAGCATTGTTACCTGCATTTGGAAAGAGCATGTAAGCGACAACTTCAATTGAACGCAACATCTCGATGCGGATTACAAATATACATGTCAAGAACTAGTTTTTTTTACATATTTAGTAAATGATCTTCTTTTTAATTCTCTTTTAACTTACACAACTTTTTAGGCCACAGTCTAAAGGTTCTTTTTAACCAAACTAAAAATCTTACTAGAAAACGTTAATTATTACAAATTCATAATATTTTTTAAAGTTGTTTATTTTTTATATATAAGAGTGGATCAAATCATTTTTAAATTGAAAATAGACTTGAACTATATGAAATTATTTTAACATCTACTCTCAAGATTAAGGTAAACGTCGAAGAGTCCATATTGTGTTGTTTACTTTCCAACTACATCCCTAGTCTTTGGCCACTAGTTTCTGTGTTTCCAGCAGAATCATTAATGTGCACAAAACACAATTCACGTATCATTCGATTTCTTAAAGTTGCTGTAGACAGAAAAAGAAATGTCACTACTTATTCCAGTTGCAAAAACACGATGCAGAGGAACTTTTTGCATAGGCATCAAATAGTAAATTCAACCATTTTTTTTTTTTTGAGATAATCGAGGTTTTAGAACTGCGCACAGCTACTTATCGATATTAGGGCGTCGCCGAGGTGATGACACGGTCCTTCAACAACATCACCAAGTAAAATCGCGGGATGTCTCCGGTGTTAGTTTACGGGAGCGTCTGTGATCAATGAGACAAAGTTAAATTCTCCAACATGCAGAATTTCTTCGCCCTGCGGAGAATCGAACTCACGATATCCAGTATCGGGCGTCTTATAAGCGTCGTCTTTCTGGCTGACTATGCTTGGAGGACGACCAACCAATTTTGTTCTTGAAATTACACAATAATGTCACTTATGTATAAAATAATTACAGTATTAGTTAATCTCTATGATAATCATTAATGTCTAACTTGATAAAAATCCATAAAGTATAAATTATATTGTTGGATTACACTTAAAAATTTAGTAACGAGATAATTAGGCAAATAGGTCCTTCATGTATTAGGACTTCTTCTCGTGTACTAGATAAATATGGCTTCTTAACATGATAAGTATAGCTTGTATTTGTATTTTATGAGGAAAACTTCCTAGAAATATGCTACGGATAATATTAATTTATGGAAATGTACTTTGTATATACATATATACACCTCCTTGTAACTGTACGAAATATAGATGAAATTTGAGTTGTCTACGGCAATAAAATTTGAGGAGAATTGTAATTAAAAGATTTTTTATGAAACCATAAATTAAAAATCAGTAGAGTAATATTTATGAAACTTACAAGCCTTAGTAGAGTCTTTGAAGATGTTTTCAACCATGGAATTGAATGAGTTTCAATGAAGCTTCACCCGTTGTTTTATTCTCAAAATGATGGTGTATGATATTTAGTGAAAGTTGAATAATTTGTGGTTAGAACAATTCGTTCGATGATTTTTCTTCAATTATATATCTTATAAGTTTCATTACCTTGTGTGTGACTAATCCGAATAAAAACAAGTTACCAACCACATATTTTTTTAAGTATCGTTATAATCGAAGGAACTATTCTCTTGATTATTTTCAGTAATAAAAGAGTATATATACAATTTATAATTTTCATAATAGGAAATCTTATTCTACTCCCAAAACCTTATTCTACATGTACAATAATTATACAATTATGGTAAGTGTACAATTATAATTATATACAAAATTTAGTACCAAATACCGTGTATATCAAATATGGTATATTTTCACACACACACAGTCATAGCTGACGGTTTTCGTACGCTGAGACAGTCCCTAAATCTTCAAATAGGACCGATGGAAGACCCTTAGTGAAGATGTCTGCAATTTGATACCTGGACGGAATATGTAAGACACATACTTGTCCACGAGCTACCTTTTCGCGAACAAAATGGATATCCATCTCAATATGTTTAGTACGCTGGTGTTGAACCGGATTTTCAGAAAGATAAACAGCACTAATATTATCACAATATATCAATGTAGCCTTTTTGAATGGGAAAGTGAAGCTCCAAGAGAAGATTACGTAACCAACATGATTCTGAAACCACATTGGCTACCCCTCGATACTCTGCCTCGGCGCTGGAGCGGGATAAGGTAGCGTGTCGTTTGACAGACCACGAGACCAAGTTATCACCAAAGAACACGCAGTAACCGAAAACCTAGGCACATCGAAACAAAGTCGATAGGATTTTGTGATAATATTAGTGTTCTGATACCATGAAAGAAATAATCTGTTGATTATTTTCATTAATGAAAGAGTATATATTCAATTTACAATTTGCATAATAGAAAAACCACATTCCTATTCTAATCCCAAAACTTTATTCTACTTGTACAATAATTATACAATTATGGTAAGTGTACAATCCTAATTATATATAAAATTTCGTAGCAAATACCGTGTATATCAAATATGGTATATTTTCAATTAAAATGTCAGAGTATTAAATCAGGATAACTACAAATAGACTCTCTTAAAATATGAGTGCAAGATTTAAAATATATGTTTTACAATAAAAAAAGACAGATTACCTCAAACGTACATCATACTAAAAAGTCCAAAAATTCAAATAATATAACTTTCCATCTACTTTTATGGCAAGTGTAATAGGAGTCCTTAATTAACTTCAGGAAAAACCTTTTAATACAAATTATTTTCGGAGCGGGAACTTGCTTTACTTCTCTTTTAAATTCACATTAAACTTGAGCTTTGGCTATGAAATTTCACACTTACAATTATGGCACAAGCCATTGAAGAATACCAAGTACAAGATGATCGCTATCAACTTTATGATGTTTACTTCTTTAGTGACAAAATCCTAACGACCGTTACTCATGATCCAGACATTGTAACGGACTGGATCAACCAAATTGAGTACGTCCATAGACGACGTCTCAATCGCCTCATTGTGGGCCTAGACGTCGAATGGCGCCCCAATTTCAACCGCTACCAACAAAATCCAGTTGCAACTCTCCAACTTTGCGTTGGTCGTCGTTGTCTCATATTCCAACTACTTTATTGCCAATATATACCCGATGAATTAACGGAGTTTTTGTTGAACTCTTGTTACACTTTTGTTGGAGTGGGAATTAAGAATGATGTTGACAAGTTGGAGGAGGATTATGAGATATATGTGGATAATGTTGACGGCTGATGTGTATAATTCGAGGAGTTTGAGGAATGCTGGTTTGAAGACGCTATGTCAACTTGTGCTTGGAAGAGAAATGGAAAAGCCGAGGGCATATTACTATGAGTAGATGGGATAATGAATAGCTCGATATGGATCAAGTGCAGTATGCTTGTATTGATGCTTTTGTTTCTTTCGAGATTGGAAGGAGTTTGAATGCTTCCGATATTTAATTTTGATCCTTGTGATATTTGATAAAATATCTGAATATATCGATAGTCCTTAAAATTATCTGTAAATTTCAAGTAGACCCTCCAATTATTATCTGTTTGAGTTGAGCACCTAATATATTACTACGAACCTGTTTGAATGGATTTATAGCTTATGGCTTATAATTCAAAAAATGTAAGTTAGGAATCATAATTTTTGATTTTTGATTTATTTTTATTTTTTTAATTTTATGCTAGTATTTTTTTATCTTATACAAACACTACAAAATTACCTCAAAGCTATTTTGGTTTAAAAACACTTAAAATAAGACAATCGAGATAGGCTCTAGCCTCTAAGTATTCTTATTTTTCGCGTGTTTTCTCAAGTGCATATTTAATGAATAAGTAAACACTTAAAATATATCACCTCCTTTAATTATAAATATTAACCTCAATTATAATAATGAAATTTTACAGCTTACTTGATATGTATGTATATAGGGTCGTCTCAAACATTTTGGGGGTTATGTTCTAATTCATAAAAGTTGACCCTTAATTGGGCTAAGACCTGTGAATTATGAGTCTTTACAGTAAATTATGGCTAATACTATTTAATAAAAAATGAAAAAGAGCTCTAATTTTTTTCATTTTTCGGGCCCCATGTGCGGTAGCACACCTCGTACGGGTCCAAAGACGGATTTGAGAATAGGCATGTGTTTATTTTAAGTGGTTAACATATCATGTAATAGGCATTTGAGAATATACACAAAAGATTTTTTGAAATTTTAGCTGAAAATACCTAATAAGAACACTTTGTCATGTGTTAAGGTGCGTAATTAGAATAAAACTTAGTTTGAGTGTCTAAATTAAATATAATGACAAATTTAAGGGGTTATCAATGTATTTCATAAAATATATTTAGTTTAATAAATTAAAATATGTATTTTAGCCATTTTATATAGGAAGTATGTTATATTTGTATAACTTTTAGAACTGTTTTACCGACAAATATAGAGTAATAATACATAGTTAATAACAGGGGCAGAGCGATATGATGGCCGGGGGGGGGGGTGTGCTCCCCCTCAAATTTAAAATTTTCTTAATATACTACTAGTAATATTCATGATATTACAATAGAGTTCTCAATTTTTCGCTCCCCCTAGATCAAAAGTCCTCAATTTTTCGCTCCCCTTAGACCAAAATAGGCTCCCCTAAGATCAAAATAGGCCCCTAGCTCGGATTTTCCCTAGCTCGGAATCCTGGCTTCGCCCCTGATTAATAATACATTAATAATTAAGTAGTGAAACAGTTAGTAGGTATAATAAATTTATAAATATTCACAAGAATTAAATTAAAATTTTAATTAATTAAAAATGAAATATACTTAATCAGATATTATAAGGATCAAAATTAAAATTTATCTACAATTAATTGTCTAAAAAGTGCTGGAAGAAAAGCATTTGCAACAGAGATCATGTAAGACCTTGAAGATAGCACCTCTAGTTCATTTGCTGGTCAAGCATAAACCTGTCAACCGGTCCGGGTTGACCCGGAACCGGACCGGTTGACCCGGTAGTTTAACCGGCCCGGCCCGGACCGGTAAGGGCATACCGGGTTGGGGGTTGGGTTGGCCCCCAACCCCAATCCGCACGGGTTATTTAAAAACCCGATAAGGCGGGACCAAGTTAGGCGAAAAACGAGCGATTCCGTTAGGTTGCCGACCGGACCGGACCGGTAACAAAAAAAAAAAATTGCCCAGCGGTCATTTCGTAGTTGGGCTTGGAAGAATTTGGGGCGGCATAGGCCAGCGGTCATTTCGGCCAGTTAGTCGGTTTATTATTTTTTTTTGTTTTTTTTTTGTTTAATTATTTATTTTAATTCCATTTTTACCCTTTAAAAAATCTATAAATTCTCTACATTTTCTTCATTTTTATCACACAACATTTCTCTCAATTCTCTTATTCTCATACTCTCTTAATCATCTTTATTATCAATTTTCAAGTTATTAATATTATTAGTTTTCAAATTCAAAGTAGCAACACGCAAGACTTGAGCTTGAGTTTCTATTGAATCGAATCTCAAGTTTGGTACACTCGTTTCATTCTCTAATTATTTTATTAAATTGTCATATTTATTTGTTGATTATTTAAATATTTTATAATGTCTTTACTAAGGAATTGCGTCGGAATTTGTAGTAAATCTAGTTCGAGGGTAAAAAATCATGAGGTTCTTCATCATCTAATCAAAATATAGATTATGATCAAATGCAAGAAGATTTTGGAATAGAAGATAATGAATGTGATAACGTTCAATTAGATAATATTGTTGAACTTGAAGAACGAAACAAGAACCTCCTACGCTCTAGTGTTTCTTACATCGATGTTAGTGCTGCTAGTGGTAGTCGTAGTCGTAGACCTCCTTTACAGAACCAGATGCAAGAAAAAAGGAGTAAAGTGTGGCTCTTTTATGATAAAGTTGTAGTCTTGATAGAGTTAAATGTAATATTTGTGGGAGAACTTATAAACATAAGACATGGGGTGGTGACGGGGGGACGGGCACTATAGCTAGACATATAAAATTCGATCATACGGCACAATGGAATCTGTCCTAATTTAGAACCGGTCAACAACAACTTAATCCATTAAGCGGGGGTTGGCTAAATGCGATCCAAAAAGATCGCGTTGAATTAGCAAAAATGATTGTCGGAGGTTGTTTGCCTTTTCTTTCGCTTCTTCTTCATATTTAATTACATATATTCAAAGAGTATATAATCCTTTTTTAAAGGTGTTCCTCGTAGTACTACTAGAGATATTTTTAGACTTCATAATGATTATGTTATTTTCTTGCAATATTTGTTTGCTAACCTTCCATGCCGTATTAGTTTTACTTGGACATTGGACATCGTTGAGCAGTTATGATTATTTAACAATTACTTGTCATTGGATTGATGAAAATTTTAAAATGGAAAAACGTATTATTGCTTTTGCGTATGGCGAGGATCAAAGTCATACTTGGAAAATATATAAGCGAAACTATTTGTTTTATGCCCAAAAATATAATCTTTATAATAAAATACTTTGTGTATCATTTGATAATGCATCTAATAATATTCACTTGTAGATCTTTTAAGCGGAAGTACAACCACCACTTCTGATATATTTCATGTTCGTTGTGCTTGTCATATTTATAATTTAATTGTTAAAAGTGGTCTTGATTTATTTTCACTGAAATAAAACTTGTCAAAAGATTCATTGGAGTTATTCGGGGTAATAATAGGAAAAATAGAATTATAGAATTTAAAAAAATGTAAACAATTTAATTTGAGACCTAAATTCATGCGGAAGAGATTATTACGGTGGAATTATACTTATTTATTTTTAAAAGAATGTTATAAGTATAAAGACCCATAACACATGTTGCAAATGCGCATTGTAAACGTAATGTATATGTTAGCAAGCGAACATTGAAATCAATTGGTGAACTTTTAAAATTTTTACGTAAATTTTACATCGCAATGTTGAATTTTGAGGATCTTATTACCCAAGAGTTTGTAATGCTTTAGCTCATATAAATGAAATTTCCTATTTACTTTATGGTTTAAAATCAAATGTGAAATATCTGAATCACGATTCTGATTATGTTTGAAAAGTTTAAAAATATTTTTTCCTATTCACGATGTTTATTGTATTAGTGCGATCTTAAATCCTTCTATTAAAAAGGTAGATTGTCATAATCTAATATTTAGTTTATATACTTATATGGAAATAGGTGGAAGAAACTCCATCTTCGTTTGATTGCATAAATAAACTTGATACTAATTTAACAACATTATATGAATATTATGCTACATTACATGATAACACCAACTCTGCTACTAATATTCCTTCTAGTTACGTTACGTGTCTACACTGCGCAGATTGATGATGATGACGATGAAGAAGAATCTTTAGACATATGGAGCACTTTTACAACACAACCAACCTGGCCGTCTTGCGATGAGATCACGATTTTATTTGCAAAAGCAATGAGCCGAAGAAAATTTTGACCCTTTACAATGGTGGTAGGATAACAAAGGCAATTCGGTACTTGCGATGGCGGGATGTTCTTAATGTGTCGATCTCAGCGGTGGCTTACGAAGTGCATTTAGCCAAGCACGAGATCAAATAGGAGACACACGCGTCACTCGTTGGGTGGAAGCACATTAGAAGTGTTAGTGCAAGGGATTGGATCGGATCGAGAGAGAAGAAATCAAGGATGTGGAGGCGTTAATTCTCGGAAGATGAAGAAATAGTCAATATTTTGGAAGGCGGGAGCGGGCGCGGATGGAATTAATACTCGATTTAGAGGCTATGGAGCATAACCAATTCAATCAACCTATAGATTACGAAGAACTTGCAAAAAGGATGCATAATATGTAAATAAAATTATTATTACTTCATTATGTACTCTTATTAACGTTATGAAAGTTCAAAAGTTTACATATTATCATTAATTTTAATTTTACTATCTATTTAGACTTTAGTTGTTAATCTGTTATTACTTATAAGTTATATGACTTATATCTACTAATCTAATAAATTAATAAAATTATAATTACAAATTTACAATATAAACTATAAAGTTATAAACTATAAAGTATAAAGTTATAATCTATAATAAAGTATAAAGTTATAAACTATAAAATAAAAAGTTAACTTTAAAGTTTCAATTTTAATATATAAAACTAAATTATATATTATATTATTATATTACATATCTAAATTGAATTTAGTTTATATTATAGAAAATAAATACTAGAATTTAAAAAAAATTAAAAATAAATTAAAATAAGAAACTTGGACTTAAGCGGACCCGAATCCGCACGGAACTTGGAATCGATCCAGAACGGACCAGAATCGTCCGAACGTAAGAACCCGATAAGAGCTACCGTCGGTCAATCGGCCCGTTAGCCGGGTAAAGCACCGTCGCAATTGCCAAGAGAGACTGTCAAGTCAATGTATATGTTCTCTGTTGACTTTCTCGGTCCATTTTACTTATACTATTTTGACTCGTATATTAAAGAGTTAAAAATAAAATTTTAGTTTTATTATATCACTTTTAATTATATTTAAGTAATCTAATGATTAAAATAAATAAAATATATTTTAAAAGTTCTGCAATTACTATTTTTTTTGAACTTGTCAATCCAGTAATAAATAACAAGAGTAAAATAGGTATGAAGTGATAAATTATCTCTTGATTTTCTAAAGTGAATAAGTAAAATTGGATAAATATTTTTAATATAGTGGACAAGTAAAATACACCGAATGAGTATTTTTTATATTTAAAGGTTAATTAAACGGAAAGAGTGAAATGAGTAAATTAAGGATGATTTTGAATTTAAATAGTCTAGATTGTGAAAGATATATTACTCCTAGTGTTCCAAAATATTTATCAGTTTCTCTTTTTAAAAGTTAATTTGATTAAATTTTAAAATTAAATTAATATTTTAAAATTAAAATATTCGAAAACTATACGAAAAGTGCTATAAGTTGCCGTTCTTCTCAAATTAATATGATGAAAAAATATAACTTAAAATATTAATCAAAGTTCATTTCATTTAACTTTTGAAAATGGTAATGTGATAAGTATTTTGGGAGGGATGAAGTAATATTTTTTTACTCCCTCCTGTACTTTTCATCTGTTACTTTATTGAAAATGACACCATCCAAAATACTTTTGTCACTTTAAAGAATCAAGAAGGCGTTAATATTTATTACTACTATACTCTAATCGTTACTCTTCCAAGAAGATGCAGTAAAATACATAAATATCCATTTTTACGAATCTTTTATTTCCGGTAAAGCCCCTTTGGAATACTCCACATAGTTTTCGATATTACCGTTATTTTTTTTTATCCTTAGTCGAAACATACATGGTTTTCACACAAACCAAAAATTGAAGTGTCCATCTTCTGTCACAAGTTCATAACAAACATAAATTCCAACGTGTACTAGTTGGATTAGTTTTGGTGTAAATTTAAGAATTGGATCATATATATGCCCATTAAACACCAAAGTCTAACATCTCTTACTTTCTTATCTTATTTACATAAGGTTAAGGTAAAATTTATAAGCTAATAAACCACACCATGAAAACCTTATGGCATCCTCTATCCCTCTTCTTCATCGCCGTTGTTCTCCTCCGCCTTGTCCCCACCATCATCGCTAAGATACCCGTACCAGATCCCCGACCTCCAAATGCCGAAGACACGGACTATATCCGCTTGAGTTGTCAAGCTACATTATATCCAAAAACATGCTTCCTTTCCCTTAGCCAATACGCCACTAGGGTCCACCGAAACCCCGTTCTGCTTGCTGGTTGCGCCGTGGCGGAAAGCCTATACGAAGCAAAACGCATGGCAGTCTACGTATCCAACGTCTCGGTTGACTACGCACCTATGACGATAACCCTCCATGACGTAGTAAAACAAATACGTCAAGCACTTGGACAGATGAAAAAACTAATTAATGATAATCAATATAAAGGCGATCATGTGTCGTTCGAGTTTCGGATGAGTATTGTTCGAGCGTCGATGCGTACAGCATTGACCAATGTTGAGGACCTAACTTGCACTGTTGATGGATATAAGAAAATTGAGCCATTGAAAATGGACGTTTGTGATTGTGCAAGAAAGTTGAAGAAAGTGACTATCAATGCCCTCATATTGGTTAACAATTTTGCAAATATGATTTATCAACAGCAGCGTAGTGAACTATGAATAGTCTGGTATTCACTGGGTATGTTGTTGTAGTGAATTATGAATAATAGACGAGTTGTTGTTAGATTAGATAGTCTACTATTCCTCAGTAGAAGTTTAGGTTGCATTAGTATAAAATTTGTGAAAAATGAGTGGTTACAGATTAGAAGTGACGTGGTAGTATAAAAATTAGTTACGCTAAAGGGATGAGAAAAAAAGAGTCCTGATCTCTTCATGATTCTAACCTTTTCTGTCTTTCTACTACTATCTTGTATAAACTCAAAAATTGAGTAACACAATTAACGACTAACCTGATAAGAATCCATAAAAGTATAAACTATATTGATGGATAACACTTAAAAACTTAGTAAAGAGATAACTAGGAAACAAGTCCGTCATGTAGTAGAACTTCTTTTCATTCCTAGACAAGTATTGTTTCTGAACATGATAATGTTAGCTTGTATTTTATTTGATGAGAAAAACGTCCTAGAAATATCCTACGGATAATATAATATTAATATTTGTGCAAGTATTTTGTGTATATAAACAATAATTATAACCCGCATGTGTAGCTAAGTTGGTTCGGTGAAGCCAGATCGCCATGCAGTCGGAAATTTCGGCGCAGCGAGTTTCATTTCTTCTTGAGGATGACTTTTTGGCGCACTGACACCGCTACTCCCACCTAGTGGCGTGAAATCTGTGATTTACCTTCCTCCATCAATTTACGTGTGGGGCGCGTGGCGATTTCGCCTTTTGCTCCCGACAATAATTATAACTTTCTTGCGAAAATACGTCGATTTCAGAATTCATTGTTTTTTTCCGCAGACTTTTACTATTTTTTTAGTGGTGGCCCAACATGAGGAACGGAGCTCTTCCCAAAGAATTTTGGTTGAAGCTTACTGACTTTTTTTACTGTCCCACCATTTTTTCCGCAGACTTTTACTTTTACGATTTCAGAATTCATTGTTAAGTTATATTCGTAGTTCGTAACCAATTCAAAATAACTACTTCATGTGGTGTCTCAAGTACAACTTGACAAAGTTAAACTTTCTGAAGTTTAGACATGTTTATAAAAATAATTAAAGATGTTAGATGTTATAACTAGTTAATGATTGAAGCTATTAAAGCTAGCTAAGCTCTTAAAGGGTTGAGAAGAAGGACTCCCCTCGCGCCGTCGTTGTCGCTCGACTCAGATTTGGATTTGGATTTAGTCAATTGATCGATTGATTGATAATCTTTTTGAATCAAATTTATTTAATTTTAATCTTCATTTTCTGAAATTATTTTGTTTATTTCCGCCGGAAAATATTAATTGGTAATTAATTAAATTTCGCGGAATAAATTAAAACCCCCAACGTTCTTATTTTCTGAAAAGGCAAAGGTCTTTCCGAACAGTCACCAACCTGCCTATTCTGAACAGACACTTTCGAGGCTATATAAACTGAGGCAATGCCTCATTTTTAATACACTGAAAATTTATGCATTATCTTTTCCTGAAATAAAACTATCGAGTCTTACTGTGTTTCGTTGTCAAATTTGAGTTCGTCGAAGTCGTAGGCGTTTGACGTACCGCCACTCCTGCGACAGGTATTTCTGTTTTATCCTGTGAGAAGTAATCCATAACCTCAGATACAGTGAGGGGATTAAATTCCTTAAGGACACACGGTGAATTCTGTGGTCTCGAATATTTTCTCACTTTATGTATTATTTTTCCGTTTCCAGTTGTTGGTTTCATTTTCTGATTTTGAACACAGACCTACTAACAATCTTAAGGAATTTAATAATTATTTATGTGTTCATTTGTTCTTATTTAACGATTACAGAACGTTGTCAGAAAAGAAAAGAAAAAAATAGGTGATTTCTAGAAAAGGAAACGTGTATGTTTGCTGTTTCGGTGTAACGAACTTGTATGTTGTTTGGAGACTAAAATCTTCAGATTTTATACTACGGTTGAGATTAAAGTTTTCATAACTTTCTACTCAATTGGGTACTTGATTTGAAGATATAAAAACTTCATCAAGTATACAACATACAATTTACTACATTCCGTTTCAAGTATTTTTTAATCTGTTTGTGTAACCTTGATTCGGTTTGAAGAAATAAAATCTTCATCGTTGTGTATTATATTTGTTGTTGTCAAACCTGATTCAGTTCGAAGTCTTCATCGGTTATTAAATTTTTCTGTTGTCTCGTTTGCGACAGAAATGAGACACATAACTCCAAATGTGAATGCTATTGCTACTGCCACACCAGCCCCCGTGGTTGGTTTTACGAGCAATGTTGCGTCCTCCAACAGATCGCATCAAAGACCGCTCGTGAGCAGAAGCCTGGAAAATTCACCGAAATTGATTTTAAAAGATGGCAATAAAAGATGTTCTTCTATTTAACTACTTTAAGCCTCTAAAATTTTATTAAGGACGTCGTTCCAGTTTTGCCGGAATCAACACCTGAGAATGAACGTTTTGTTGTAACTGAGGCGTGGAAGCACTCAAATTTTTTGTGCAAGAATTATATTCTTAGCGGACTGGAGGATGATCTTTACAAAGTCTTAGTAATGTGGGTACATCAAAAGAACTATGGGATGCGTTGGAAAAGAAATATAAAACAGAAGATGCTGGATTAAAGAAGTTTATTGCTGCCAAGTTTCTGGACTACAAAATGATAGATGGAAAGTTTGTTGTTACTCAAGTTCAAGAGTTGCAGGTTATCATCCACGATCTCCTCGCTGAAGGTTTGGTGATTAGTGAGGCATTTCAGGTTGCGGCAGTGATAGAAAAGTTGCCTCCTTCATGGAAGGACTTCAAAAATTACTTGAAACACAAACGAAATGAGATGACACTGGAAGATCTCATCGTCCGGTTGAGAATCGAGGAAAATAACAAGGCAGCTAAGAAGAAGGCAAATGAGAGATCAACCATAGGGGGAGCACATATTGTTGAAACTGCCCCAACTAATTTGAAAAAGAGGAAAAAGGCATCGGGACCAAGAAACTATCATAACAAGAAGAAATTCAAGGGAAACTGCCACAATTGTAGAAAAATCGGACACAAAGTTGCAGACTGTGGTGCTCCGAAAAAGGAAAAGAAAAAGGGTCAGGCTAATATGGTTGAAACAAACGAGGAGGTTGATGACTTGTGCGCTATGTTGTCTGAGTGCAACCTAGTGGGAAATCCGAAAGAGTGGTGGTTTGACTCTGGCGTCACTCACCACATTTATGCTGTTAGAGAATTCTTTGCTTCATATGCTCCCGCCGGACCCGACGAGACCATATATATGGGAAATTCTGCAATGGCCAAAATTGAAGGCTATGGAAAGATACTGCTAAAGATGACATCTGGCAAGGTGGTGACTCTCAACAACGTCTCTCATGTTCCTGAAATTAGGAAAAATCTAGTATCTACCGGATTTCTAGTGAAGAACGGTTTTAAGTGTGTTTTTGTTTCTGACAAGGTTGTAATAAGTAAAAACGACATGTACATAGGAAAATGTTACATCACAGAGGGCCTTTTCAAACTGAATGTAATGGTCGTTGCCAATAATAATAAAGTTTCTGCTTCGTCTTACTTGCTTGAGTCAAATAATTTATGGCATTAACGTTTAGGACATGTCAATTATAGAACCTTGCGAAAAATGATTAGTTTGGAAGTATTGCCTAAGTTTGAATGCAATCAATCAAAATGTCAAATCTGTGTTGAATCTAAGTATGTTAAACATCCTTATAAGTCAGTTGAAAGGAATTCAAGTCCTTTAGACTTAATCCATACAAATATTTGTGAGATGAAGTCAATCCCATCTCGCGGTGGAAAGAAGTACTTCATAACTTTTATTGACGATAGTACGCAATATTGCTACGTTTATTTACTTAATAGTAAAGATAAAGCAATTGAAGCATTCAGGTAGTACAAAACTGAAGTTGAGACTCAACTTAACAAAAAGATCTGATTGATTGATAATCTTTCTGGACCAAATTTATTTAATTTCAATCTTCATTTTCTGAAATTATTTTGTTTATTTCCACCGGAAAATATTAATTGGTAATTAATTAAATTTCGCGGATAAATTAAAACTCCAAACGTTCTTATTTTCTGAAAAGACAAAGACCTTTCCGAACAGTCACCAACCTGCCTATTCTGAACAGGCACTTTCGAGGCTATATAAACTGAGGCAATGCCTCATTTTTAATACACTGAAAATTTCTGCATTCTCTTTTCCAGAAATAAAACTATCGAGTCTTACTGTGTTCGTTGTCAAATTTGAGTTCGTCGAAGTCGTAGGCGTTTGACGTACCGCCACTCTTGCGACATGTATATCCGTTTTATTCTGAAAGGAAGTAATTCATAACCTCGGGTACAGTGAGAGAATTAAATTTCTTAAGGACACACAGTGAATTCTATAGTCTCGGATATTTTCTCACTTTCTGCATTATTTTTTCGTTTTCAGTTGTTGATTTCATTTTCTGATTTTAAACACAGACATACTATCCTTAATTTATTAGTCTGGCTGTAATGAAATCAAAAGGATGAATAACATTACAATAGCGAAAGAGAAGTTAATATTAGCCAAAGGGTAAATAGGAAATTATGGATACATTTTATTCCGGGAAAAGATGTTAAAACTTCATAAGACATGAAAGTAAAGCAACTAACTAGCTAAAAAAAAAAAAACACAAGCAATGCAAAATAAAAGATGTTACATATTCTATATTGTGACTTATATCTAGCGGTACTCGTAGAAGTCTTCCGCACAATAGATGTGAATTCGATTCCGACCCTCATATTGTGTGTTCATTCGACATGTGTGTACAAGTGTAGAGGCAACCTAGGAGTAGGAATATGTAATGAGTGCGTACAAGTCATTGTGCCAGGACTTTCCATCGTATCAACATCTTCAATCTCAACACCAGTAGGCAGTGACCAAAAATTAAAAGTTAAAACTCAGTAGAGTAATATTTATGAAACTTACAAACCATGGAGTTGAATGAGTTCCAATGAAGCTTCACCCGTTGTTTTCTTCTCAAAATGATGTTGTAGGATATTTAGTGAAAGTTGAATAATTTAAGGTTATAATAATTCGTTCGATGATATTTCTTCAATTATGTATCTTAAACGTTTCATTACCTTGTGTGTGACTAATCCGAATAAAGACAAGTTACTAACCACATATTTTTATTAAGAGTTTTAAATTATGTAGTACATCCTTATAATAAAAAAAGAAAGATAACTACAAATACGCTTAAAATTAGGGCTGCACAACAGGTTAAAACCGGACCGACCCGGATCGGACCGAGGATTGAATTTTTCAGAAAACTAAGATCGAAGACCGGACTGAATTTATCGATCCGACAGGGTCGGTTCCTTTTTTCCGGTCCTGACTGAATTTTATTAAGAGTTTTAAGTTATTTTCGGAGAGGGAACTTGCTTTACTTCCCTTTTAAATTCACATCACACTTGAGCTTTGGCTACGAAATTTCACACTTACAATTAAAAGCTCCATTGACAACCATGGCAGCCATTGAAGAATACCAAGTACAAGATGATCGCTATCAACTTTACGATGTTTACTTCTTTAGTGATAAAATCCTAACGACCGTTACTCATGATCCAGACATTGTAACGGACTGGATCAACCAAATTGAGTACGTCCATAGACGACGTCTCAATCGCCTCATTGTGGGCCTAGACGTCGAATGGCGCCCCAATTTCAACCGCTACCAACAAAATCCAGTTGCAACTCTCCAGCTTTGCGTTGGTCGTCGTTGTCTCATATTCCAACTACTTTATTGCCAATATATACCCGATGAATTAACGGAGTTTTTGTTGAACTCTTGTTACACTTTTGTTGGAGTGGGAATTAAGAATGATGTTGACAAGTTGGAGGAGGATTATGGGATATGGGTGGATAATGTTGTTGATTTAAGGGATTTGGCGGCTGATGTGTATAATTCGAGGAATTTGAGGAATGCTGGGTTGAAGACGCTATGTGAACTTGTGCTTGGAAGAGAAATTGAAAAGCCGAGGCATATTACTATGGGGAGATGGGATAATGAATGGCTCGATATGGATCAAGTGCAGTATGCTTGTATTGATGCTTTTGTTTCTTTCGAGATTGGAAAGAGTTTGAATGCTTCGGGTATTTAATCTTTTGATTGATTGGACTCGCTAATCAGTTGTTTAAATATGGATTAATTCAAATCGGTGACTAGGGTTGCTCTTTTTTTGGGTAAAAAGACAAAGATGTTTTTGAATTGTTGGGTGTTTTTGTTTCTTTGGTTCTTGCATTGTTTTCGTACTAAATTTAATGTTTACTGTTAGATTCTGTTTTAAATTTGGCTATTTGCACTAAGCATGTTGCAATTGAAGTATGTTAATCGGGTTCAACGTGAATAACAATTTTGATGAGTGCATAGATACCCCATTTCGGGACCACCATTTAAGTTATATTACCTAAAAATTTGCAAGTTTAACTACTTCAAAACAATTTTATGCTGAAGTACGACTTGATAAAGCCAAGCTTCAGTATAAATGAAGTTATGAAGTTCAGACATATTCTTATGAAATCAAAAGAATGACTAACAATATTACAATAGCTAAGGAGAAGTTAAGATTAGCCGAAGAGTAAATAAAAAACAATGATTAGGAACCCTAATATTCCTGAAGATTTTCTTATAGAATTCTTTATGAAGGGTTAAAAGAAGACAAAAGGAACACAATGAAATTGTTGGAGCCTTACTCATTCATGAAAGTTGTTGAGAAGGCTAGGCATCAAGAGAAGGTTCTTGAATCTGCTGATAGAAGAATTAGGGTGCAATGGGCTAGAGGAACAACTTCTAACACTGATGGAAACACTAGTTACAACAGAGGAATAAATGGGGGTAACAAGTTGTTTTGAGGCTAGAAAAGCTCAAGGGTTATGCTATATGTGTGGAAAGAAATACCACTATGGGAACCAATGCAAACCTAAACAACTCAATTCTATGGAGGCAACTCTAGAACCAGTTAAAGAGGAACATGGTGAAATAGCAGCAAAGGAGATATGCCCAGAACCAACTAGGGAGGAATTAAATGCAGAGTTTCAATATGGTGAAATGATTGATGGTGCAATTAGTTTAAATGCATTATCTGACACTGCGATGCCAAATACCATCAGGCTAAAATGGGGAAAACTAGAAAATAGTTTGATCATATTACTGGATTCTGGCAGCACTCATAGTTTCTTAGACTTAGAATCTGCTAAAGATGGGCTGTATGATTAAACAAGCTATTCCTATGAGGGTTACTGTGGCTGATGAAAACTCGATCACGAGTCTACATATCTGTCCTCATTTCAAGTGAAATACTCATGGCATAAAATTTATAGATGTTAAGTGTATTTTGTATACACTTTTGAGTCATTTTTAGTTAGTATTCTACTCTTTTATTCTGCGTTTAGTATAGTGTTAGGTATGTTTTCCCTTCATTTTGTGTCACAGCGGTCTAAAGGAGAAATACCACTTTTGAGGAAAAGATGAAATGAGCTTAATTGAGGTGAAATCTTCACAAGCACAACCCAAGGAATGAAGCTTAAGAAGTGCCAAAAAGAATAGAAGAAATCTGACACATTTCGAACAGAAATCAGAGAGGCACCGCGGTGCTACCTGACCAAGTAACACCGCGGTGCCATAGAACCGCGGTCAAGGAAATTAGCACCGAGGCGTAAAAATTGCCGAAAATCCAAAACTGAATCACCGTCGAAGGCACCGCGGTCCAGACAAGAGGCACCGCGGTGCCATATTTACAGGAAGCTACAGTGATTTCAGCCAATTAGCACCGCGGTGCCGGGCAGCGGAACCGCGGTGCCGACGCGTAAAAATCAGATTCCGAGTCGATTTTTGACAAGGGTAAAAGGGTCCGAAACACAAGTTTTCTCAGCTATAAAACCCCTAAACCCTGTCATTATTGGGATCACACTTTGGAGAGGAGAACGACTGCTACAAGCTAAAATTGGAGACATCTTATTGTTCAAGTTATTTTCTTTTCTTTGTTTTTATTCCACTTTATGTTGGATTTTGCATTAGTTCTTGACATGACAATGTTTAGGAGCTAATTACTTTAGTAAGGTTTTCCGTCGAATCTTCTTGAAACTCTTTCATATAGTTAATGCATCGTTATTGATTCTTTCTTCAGCATATTAAGATTATCCAATAGTGTTATGACTGCTTGATAATTAACTAGCTATTAATTGTCATATCTTATATGATTTCGAATCAAAAGTCTGAAAGGTGAGATTTGAATATGTTGTAATTGTCTAGACATAGGTTAAAATCGTGGACGAAAGTACCCGATACTTGTGTAGTATTCAAGGTTATTGTTCTTAATCCTCATGTGTGGTAAAACTTATCATAGAAATACAGAAGGTTTCTGCACTAGGTTGAGCTCTTGTATGTCCTAACCGAAATATAATGACAGATTAGTTAACCTGCTAACTTAATAAGAAGAAGAGTCATTAGCATTGCATTAACACATGAAAGAGTGGATAGTTGAGGAGATTGAAAGCTCTATTTCCTTCATAACTGTTATAAACTCAAAGTATTATAATCTTTAGTTTATTTTCTGCACTTAGTCATAATCTTAGCTATAATTCTCAAACTAAAGAACGTCAACCAAATAGATACAACCTTCTACACCGAACTCAATTCAATAAAGTTTCCCCGTACGATAGGTGCTATATATAGTGCTCCTCCAAATCACTGGTATGACTATCGAAATCGTGAGCATCAGCATACCATAAAATAGATAACCGGTACTTAATAAACCAAGTCTCTGTGGACAATAAATTCGGTCTTACAGATCTTTATTACTTGAACAATACGTACACTTGCGTAAGCATCTAGAAATATCGCAACAATAGACTAGTAAGAATTATTAGAATGGGGGCCAATGAGATGGTACTTGGAGGTGATTGGATGAGAAGTCATAACCCATTGTTGCTAGACTTTGAGGAGTACAAAGTGCAAGTGACTCATAAAGGTCAAAGTGTGAAATTGAAAGGCATATAACCATCAGGCAGAATTGAGGAGCATGACTGCATATGGGGTGAAGAAACTACTCGAGAAAGGGCATACTATATGGGCTCATTTGTTTATATTATCAGCTCTAGAGGAGTAAGGTGTGTCAGAAGTACCTGATGGAATCAACCAGCTGATTCAACAGTATCCTGATGTATTTGCTGAGTCAGGACAATTCATCTTTAAAGACAACACGATCACTTCATTCCTCTGAAGCATGAACACAGTACCAGCAAGTATTAGACCTTATAGAAATAATTTCTTTCAAAAAAATGAAATTGAAAAATAGGTCAAAGACATGATGAATAATGACATAATTCAACCTAGCCATTTCCTTTTTCCGCACCAGTTTTATTGGTTAAGAAGAAGGATGGTAGTTGGAGGTTTTGTGTTGAATATAGGAAATTTAATAAGAACAGTCAAGGACAAATTCCATACTCCTTTGGTAGATCATTTGTCAGATGAATTGCACGGATCTTGTGTATTTTCTAAGATAGATCTAAGAGCTGGTTATCATCAGATTAGGGTGTTTGAAGAGGATGTATACAAAATAATATTTAGAACTCATTTGGGCCATTATGAGTTCAAAGTCATTCCCTTAGGCTTGACTAATGCCCCAACAACATTTCTAAGCCTCATGAACCATGTGTTTAGAGACCATCTAAGGCAATTTGTGTTGGTTTTTTTGATGACATATTGGTGTATAGTACCACTGTTCAGGAGCATACTTTTCACCTTAATAAGGTATTGGATATATTGAGAAAGGAACAACTCTATGCTAAGATGTCCAAATGTTCTTTTGGACAAAAAAAATGTAGAATACTTAGGCCATATCATCAATGGTCAATGTGTTTCTACTGATCCAACTAAGATTGATGCAATGACCAAGTGGCCAATTCCTAAGTCACTTAAATCATTGAGAGGATTCTTGGGCCTTACAAGCTATTACAAGAGGTTTGTGAAGAACCATGGCATTATAAGTAGGCCCTTAACTAATCTGTTAAGGAATAATTCATTCCAATGGACTGAGGAGGCTACTATTTCTTTTGAAACACTTAAGGAAGCTATGTGTACTGCACCTGTATTGGCTTTGGCTGATTTCTCTAAAACTTTTATAGTTGCAATTGATGCGTGTTCTAAGGGTACGGGGCTGCATTGATGCAAGAATATAGACCCTTAGCTTATTTCAGCAAGGCTTTGGCTCCTAAGCATCGGTGGTTGTCTACTTGTGAAAATGAATTTATGGTATTACTTTCAACAGTAGATATGTGGAGAAATTACTTCAGGTGGGATATTTTATCATAAGAACTGATCACCACAGTTTGAAGTACTTATTGGAACAAAAGGTGAATACATCCTTACAACAAAAGGGTTTGACTAAGCTTTTGAGATTGGACTATGAAGTTCAATATAAAAAAGGGACTGAAAACAGGGTTGCAGATGCACTATCAATGAGGCAAGAGGAGGAGTTTAGTCTTCATGCTATGACTAGTGAGAAACCTACTTGGATGCTTGAAATTTCTCACGAGTTATGAGCATGATCCTACTACTTCACAACTGCTGACAGAGTTGATAACTGACCCTACCACAAAGCTTGATTACACACTGAATCAGGGAATTATCAGATTCAGAGGAAAAATCTATGTAGGTAAAACTTCTGACTTAAGATCCCAAATCTTTTCTACATTTCATACATAACCCTTGGAAGGACACTGGTCAACATGGAACTTATAGAGAGTGAGCATGGTTTTCTATTAGCCTAACATGAAGAAGGATATTGGATCTTGGGTTACTGCTTGTGATATTTGCCAACGAGTCAAGAATGAGCATGTTCATTATCTAGGGTTATTACAACCCTTGCCCATTCATGATCTTCCTTGGCAAGAAGATATAACAATGGACTTTATTGAGGGATTGCCTTCATCTGCTCATAAGAATGCCATATTAGTGGTCATTGACAGACTCACTAAGTATGGGCATTTTTTCCATTAAAACACCCCTATACAACTAAGGAAGTTGCTGATTTATATTTGCAAGAGTTGTATAAGTTGCATGGACTGCCTAGAACTACCATATTTACTAGTCAGTTTTGGCAGCAATTATTCAAGACTATGGGGACCAAGAATGCCATATTAGTGGTCAACTGCATACCATCAACAGTCTATTGGTCAGACTGAGAGGCTTAACAGATGTCTTGTATCCTACTTGAGGGCTATGGTTTTTTCTAATTCTTGGTTCATTGGTCTAATTTGAGTGAATAAGAGACTATCTCGGAAGATTAGAGCTATATTCAAGCTCAATTCCCTGAATTTGCAGCTCAACTATGACCTTGAGGATTGTTGAATATCTTTTTGGAACAATTGTTTAGTAAATGATCATCTTTTTATATCTTCTACAACTTATTGAATATTTTAGACCATGGTCTAAAGATTCGTTTTAACCAAACTGAAACTCTTACGAGAAAACCTTAAACGACGATCTAAAATTTTATAAAGTATGACAAACGATAGACGATAGTCTAATGTTTTGTATGTAAGGTTGGGATATATATACGAGTCAACATTAGACCAACGTTATTCGGATTTTCTAAGGCTATATGTGCACGACTTTTAGAAACAGAGACAAAATCTAAACGGGACGGGGATATTTGCATAAATGATAAATCTAAGGATCTATCAAAAGCACGAACCGTAGAAACATGAACACACAATTGTAAATATAGGAAAGGAACATCAGAAACCCATTAACATTGATATGTACAACAAAGTTTCCCATTGTCAACAAAACACACAATTGCTGAGACATCCTCTTTCTTTTGAATCATTGTAGCTGAGCAATGAAAACAACACAGAAATCCAGGAAGAGGAACTGCGGACCGCTAATTCTTTGGAGATCAAGCACGTATTTTTTGTCCTCAGTTTTGTAGAGCTGTAACAGTATTTATGCAAGTACACATTAGGTACTTTTTGTGAATGCAAGTTCAACGATCGATGAAATTGAATACCAGAAGCTAAAATTGTTGTTTTAAATCAAGCAACAGCTATCAAATTTATCAAATAACCACTATGTTCAAACGATGATGCAAAAAGATATACTTGCATTTCAAACTTCACTGCAGGTTGTGGCTGTAGATGTGTAGTACTTATGGCACTTGCATTGTTAATAAGTCGTCATTCATATGATTTCTGGCCAAGCTATGAAAGACCAAATTTATGACACCATAAACACTTCATGTTATAGTGCCCAATTTTTTCCCATCGAACATTTAGTGCTTGAAGAGTCCCAAGAACCTGATTCATGATCTCCCTTGGATTTGCTGGAGACTGAAAAATGTAATCAACAATGAAATGAGGAAATTCACACAATATTTCCACTACATATACTGCAAGAAAATTAACCTGAAGTCCAACTAGCCATTTCTCCGGTTGTCTCAAACTCGCTTCTTGAGAAATTCCGTTCCCAGTAGACAGCTGTAGATCAAGATTTGGTAACAATCCTGGGGAATAAACATCCTAGCAGAAACGTAGAAAAGTACATCACAAGGACCACCTAATGAGTGTGGAATACTTAAGACTATCGTAAATAGTTATCTGACATTTGAAGAAGCATAGCTCTAAACGAAGGGAATAGGGTATGGAAGTTACAAAATTAATACTATTGTTTAAAGCCAGAGCCCAACTACCAGTGTTCTCAAACTTGTAGTAAGGGTGGCAATGTGAACCATAGTAGTAACAACAACATACCCAGTGAAGTCCCACAACGTGCGTCTAGGGAGGGTAGAGGGTAGAGTGTACGCAGACCTTACCATCGGCTCAAGAGAAAGCACAAAAGAGGTCAGACAAGAAATTAGTCTTATACAAAAAGACTACGACTCTTGACATGCAAGTATCAGGGAAACAAGTACCTCTTTCCAAATCCCAAGCACAAAAGAGGTTAGAAAATTCCCACTTCTGAATTATAAGATTACTTTTAGACTCTGATACCATTAGTAAGAAGTTCAAAGGAAATTACGAGGTGAATTCCAGTTAGAATATAGTTGTTTAACTGCATAACATAGTAGTATCTCTTTCCTTATTTGTGCAAAAAGAGCAGCATGTTCGTAGTTGGAGTATGCTCATTTTTCTTTGATAAGGAGTGAACACAAAGTTTAGTTGGAGTATGTTCATTGTGATGTCGGATTTTACGAATTATAATTTTCCTATCTGACTCGTGACAATCACACAACAGCATGAACGGTTCTTTAGCTCACATATTCTTTTTGACAGAATGGTTAGTAAATGCAAGCCCCAAAAACTTATGCTATGGAAATAACAAAGTAAAATAAGAGAGGGCATACCACAGATTCCTGAAACTCAGCTCTTATATAGCCACTGGAAGCCATGGAACGGTTGTCGTACAGCAGATAGTATGCAACAGTAGCCTGAGACAGGCACAAAGGTATAAAGCAAGCGGAATTAATTAAAGGGTTTACTGAATTTCATCCCTTTGCAATCAATTTGATTGAATGTGACCCCAAACTTAGTTGAATCACAAAGTCTATAACTCCCCCCAAGGATCAGCAAATACACTGAAAAGCCTCAATTTCTAGTGTAGAAATGTAAATCACAAGTATATCTACAATTGCTGTATTTTTTCCTTTTCCAGTACCCACAAGAATAGAAAAGTAGCTATGACAAGAGACAGAGTGGCAGGTAATGATGTAAGAAGAAACGTACATCATCTTGTATTCTCATTTGTAAAGATTCGAGCAACTGGTCTCTATCAAAACCCATCCTAATTACTTGCTGGAGAATTTCCTCGTCAAGCTGCAGTAAGACAGCTTATAATTACAGAAAGAATGAGTAAACAGAAAGAACTGCATACCACAGTATTTAACAAACAGGAAATAATATGCACGAGGAACGAGATATATGGGATAGACGTGACAAATTTTTGAAATCTCCAGTGAAATGAGATCCTCTGCAATGGCAAGAAGTTTTTCCTGATTTCGTAAAAGTGAAGATTGATAACTGTGTTTTGATGTTCTTTGGAAGTACACTTGATGATTCTTTTATGTCAATACAAGAGTAACAAGTGGAGAAACCACAAAAGCGAGCATCCAGTATGAGTTTCCATATATGCAGCAGCATATCAAGTTGGATTTGATGGTAGCAGTCAGACAAAATGGGATAAAATCAATTGGAGCTTAGTACAAGATAATCTTTGTTATTAGCAAAAATAATATTATAGTTACCTTTTTAAGATGTTGCATAGCATCAGGTGGAGGAACCGCCAAATACCTAGGTAGATGAATTTTTAACCACTGGTGCTGACGAATATCAGGTATGCTAATGCGCTTCATAGGGTCAACAGTTAGCATCCTTGGTATCAAATCCCTAGCTAAAGGTGACAGATGAGTTGGAAGGGTGTAGAGTCCACCCTGAATGACACATCGCACATGGTGAACCATGTAAAGAACCACTACCTCAAACTGTAAAAACTTGGAATCTAGGGAAAACAAGATCAATGGATGTACCTTTATTTTCTTGAAAAGGTTAGGAATATTCTCATCGTCAAAAGGAAGTCTACCACAAAGAAGAGCATATAAGATAACACCACAACTCCAAACATCTACCTCTGGACCAGCATAAAGTTTCTGAGAGACAACCAGCAAATAAATATTGTCTATTGAACTTCATCCTTCCAGCTCAAAAGAGAAATGGTCATCTTAAAGATTACAAACTGTACGGGTTTCCACCTCAGGAGCTGCATAATTTGGATTTCCACAACTTGTCTTGAGAAAATGGCCATCTCGCAAAATGTTGCTCAAGCCAAAATCTGCTATCTTTACATTGCCTCTTGCATCCAAAAGCAGATTTTCAGGCTTAAGGTCTCGATGAACAACCCTATTCCTATGGCAGTACTCCACACCAGCAATAATCTGTCCGTCCCCAGTGAAACAACCAAGCAATAACGATTTGAGCGACAAAAAAGAAACTACAGTAATCTTGTAAGACCGTTAAAACTGTTATTTGTACTATCAAAAGACCAAGATAAAACAAATCAACTCTACCTGCTGAAAAAGATGCCGAGCTTCATCTTCCTGTAACCTGCACTTTTGTACCATATAATCAAAGAGCTCCCCAGACTTAGCATACTCCATCACAACATATATATCTAATGGTGTCTCTATCACTTCATAAACTCGTATGACATGTGGATGCACAAATAAACTACCTATTTTTATTTCTCTTCTCACTGCACAAAGAACGAGTAAATTCTTAAAGGAACAAACCAAGATGCATGCGATTCAAATAAACTTGTTTTGAACTTGACGAAAATATATCTTGGTGGAATGAAAAAATAAATTTTTTTGTTGATAACTTAATGATACTCCATTCATACCTTTTACCTCCATGCCGGGAGTGTTCATTTTTCGACGATTAAGGATTTTGATAGCCACTTTGTGCCCAGTCAGCAAATTATCAGCAATCTTGACTTTACCAAAGGATCCATGGCCAAGTGTCTTTCCAAGCCTGTAATTCCTTAGATATGCAGCTCCATCACCAGTTGCCTATACAACAACACCTCTAGCAATTTAGACAAAACAGTTGGATACCTAGATATTCATTTCGAAGATTAACTAAAGTTAACAACTTTTTTTCTTTTGTAAACTAGGGAACCCGCAAACCACACAGTAGATGTAAACCTACGAGCTTGACTGAGATGGTTGTTGGCAAGGGGAATCGATCCCAGGCTTCCCATGTGGGAAACCATTCACTGAACCAACTCAGCCACCCCTTGCGGGTACTAAATTTAACAACATTAATTATGACATTAGGGAACAAGCTAAGTAAAGATTCCATAATCAATGATCAAGCAAAACGATTAACACCTAGATCAAGTTCAAGTCATAAATAATTCAAAGCATGATTTTGCGAATTTTGCAACTAATACACAAAGGAAGTAGCGGAAAATACAACAACAACATACCTATATGCCCACAAGCAGGGGCGAAGCCAGAATTTTGATCTAGAGGAGCTCGGGGAAGCTTCAGGTGTCTAGGGGGAGCCCGGGGAAGCCAGAATTGAGGACTCTATTGTAATATCATGAATATTACTAGTAGTATACTAGAAAAAAATTAAATTTGAGGGGAGCCCGGCCCCCAGATACATGGTGGCTCCGCCACTGCCCACAAGTGGGGTCTGGAGAGGGTAGATTGTACTTAGATGTTATTTCCGATAGACCCTAAAAAGTGTATGAATTGTATTTCTGACAGTGCATGCGAAGAATTTTTCAACAGTATCAGGAAAAAACACAACAACCACTATTTAAAGAATCATTACATAAAGTCTAGCAGCATTAATCAATTAACTTCTATGACATCAAAATAATAACTTACCATAAAAGAGTCTAATATATGGAAGGAATTGTAAACGTGTAAATATAGGAAACAATATATTCCTTACCCATAATTAGAATATTTTCATATATTGTGTAAATATAATTATGGTAAGACTAGGATTTCTCTTTTGTATACGCTTAAGATTCCTATTGTATAAGAGATGAATATTATACTCTATATATACCTTGATATTAATGAAAGACTCCCCAAGGGAGATTAATATCATCTTACATGGTATCAAGAGCCTAAAATAAAAACCCTAGCTTTTTTGTTGAGCTACCGCCGGCCCCTCCTCCCTCGGTTGCCGCGGCGCCTCCCCCTCCTCCCTCCAGAATTTCTAGGTTTTTCTTTTTTTTCCCCTGTTCTCTAAATGGCTATCCCTGAATCTTCCACACTTTTTGAATCTTCTACCTCCACAAATCCCACCACCACGTTGTCATCCTCTTTTCATCCAGCCCTAACTGTTACAAACATCAAGAACTTTATTCCATTCTTCTTGATCAAGAAAACAGTCAGTATTCCTCCTGGGTTGAACTGTTTCGTAATCATTGATGCACGATTTATGCACACACTAAACGCAAGTGCACGTGTCATGACAATTAATATAGTCTAGAAGATCGAGTTATCGTCCTCAGGGATTAGTGTCCAATTACCAAACTCTATTCTATGGTATCTATTTGGTAACCGATAATTGATGAATTGTTTATGACTATAATTATAGATGCTAACTAAATTAATTTATTTTACTTCAGATATGGTGGAAATAGGGCTTCCAAATCTCCTCAACTATCCGCTCATCTTACTTGTTAATGCAATTAATTATGGTTCTTCTTCTATTTTGAGACAGCATGTTAACTAAGCTGTTTTATACTCCTGTTAAGGTAATATAAACACTCAACCCCAATATAGAATCCTTCTACCTTTCGGTGACAAGATTGACTATAAAAGAGGATTAAGAGCAATAACCTATTAAGCTACACAAGTATCGGGGTACTTTCGTCCACGATTTAACCTATGTTTATTCAACTATAGCATATTCACAATCTCCCCTTTCAGCTTTCGATTAGAAATCATATAGATTATGATAATTAATGATCAATTAATTCCCAAGCAATCAAGACAAATATTGAATAAATCTCAACAATGATAAGAAGAAACCAAAACATGCATTAATTCATAAGAATGAGTTTCAAGTGATTCGATATGGAAATCCCTAAATTAAGTTAGTTCCTAGCCATAGACATGCCAAGAACTAAACTAATATCCAACATAAACTACAAAGAAATAAAACAAAGAACAAAGAAATTACACAAAAGTAGTCTCCAATCTTGATCTCCAAGTTTGTGATGAATTGGCAAGGTGAGAACCCTTATTCTGACCTAGGAATGTCCTTTTTATAGCCTCCAAAACGTTTTCCAACTTTTCCTTCTTGGCCTTGGCCCATTCCCATTCGGATTTGGCGTAAATCCGCCGGCGCCACGGCCAGAATCAGCCTGGCGCGCGGAACTCTGCGACTTCAGACTTTGGGCGCCGTGGCACTGATCTTTGGTTGAGGCGCGGCACCTCTCGCTTTCACCCGGATCGCCAACTTTCTAGCTTTTTGAGCTCTGGAACCTCTGTTTCTGCCCTCTTTTTGCTCCTTTTCGCCAATGTGCCACTTTAAACCATTGTGACTCAAAAGAAAGATAATCTATCCTAAGACGACACGTATTTGTACAAAAATGGGCAAAAGACTAACTAAAAATGACTCAAATAGTGTATATAAAATACACCGATCAATCATGCATGTCTCTATAACGTGCTTGATCACATCGATGTGCACCAAGTCCGTGGAAATTGTCGCATAAATCCAACCAAGGACTGTGGCATCAAGTGTATCCCACAATTCCTTTCTGCATCTGTGGGTAATTCTTTTCCCTTCCCATCTTTTGGTGAAATGATATGATGAAGAACTTTGTGAGTCCTACAACATATTTTAAACAATTCTGCCCATGTAGCATAATGCACGGTTTCCATTTCCAATTTAACAGAAACATGTGTTTTAATATTTGAGACTGTTAGAGCGGGATGAAAGATGATTTAGATTCAGACATATTTGGTTGAGATGAATGTTGTTCAACAATGGAGGGATAAAGCAAAAAAGAAAAAAAAGACAATTCGGCCAAGGGAGAAGCCTAGGTCGAAATTTTGGAGAGAAAATTTGGATCTTTCCTTAAACTCTTGATACCATGTAGGACTTTGAAATTACTTTCCTCAAAATGACTTTGTTCCATTACGTAAGAATCTTACATATTTTAACTAACTAGGAAGAGTAAGTCTTGCCTAGAATAATCTAGAATATTCCTATACATTAATCTACCTGTCATATAGAAGGGATACTACATTAATACAAGATACTACAGAATAATACCATATTAATGATATTAATTATGGAATATTCTAACAGAAATCACCGAACTTAAATAGATATTTGGTTATGTATTTAAGATATATATACCCTTGTACAAGCTAAGAAAAAGTGTTTGAGAAAGTGGACAAACTTGGTTGGTCTATGGCGTAGACGATTCAAACGTCTTCAAATTGTGGTTGAACTTGTGGTGTTGTAAAATACTAAGATTTGTGTATAATATTGAACTTGAAATATCTTTACTTTCTGGAATATTTGAAGTATCTTGAGTTGTTATTTCCTTCCTCTTCACTTTATATAATTGTATTGGTATTATCTGTTGAACGATATTCGCTAAATTGCCCGCTTGTATGAATTGCTTGATCATTTTGCATTCTTGTTGAGACTTTGTCCTTCTTGTGGTGATGACTTGTCATCTATATCGGTATGCCTCTTGATTCAGATATTTTCCCATCTTGACGTCCGATTTGTGGTTCGTCTTAATTATAGAACTTGTTCGTGTTAAGTACGAACTAGAAAGCCATTTTAATATGATTCT
Organism: Przewalskia tangutica; assembly: GCA_029844215.1. NCBI lineage: Eukaryota > Viridiplantae > Streptophyta > Magnoliopsida > Solanales > Solanaceae > Przewalskia > Przewalskia tangutica. The sequence goes on along the minus strand of CM056738.1, from coordinate 98,040,690 downwards.
TGTTTCTCTTGACTATTGGGGTTCGACCCTTTGATTTGGGATTTCGATCCATCTTGATATTTGAGTATGCTTAATGTGATGGCATGATGTACATATTGAGCGAAATTTTATATTTGGCAAACTCATTTGAATCGATTTAATAAACTTTCTTGGCACTTGAACCTTTGAACATTGATATTGATATTTGAAAACACTTCAAAGTTTGATATTCGATACTTTTGATATATTTATTTATTTAATTTATATTTATGTCTCATTTGAGCTACCTATGACTGATAAGGGAATTGGAGAATATAATGACTCCATGCCCAATGTTTATACACCCCTAAGTTTTATGCTTAGCGATAGTTATTTTCTATCATAGGTAAGGTATAAGAAGAGATTTGATGATGGCCGTTTGGAGTAGACTTTTTGTTTTTGAGAGCTTTTGTGAAGATCACATTTGCAGATCTTACATAGTTTTGAAACTTGTACATGATTCATTTGACACACTTATGTAAGTAATTTTTTAGGCTTGTTTGATCACAAGATCATAAGTTTGTAATTTGAATTTGGTGACTTGTTTTGTTGTTTTAGGTTGTGCTAATAACCCAAGTGTTGTAATGTACTAAATTTACATTTTGTTTTGTAAATATGTACAAAAGAGGAGATTAGTTTTCCTTTTTATACTGTCAAACTTGAAATTCATATGTACAATATGAACCAACAGTGATGTTGAATGAAAAATATAATTCAATAGAAAGTTATTTCAACGTGTTAATTATTCAAGAAGAGTGGTATCACATTAAATTGATATTTTGATATTGTATTTTATTTTAGAAATTTTATGAAGTGTATTTATGAAAGAAATTATTGCACTTTAAAACCTTTCTCACATGAGCCTATTTTCACTACTAAATTATTATAAATATCTCTTTAAATTAATCTCTTCTGAATGTTTTGAATATTAAATTAGCATTTGTCTCATATATGACATCCACCCATGAGGTTGCCACAAGTTTGAAACAAGGTGGGAAGGTAAAGTTTACAAAAATGGCCCAATATTTAAATAATGAGCAACGAAGTTGCAGGCCTAAAAGGTCATTGAATGCAGCGGACCCTTACGAGGGTACTCCGTGATATAGCATTTGACCTCCATCATTTTCATCAAACGAACATATATTTGACCATTCAAATATTGACTATATTTCGTTTGAAATTTGTTGTGCCATGCTAAGTTCGAGGTGTCAATATCTAGTTTGAAAATCTAAGATGTTATAGTACTTTCATGGCTACTTGTTGAGAAATAAGAATAAACATATATAGTGATATTAGGAGAGTTAGTTACAAAAGTAGTTAAAGTGGTAGTTATAAGAGGAGCCTATAGAGAGTTATCTACTTGTATAAATAAGCTTCCTATCTCATTGTGTAATTGAGATTCTGAGAATCAATAATAGATCACAAGTACTTCTTTCTCTTTCTCTCAATCTCTCTTCTTCTACCTCGACATCTTTCTTGTTGAACACAGTCTGAATATACTGTATATACTGGTGTGTATATTTGATGGATACGTAGTGATAGTCGCAGAATCTCAACATGGCATCAAAGCCATGAGATCAACACACAATTCCGCAATCACAATGCAATCTCACAATCTGATATTCTGAAGTTTCTGATGAAAACTGCATTTTACGTATCCGATGGTATATACGAGACTTTATATTTCTGCTTCGATTAGTTTTGATACTAAATTCTCTTCTCTAAATTACGTATCTTATACATGATGATATCTGTCATATCGAACAAGAATCTAGTTGATCTCATATTTCCTCTGAATCTTCTACGATTCTTCTATCTTCTACGATTCGATTCTTATCTTCTTTCGATTCTTACATGCTTTTCTTTACGATATTCTCCAATCTGTTTATTTCTCTTCTGCTATTACTCTGAGTAGTAAACTTCTTCCTCATAATACTATCTTGTGGAATACAAGTTCTATCAAGATTGAATAAATCGAAGAAAACAAAACTGCTGAACACAGAAAGTTTCTGTTTGTTTCTGGTTTTTCATTCTTCTCTCTTCTCTTCTGTTATTCTTGATATTGTGTCATAGAACAGTATTTAGAATCTGAAAAAAAAATAGAAAACCAGTAAAGACATAAGTTTAGTCTTCATTCTTGTTCTTGATTCTTAAAAGATCTATCAAGAAATTCAAATTCCTCTTCTGAATCTTCAATATTCTATCTCTGAATATGTGTTCATGCATTTCTACTTCTTCTTTCTTATTTCTTACTTATATAATATTAGTTCAAGATGAGTTTACAACACATTGAGAAATTTCGTTTGGAGACATTGAAAATTCCCATGTACTTCAAAATAAAAATATTACTTATTCCGTTTCAAAATATTTGTTATATTTTTTTAGTTTATTTAAAAAAGAATGTCTCTTTACTATTTTGACATCTCTTTCATTTCAATTTTTTACATATCATGTTTAAAATTATAAAATTAAAGGTCATTTTTATACATTTAACATATATTTAATTAAAACTACAAGATTCAAAATTCTTCTCTACTTTCTTAAATTTTGTGTCAAGTCATAATTAGACAATCTCTTAAAAATGGAGGGAGTACTAACTTTGTAAGACAGAACAAATTTGTTTTTTTTCTTTACTTTGCTTCACTTTTCCTTTGATTCTGTCCAGTTATTTCTTCCTCGGCTAGGGTTCTGCAGCGACAACACTCTAGGAGAGAGTAAAAGAGCGATGGTGTTTGAACTGCGGATCGACGTTAGGGGTTTGTGATGTTTTTGCTGTTACGGTGGATCTACAACCGATGACGTAATCGTGAACCCTTCTTGTTTTCTGACATTGTGCATAATCTAAAATGTAGTTACGTATTATAATTTTGTAAAACTACAGCTGTGAATGGTAAATACAATGTATATGTTAATTACACCATGTTATTTTTTTTAAATTAATTTGAAGGGAAAAAAATTAAAGACCAGTTTATTTGAAGGTCAAAAACTAAGGACCAACCCATTTGAAGGAAAATCCAAGTGATTCTTCTCTTTAAGAAGTGAGAAATTCTTATTTCTGATTATCTGTGTCATGTCTTTATCTTACCCAATACGCAATTCGTTAAAGACATTAGATGAACCAAAGAAATAGGTTGATTGGTGAAGTTTAGGAATCGGCCGAATGTGTAAATGGGCAGCCAACTTGCAGGCCTAGGTCTTTGAATGCTGCGGAGCGGATTACCCCATCTTTCATCAGATGACGTATATTTGACCATTCAATGCTGACATTGTAATAAAAAATGAAGAAATTTGTTGTGCCATGCTAAGTTTTAGGTGAACATCTAGTTTGAAAATTTAAGATGTTATATTACATGCTCTAGTACTTGCTATTTTAATCTTTATGTTTACTAATATAATATTTTATTTGAGATGAGTTTACGTTGAGAAATTTTCGTTTGTTTTCACTTTTCAAGTGAGCTATTAAGTAAACATCTCTTTTTATTTCTTTTGTTCATTTGCCCACGTGGAACATTGAAACAGGCTAAACTTAAGGTACATTATAAAAAGAAAAAATATTTTCAAGTTCAATTAGAATATTATACAAAATAATAAAATATATTGGGAACATATCGAAACTTCTCTAGTACTCCAAAAATAATAATTAATGGATGCATTTTATTTCAGAAAGATGTTACAACTTCATAAGACTTGAAAATAAACACATTTAATTAACTAACAACAAAAAATATAGTAATACAAAATAAGATGTTACATGAAGTACCACACAATCTGGTAATTACATTGCTTAGAAGTTGTTTGAGTTTAGGATTTGATTGTCCTGTTGATTCGATATGTGTGTTATAGTAAAATTTTAAAAATAAATGATGTTACATGTTCATTCCCACATGTACAAGTCAACAGAGGTAACCTAGGAGTAAGACAACATGTAATGGAGTTTGCATATAAGTCACTGTGCCCAGGACTCTCCATCATATCAACATCTTCAACCTCAGCACCAATAGGCGGTGACCAAACAAATGGTGCAACAAATGGGCTAACATAGACGTGACCAAATTAATTGCAAGGTTCGTTCCTGGACATATCTACCAGAACCAAATGGTAATAATCTAGTCATGTCCTTCATATCAACATCATATTTCACTTATATCTTTCTGCATTAAGAACCATGGTGCTGGAATTTTTGGTCAAAACCTCAAGGCCCATACATTAACATGTACCATTGAACCTTTTGGAACTCTGCAACTTCACCGCAGCATTTGTACCTGCAATGATGGATATAACATGCTTAAACAACTAGGTTTAACTGAGCTCAATGTTCCAATGCACATCTGCCAAAAAATTTGGTGTATGCTGCAGGACAATTGTTCATAATTTCTCTTGAAAACTTAAAGATCGCTTTTGGCCAAGTTAAATACTTAATTAAAGAGAACACCAAGTCATTTAAAATATTGTAAGATATAGCAGAATATTGACTGACAATCTAATGGCGTATATGAAATATATATAAAATGCGTAAATGCAGTCTAATGTTCCAAATTTTAAAATTGTATTTACACAGCTTTTTAAAACTAGGACAAAATCTAAATGAAATTTAAAAAAGGAATATTGTAATCAAGCCATGCAATTTCAAAAAATATTAAATTTTAAAGTGTAAAGTGTTTTATAATTCAAAAAAGTTTAGACTCATCATATTAAAATTCTGGAATAGGTTGCTAAACTTGCCGGCCATGTGAAACCCATTAGGGGAGTGGAGGGTACAGCCTTGTGATTCTTTGACTACATATTGTGGATAGGAAGTTTGGAGATATCTGATTCAGTTACAGTTCGATCAGCTCAATAGTCGATCTAGTTTATAAGACTTTTTGTTGAACTCTTGGATTTTTTAGTTCAGTCCTGCTTCATTCAACAGATTATGCTTCTGTGTCCATCCATACTCATTATCATATCACAAGAATTTCCAATGTATTTTTGAGTTTGAAACAGTTGTAGTGTATGATAAAGTTATAGATATGCAGCTATATTAATATATTGTAGTCAGTATATAAATTAAACTCTATTAATATCAAATATGCAAAACATTGAATTATATACTTACCCAAGAGAGGCCAATAGTATCATCATAGATCCATACTCCCTTCTGAAGTATGTATCAGCAGTATTGTTTAGTTTCCCCAGTTTTCTAGCAATTGTATGTTCTTCCATTATAATTCTTGTAAAAGTTTATCAAACCTTCTGTCTTGTACATAAGAGCATTATTATCATCTTTAAATGCTGCATATTATCAGTACAAATTCTCCCAAATTAAGCTTTCCTCATTTAATCCCATTTGTTACAATGGCTTTGAGCTCTTCACCTTGTTCATCAACTTCACCTTGTGAGTTCATAAATCTTTTTCCAAATGTTAGCCTTGTTATGTTGTTGAATGCTACTGATCCCAAGTAGCTTCTTAGCATCAAGATTTTATTAACATTGCCTGCAAACATATACACAAAGACGTATTCAAAATTTAAACTCTTGACTACAATGCTCTAAAAGAATTGACTCAAATAATTGCTCATTCAACTGCTTATTAAAAATAAAAGAATGATGTATAATATATATATATAATCCATGTGAAAATATTTGTATAACCGTGTATGATCAGTATATGATCTACGTGTTGAAAAACAAAGTGTGAAAATAAGGAATTGAGAATTGTAACAACATTGAGTAACAAGAATTTGAAGTGCATGAAAATGGTATTCTTTGAGTTGATTGATGAACAGTATCGCCGTATATCGCGCATGATTTTATTGGCGGCTTATCTTACAGATAAAACCTTGATCGACAATTGATCGAGAAGGAAGCTCAGGAGTGTTTGCTTGGGAAGAAGAATATTTGAGTGTTTTGTGAATGCGAGAGAGGAATCTGATTTTGAGAATTCTTGATGAATGTGTATCTTGCCCAGTTGTGCCAGCTTTTTCGTAATTTATAGGTAGATAGATTTGTCTTCTCAATTAACCAAATGAATGTGTATCGATATCGGAAATGTGTCATTGATATTGAGATTAATTCAACTTAGTAATGTTGAAATCAATGGCCAAATAATGAGATTAATTGCCGCGAAGTCGAATTTCAAAATCAGCGGCAATTACATCGGCGTTCTTGAAGGCGTCGAAGCCATGTGTCATAGGAGGACACGCGGTGCCTAAATTCGATAAATTCTTTGGGCGAAAGCGAATTTGCCGCAGCGATCCTGGGTGGGCGCCAGCGGTGCTCTTCATATTAATGATTTACGATTAGTTTCATCCTCTTTACACATTTCTTTAACAAACACCAGCATTGAAACCCGTTTATCGTTTGATCGATAGCAAATACATTCTCTTAGTCTCAAACAATTTGTATACGTACTAATATCTACTCCATTTTAAGGAAATTACGATCGTGGCACTTTTGTATGCTGGCGTGTGCAAATATGTTTCAAACCGTCTGAGACCACGATTATTTGATGTAATTAATAGGGAGTAATTTTTATTTACGCGTTTAATAAATATTCTAACTTAGCTAACGTGCGGGTTAGGAAAAGTAAACAGTAAACATTAATCATTCATCCTAATAGGTAAATTTTCATAACAAGTTTGATATGATAAACTCAAAATAGAATGATAATTAGCTATAACTCCTGTTTAATTAGTTGCACTAATAATGTAAAAGTTATGTAGGTCGTAAGTATATGAAGTGTTTATATATTTATCATCATTCGAGTTTGTGATCTTGTTAGATCCATTTAAAATTATTCAGTCAAGCTATATATATGTAGCTTTTCCTCTTTGGTGCTGAAAGCTATATATGTACTTCAATATGATTGGAACTTCCACTTTCTAAACATAGTATCATAGAATATTAACCAAGGTATAATAATCAAATTGCAGTGTAATCTCTTCGAGTAATTAAATACATATTGACTATTATATTCATTATTTAATTACCTCCATTTTGGACTAGTTACCAAACACTATTTTTTTTATAAAGCGTGTGGTATGGGGTCTAATTCTATATCCTATTTATTGACTGGAAAAAAAAATAGACTTTCCCGTTGATTAACGTAATTATAATGATAGATGTTGTTATGTTTTTGGCCACTGTTGACTCAGTGGAGTATTCACTCTTAACCCGTTAACTACGTCAAAAATCTAAAACTGCCCCATATCAACCGGCAAAAATTTACAAGTCTATTGATTTTGTAATTAATAACTTCAAATTTGAAGTGTTTGAAATTTTTTTTGTTGACGAACCCAGCCCACTCACTCTTTCAGTGCGCACGGCAGAAACCCCTGACCGACGCGTAAACCAGAAACCACGCCAAACTTAAACAATTTGCTGTCTCCACGCTACGATGCGCGCCAACCGCATGATGCGACAGAAAGACGAACTGCGACCATGTCCCGCTACGGTCGCTATTAATCTTCCCCAACAATTTCATGGTGTGAGTGTTTGAATTTTTTTTTTTTTTTTTTTTTTTTTTTTTAAGCCTAACGCTAGAAAAAATGATATGCCTGAAGTTTAGTTATTTTAGCCTAAATTTCAGACACATATTGCTTAATTTCAGTCATTTTTTCTTAAACTTCTCATTTGCTAGAATTTTAGCCATTTTTTTCCTGAAATTGATGCATATATGCAGTTCAGTCATAGAACATTTTCAGTAGTTTTTGCTTGAACTTCACACATGCATGAACTTCAGCTATATATAACTCCAAAATTTGTGCTTTAACTTCAGACACCACATACTCAGGAAAACATAAACAATATCGTAAAATTGAAAAACAGACTTACAAGGCTTATTAGAGTCTCTGAAAATGTTCTCAACCATGGCAATAACTTCATCTTCTCTAATAGGTCTAAGAGCTTCAAGTCTCTTTGGAGTAAAAAGCTCAAGATTACAAAGCTTCCTTACTTTCACATAATGAGGCCCATAATCAGCCCAAATCAAATCCATCCCATTTTTACTCACATTATCAAGTGGTTTAGTTCTAAACCTGTTGGCCAAATTTTGGTCATTATCTTTAAGAACTTCTTTTGCAAGTTCCGCATTATTCACCACCACATTTAGCTGCGACCCGAGGTAAAAAGAAAAAATAGGCCCATAAATTTGGGCCCATTCGGCAAAACATCGAAACCTCACCGGCGCTATGTCGAAGAGGTTCCCGATGACCGGCCACGGCCACGGTCCTGGTGGCAGCTTGACCGTGAGCCGGTGGTAAAGTTTGTAACATAAAAAGATGAGAAATATAGATACGGAGAGTACTAAAGTAATAGCCATTATGGGAAATAAATATTTGTAGGTGAAATAAGGCCCCTTTAAATACTATTTTTTCATTCCCTCAAAAAAGAAAAAATCGTACTTTAATATATGTAAAGATTAAAATATATACACGCTTTCTGAACAAAATTTACTGTCACTCTGTCACATCATGTTTGTTTATTGTTACAAGTAACTTAACCTATTTTTAAGATTACAATCTTTCTTTTTGGTAGGCCTTCCATAGAATAATTAGGTAGCAATAAAAGCTTTCTTACACTGATCGTGTGCATAATTTAAACTCATTTTTAAATTGAACTTTGAAAAAAGAATTGTTGATGAAAGACATATTGTTAATGATAACATCTATGATATGATAATACACTACTACAATTAACAACAATAAAAACATTAAATTGCAAAAAAAAGCAATTACTAAATTTCTAAAAAATATTATGGCAAAAAAAAAAATAAAAAAAAAAAGAAAAAAAAAATGGTAACGCTCAAACTTTTCGGAACGTAACGGCAACGGCGTGCAGCATTTTTTGTTGTGCGCCAAAAAAATATGTTTGACAAATACGTATGCTGACAAAATAAAATTGTGTTTGTAGATATATCTTTCTATTATCATTAATAAATATAATTAATATTTATTAATATAAGTCAATAATTCTATATAAGTCAAGGAGACTCAACTTTGTATATATATAAAAAATAATTGTAATTTTAAATATAAATATACTTTTATAAATTCAAATATAAAAAATTTATATAATAAATTATAATTTTTTTTAATTTTGATGAAAATTGAATGATGAAAAACCTGCGAGCCGGCCCTAGAGAGGAGCGAGGAGCGAGCATACCACAGGGCACTTTGGCCGGTGGGTCTTGAATTTTCATTTTTTATTGATTTAAAATATTAAGATATGTATTAAAAGAGAGTTGTAGCCTAGCGAAATTTTCTTCTTGAAACCTTATCTGGGAGGTTGGTCGTGTTTGAATCCAAAGAAAAAGATTTTTTAAAAAAAAAAAATTTGGCGCTTTAAAGTCATTAGTCCCCCACTCAAAATCTCAACACCTTCCCCTCCTTCTTTAAATTATTTTTTAATTTTTTTGTATAATAAAAAAATCTTTCTTTTATTTACGCCGACCTTAAAAATATAAGAACGCTCTGCCTCTTGCGGACTTAGCTCGGCCACTGATTGAAATCAACTTGTAAAGAGAGAACCAGTAGTTCAGAAAACGGTTTGTTGATTATTCCATATTGACCTTATCTAAGGATTGCCTTATTTCGTTGATTCATAAATGTAGTTGACAAATTAATAAATTATAACTTACGGCATGACTGCAAGTTGATTCTTCAAATGGTTTGATTGTAGTAATAGTTATGCGGCATCTACAATAATGGCAACTCTTTTTTCTGAAATTATCATTTTCTTTTTCTAGATAGAGGGTGATTGTTTATTTATAACTCATGCATCAAAGACAGCTTGATACACTAAGCTTTTACTATGTGCGATGCTTGGGAAATAATCGGACCACAAGGATCTATTGTATACCTACTTTGCATTTTCGCAAGTGGTTATTTTCACCGCTCGAATATGTGACCCTCTGATTACTTGACAGTAATTTTACCAGTTAGACCAAGACTCGCCTTCCTTATAACTCATGGAGTAATTAAAAATATTTAAAAGAACCACTACATAGATTTTTAAATTTAGACACTCTTGGTAATGCAGAAAATGGCAGGATATGATAAATAGGATTAATTTTAATGTATAATATTTGCGAGCTAATTTGATCTATCTCGTTATTTCATTCTAACAAAGTCAGTAAATGATATTTTCTAGCTAGCTAGATTACAATACATTCAAATTCTAGTCATACGCAGTCTTGTTTTGGGCATTTATTACACTTTTGTATTGAACGATCCACTGCTTTCCGCTGAAGCCACTACTAGAAAATTACTATTTTTACACTAAAATTTTCCACTGATATAAATATTCAGTAGTCATTATATATATTTTGATTGAATCAGTGAGAAAAGAAAAATAGTAGCGTTTTCACACAAAAAAAATCAAATTTTTTTTCAGCATTTTAGTATGAACTTGTTTCACATCATGTTTTTCCCGGTGAACTAATTCGATTGGAATTAGGTGGGCAAATCATATTATTCACATGAATTTATCATTGATTCATCGATGAAAAAGCCTCTCTTTCTAATAGCGAGCTAAACCCTTGTTATTAATGCAAAAAATCTAATGCTCAACTCAGACAAAAATTCAACTGAAACTTACAATAAATTCTGAGTCAAAATATTTAACTAAACTGACTAGTGTGATTCAGCTATTACTATATAGCTAGCTTGCTGGTGTATTAGATGACGACATCCAAGAATTGTAGTGGAATAGATAAATCTTTAAAGTCTCGGGTTTAAGTATGATATTATTTTTATATTAAGCGTTTTCTTTTTTAATGGGCCTTATGCAATATGAATCTGAATTAATTGGTGCTTCAATACGATTATCCAATACCAAATGGAAAACAAAAAAATCTAAAGCAATGTGTTTAAGGGGATCCAAACAATGTATGGAGCATGGACGTAAACGAAGCACGTGGACACTAATGATTCATATATCTCGAACGCCTAATTGGCCTGGACATAAATTATTGAAATTTGAATTATCGAATCGAACCAGAAAATTTGGTAATTCCGTATTCGATATTCGAAAATAAAATTTCAAAATTATGATATTCGAGTTCGGATTTGATATGAGACATTAATACCGTTTCCCTAATACCGAATTACTTAGTAAAATTATGGGTTTCTTCATCTTTTTCCTCTTGTTCCTTGTTCTTCTTCACTTTCTTTCCCCCCCTCTGTTATGCTTGTCCTGAGACTGTGCTTCCTCGATTTCAATATGAAAGAGATATACACATTTAGAATCATAAATCTTTCTCTCTATTCTTTTTCTATTTCTAAGAAAATTATAGTATCTAGCACACATAATGTTCTGCTGGCCAAAACTATAGTAATTTCAATAATTAGTCCCCTATCTTTCAAGTCGCACATACTATTTTTCTCCTAAAAATATTGTATAGATGGAGATGAGTTTCCAGTCATGGCTCCTTAAATGATGCTTTATTATAAATAGTTGCTTTCTTGAATGGTAAATCTCGAATATCTTATCAAAATTTATCGAATCGAACCAAATTTTTTCAATTCGATATTTGATATTTACTTTAAATTATCGATTATCGAATTTGAACTTTAAAAATACCGAACCGCATGGCTAATGCTCGGCTCCTATTAAGAACAAGTGTAATCTATTCTGGCATTTTTCAAAAAAATAAATTTAGCTTTCAAACTGGATATGTCACCTTGAAATAAGCATGACATAACAAAATTACGGCTCGTATAAAAAGACAACTATTGAATGGTCAAATATATCTAATTTGAGTAAGTCCATAGGCTAGCTCATGCATGGCGTCCTTATTACTATTAATAAAGTTTACGTGTTTAAAAGCAAATATCTTATACTGTAATATTATATAAAATTTATCTTAAAGTTTTCATGCATTTCAACTTCTTTTAACTGTTTGCTTTAAGCATTCCAACTCCGAAATTCATTAACTTTACTAATTCGCAATCGCAATGGAAAGAACCACAACGAGTAAAGTATTTCTTGTTAAAATGTTCTAATTTTAAAATTCTAACTCGAAATATTTACCATTCATCACACTCTTTTGTGGTGCTTCTTTCGATTTATCTAACAGTTAATATATAGAACAAATCTTTGTGATAAACGTTCTAAGTTTGTATGATATACAATTTGCTTCTTTTTTATTTTGTAAAAAAAAATGAGAAACTTATTGTTTTCATTGATCTTTTGGACAAAAATTCAAGCTTCATTATGATAACATATAAATTAAAATAACTCAGCACCTAAGAGTGTTGCATAGTAGTCAATAATATGATTGAGACAGTTAAAATATTGTATAGATGGAGATGAGTTTCCAGTCATGGCTCCTTAAAAGATGCTTTATTATAAATAAATTTTGAATGTTAGAACTAGAATCTTATCAAGATTTATAGAAATACAATTTACATAATTGGAAACTACGTAAAAGCACTATAAGTCACCATAATTAGTAATTTAAAATATTTAAAAAACATTTTAAAAAATTGTGGTCAAAGAACAACACATTTGACTCTCAAAAAGTATCAATTTTTTTGAGACGAATGAACTATTTATTTCTTCCAATTTATCTAAGTCTTGATTCTCATTACCTATCTCATTAAATCAGTCGAGGTATGCTAAACTTGCACGGATACCCCCAGTTATCATACAGGAAAAAAATAGAGCAGATTATAGTTTACTTTTCTAGAAATCTTTCCAAGAAACTAGGTGGGAAGGTTAAAGTTTAGAAATTGGCCCAATGTATAAATGGGCAACCAGGTTGCAGGCCTAATGAGTCATTGAATGCTGCGGACTCTTACGCGGAGATAGCATTGACCTCCATCTTTCATCAAATGACAGTACATTTGACCATTCAAATGTTAACATTGTAATAAAAGTTGAAGAAATTTGTCATGCCACGCTAAGTTCAAGGTGACCATGTAGTTTGAAAATTTAAAATATCATTTTACATGCTCTAGTAGTCTAGTACTTTCATGGCTATTTTAATCTTTATCCTTTATTTATATAATATTAGTTCAAGATGAGTTTACATTAAAAAAAATTGCCGGTAGAGATGGTTTAGTAAATATTCTCATTTTATTTCTCTTGTAAGTTGAGGACCTTTTAAACTATAGTTTGAGTAAACTAAAAATCTTATGAGAAAACATTATATTATAGTTTAAAATTTTGTAGATATTAGACGATAGTCTAATGTTTTATCAATTGCAAGAGTTATATTTACACAACTTTTTAAAATAGAGATAAAAATTAAATAGTGACCTAAGAAGGAACACTTGTATAAATTAGTCCTTTAAATTCTACATCGGTGGGAACAACTCCATCTTAGAGATTTTTCAAATCCGCAACTACAAGCTCTCAAGTAGGATAAAGATCTCCTATTGTTGATAGATATACAATCGAGGAATCTGAATCGACGAGATATGGAGAGGATGTGCTCGAACAGGATTGCATCTCGATTTGCACATGAATAATTTGTTGCACCTTTTTTTTTTAATTTCAAACTAGATCATATATGTCGTTAACCTTTATAGTGATCGATGACGAGAGCGTGTCTAGCTAGGAGTGTGGTTGGTATCACCTCCCCTGTGCTAGTTGTGCCTTTTCAAGGAAATGGTATTATACTTCGACATGATCGAATTAAGATATCATTTAGTCCTAACATGATACAAGCAGGATAATTGTTTCTCACTAAGACCATTAGTATTGATGTCATGAATATGTAAGGATAAATGTGCACGCGTTTGTTTTAGTTGAAAAAGTCCATCGAATTGGGATAAGTGGCATGGTAGTCCGACAATGCAGAAGTCGTATTCCGATGTCATTTAAATTGGTAAAATTTGACGAGCAAAACTTACGTATATTCAGTGTTTATAATTAATGAAATAGTGAAATATGTTGAGTTACTATAAGAATATTCATAATAGTCATGATTAAGTGACAAAAGTTTGTGTAAAACACATGGCTCACTCTATTAGGCATCATTTGGTTCACATGCATTGTCATAATATGCGAGAATTATAGTCCATGACTTTTAGAGCAATTTGCCTTGAAATGTTTTTATCCCTATATATTGATAATATATGTATATTACTCTATATTCTATTACATATTAAATTATATAAAAGTTTTTGTATGATTAAGTTAAGGCGATAATTAGAAACGTCATTAAAGAAGTAAGACTCGAATATTGGTTATAAAGTATAATTACATATGTTAATACAGAAATTTTTGGAAATTGAAGGAAGCGGGAGTTAAGATTTAAAAGAAGTGGGTTTAAGATTTAATAATTGGGGGACTTGGACCAATGTGTAATATAAAAATTTCAGATTTTTATTAACCTAATTAATATTTATTTTCCTCACTTAGTTTCAGATTTAAAAAATGTTAACAATGTTAACTTATTTTCAGATTTAAAAAATCACTTTGCATCAAAATTAGAAGCCAAAATTTGGACAAAACAGTGGCAAAAACTGCCCACTGCTGGCCGATGAAAATGCCCCATAAATTCGAAGTTTAAGATGGAATTTTAGGAAGAAAAACATGCTAGGAAGATGAGTTAACATTGTAGATTGTAAGCATGATGATTTGGAGTGAAGATTGGTGAAGAAAATCGATAAAACAGTGGGAAAATTGGACTGGGGCAGTGGATATAAAATTCTCCCTTCTATGCTATAATTGGAATTTAGACATTGCATGTGAATATTTTGAATGTTGTAGCCGATATTAGGACTAATATTACTAATCTTGGAATTGTCGTATTTGATTATTGCGTTGTGAAGTTCGTCGCTGCTTTGCATGTTGAAATTGGAAGAAAATCTTGGCATTTAAGTTATAATTGTTCATAAGGAATTATTGGAACAAGAATTGGATTCTAAGGAATTAAGAAAAGAATTAGTTTTGTGAATGTTGGTCGAAGACTTGCTTGAAATTGTTGGATATTGTCGCATCGAGTTAGGGGATGATTTTGTGAAGTTTAAATGTTGGAAATTTGATTATAAACATGTATATATATGTTGTGGCAATTACTAATATCTGCCTTAAAGAATTAAGGAGTAAGAAGGACACTATGTTGAAAATATTAGGACTTGCACCACTTGTTGTTGTAGTTGTGATATTGCATAAATATAAAAGAGAAGGAATGCGTTATGATAATGTAAATAGAATATCTGAGGTTATGGTGGTTATATTCTTAAGTTATGATTTACTGTTGGTATTGTTGGTTTGATTTGGAAATTATGGTTGTGTATATACACAAGAGAAGTGCTGCCCAAATTTTTATAGAATAAGAGAGAGTCGCCTTTCAATATAACTTACGTTAGAAATCATAGAGTTGACAAGGCATATTGTTATTATTATAGGTCAAGGTGATAGTCGAGGCGATTATTAGACTATTGAGTTGATATAGACGATGAGGTATGTGAAACTTTTCCTTCTTTCTTTTGACATGATTTTTGTTAAGTAAACGTACGGCGGACGTACATGGTTTCTATATAGTCTAATTTCCAGTAATATGAGTTATGAGAAGTACCTTAGATTTTCAGAAAAGAATTCATTTTAATGATTTTATTAAGAGTCGAATGATGAGTTCACAACGAGTCCCATAATGGGCCGGGTACGACATGCATATGATTTCACATCGAGTCCCATAATGAGCCGGGTACGGTATGTATAAGAATTCACACCGAGTCCCATAATGGGTCGGGTACGGTATATATATGTGTATATGGTTTCATTCACACCGAGATCCTCACTGGGGGCCGGGTACGGTATATATAAGTTCATGACTCTTATTTCTATAAGGCACAGTTGATTCTCATTTGTATAGGGCACAATTGGATTTGGATTCTGATTATTATACATGTCTCATGTTATCTATTAGCCATTTATGATCTTTCTTACAGTATTTTATGTTTTACATACTCAGAACATTATTTCTTACTGACCCCCTTTCCTCGGGAGGGGGGGGGGGGCTGCGTTCATGCCCGCAGTTACAGATGTTCAGTTTGGTGATCCTCCGGTCTAGGTTCATGCTCAGTTGTTTGGAAAGCTCCTTTGGTTCAGAGCTTTGTCATTTTGGTACAGAACTCTATTAGTTTGACTTTTGTATATTTAGAGGCACGACGGGGTCCTGTCCCGTCACATGTCGTTATCCTTCTTATAGAGGTCTGTACACAGTTGTGGGTTGTACTTATGTAAAGTTATAATCTATGTTGGTCAACCATGTTGTTGTAATCTGTGTTGGGATGTTTCCGTGTATATGTGATACTATTTGGTGGCAGCCTTGTCTGCTTGCCTGTTATATTATGTTGGCTAGTTGTGACTCCTCAGGAGACAGATACATTCTTGTGTAAAGGCAGCGTGATGACATTGTACTAAAATATATTTAACAACAACTATCTAATTAAGGTGTATCCTAAGAAAATGACACAAAATGTGAGATAAGTGATGACATTGTACTAAAATATTCAACAAAAAAAATAATAAAATCGCTAAGCAATAATGATAATAATCATAATCTAAAAGTACTAAAAGAAAAAAGTACGATTAATTATTAATTACATGATTATATATTAAAGAAAAACTAAATTAAGTATTGTTTTTCACTATCTAACTAATGCAAAACAAATAGTACGTAGTAATAGATATCCAACATTATTGTTATTCCTAGTGTTAGAATTGAATTTCTTTTGTTAGCATTAGTATTGATTTGGGCTTTATTCGAGTTACTAACATCAATGGACTACAAATCTTATTGTACCATTAAAAAATTTAAGTTCAAATTTGAAATAATATGTTAAAAGAGAAAAACTATGAAAAAACTTAAGAAATATTTATAAATTACATTATAAATAAATATTTTTATGTATAAAATATTTTAAAAGTTGTATACATGTACTTTTAGGTTGGTTTGGTTCGATTTGACTTTTTTTCATTAAAACCAAACCAAATCACTTATGGTCGTTTTTTTCCAATACCAAACCAAACCACTAGTCGGGTTATTTTCTCGGTTTGACTCGGATTATCGATTTGATGTGATTTGTCAGTTTTGTGTTAATTATGCATGTAAGTTTAATTTTTTCTTATGGTTGCAACCAAACACTATATTATTATGTGTAGATTATTTTTTCTAATTGCTCCGTCAAAACATTGAAGAGAGCCTTGGAGCAATGATAAAATTGTTTTCATATGACCTATATGTCACATGTTCGAGTCGTGAAAGCAGTCACTAATGATTGCATAGGCTATCTAGATCACACCTTTTAAAATACACCTAGATTATTTTTTCTAATTGCTCCGTTCAAAATCCAGACATTATATTAATTTATGCCAAAATTATTTTTTCCTCCAACCAAACAACATGTAATGACAAAACTACAGTAGTCGCTTTTGTTAGGCTATGACTGGGCGTGTTAGATGGAGTAGCCCACATTTCACATTGTTCAAAAATATTCCTTGGAAGTTGAAAATCTAGAAGTATTTTAAATTTTCAATTATCTCTTAAGCTATCCTGGGGATATTTTTAATCAATTACCCACGTATCGTGGTATTTAATTTTTGCACTTCAAATTGGTGATTTTTAATTTTATCATTCGCCTAAAAAAATGATTGAAAATATTTTTAAAATTGTGGGTTTGAATTACAGCAATCAAAAAGAAAAAAAAATTGCAAGACAAAAAATTCATAGAAATTATGTTTATTCGATCAAAGTTGTATAAAAATTATGTCTTAAGGAACATAATTTCTATGTACTATGATTGAAGACAAAGTTTCATTGAAAAATTAAGATTATGCCTTGTTCGACTAGTTATATAGAAACTATGCCAACAAATATGCATAATTTCTACGAAAAACTTATCTTGTGATTTATTTTTCTTTGTTTATGATTCTGCTTGGATTCGAACCAAAAATCTCTGATTTAATAGGCCCATGAATAAATAATACTTTAATCTATAAATTTTTATTAAATGGAAGTAGAGGCAAAAATTAAAAACCAATTCATATGAAGGCCAATCCGCGTAAAAATAACCCGCAAGGGTAGCCAAGTTGGTGTAGCAGTAGAGCGCGGGACCGCAAGGTCACGAGTTCGATCCCCTGCATAAACCTTCTTGGTTGAGCCTGTCACACATGGCTTGCCAAGTGTGGTTTACATGGCTGCCGTGGTTTGCAGTGCTGCGTCATCGGGTTTACTGCGCGTACTCGAAAGAGTAGCGCGCGGCTCCTTCACAACAAAAAAAAATCCGCGTAAAAATAAAAGAACTTTACTATGCAAAATCAGACTCAACTAAATGCAGTGGAACGGATCAAATCGACCCAAACAGCAAAACTGAAAACAGCAAATTGGCCCATCTTTGTGCAGGTATTTGCGCAGGGTGGTCTTTTGAAAGGTTGGTGTTCCATTGTCGACCCCATCAAAATATGTGCAGTTAAAAATTGAAGACTTATTGCTTATCTGTGATTATTTTGAATTGATTTTGGTTGACGAAACTTGAAGAAAATCATTGTTGAGTTTTATTGAACTTGTTTGTAAAAGAAAACAAGTGATTTTTGAAAGTTTGAGTTGAATCTAACAATTAGAAATTGTTTGGATTGACATTACAAGTCTGAATAATAAATTTGGAACAATTTAGATCAAATTTGAAGCGTTGATGTTTCTATACAACAAATTAGGTTGATCGTCAATATTTCTGGCTAAATCTTGACTATCACCATAACTTATTGTTAAGGCTAGTCTTGTGTCTAAATTCCTGGCAATTGGTAAAGATTTAGGATCTTGAACAATTACAAGGTGATATTGTTTTTGTCAGAAATATAAATGCATTATCAAAGAACTTAAACAACATCATTTCATTATCTTCTAATCAATGCATGAAAATACATATAACCAAACACAACCCGAGCTTCTAATATAAATTTGACACCTAACATTAAATACCTTAAAATTCCCCACAATCTCATCAAGTGTTCAAGAATTCAAGACTTAAAACAAAAGAAGCCAAAAAGGAAAAGAACAAGATTGTTACATATCCACTGGCACACGTTTATACAAGTGTGCAGGCAATCTTGGAGTAGGAATAGCTTGTATTGGATTTTTCATATAAGTAACTGTTCCAGGAGACTCTGTCAAGTCGATATCCTCCGGGCTAACCCCCGGGGGAGGAGACCACGCAAAATGATGCAACAAATGACCCAACATAGACGTTACCAAGTTGATAGCAAGTTGAGCACCAGGGCAAATCCGTCTTCCTGCACCAAAGGGAAGTAGCCGATAATCATGTCCCTTCATGTCAACATCTTCCTCAATGAAGCGTTCCGGTCTGAACTCCAACGGGTCCTTCCACACTGCTGGATCACGAGCCACAGCCCAAACGTTCACATGCACGATGGATCCCTTAGGAATGTCATAACCGCTGATTTTGACACTGGCACTGGCCTTGTGAGGAAGCATTAGGGGAGTTGGAGGGTGCAACCTTAGAGCCTCCTTGGCTACACATTGAAGGTAAGGTAGTTTTGAGAAATCGGTTTCTGACATGATCCGATCAGAACCAATTACTCTGTCAAGCTCCTCTTGAGCCTTTTGTTGCACCCTTGGGTTCTTAACTAGCTCTGCCATTGCCCATTCTACTGTTATGGTTGTTGTGTCCATACCTGCTGTAATCATATCCTGCACAATTTCATGTACAAACATTTATACTATGAATGCGAGTGATTAATACTATTTATATGGTTGTGCAAAATTAAATGCTAGACAGTTCATTGAATCCTATATTCACAACTTCTGTTATAACTTCCAAAGTCCCTTAACCAATTTTCATGAGAATCAAAGTCACAAGATTCAAATCCTTAAGCTAACACAATATATGTTATTGAACAATCTGAAAATGTATATATATGCATTGAGTTGTTTGTAATGTCACAAAATGATAGCTTTTATGTCCAAACGATGGTTCCTTCTTGACCATGTCATAGACTCATCAATGTACTTGCATACTCGACATACATATATATACATTTTCAAGATATGGATTGTTCTTTATCGTGTCACAGACACATCATCGTACTTGCATACTCGTTATACATATATCTTTTTCATATTGTTCGTTCTTTATCATGTCATCGACACATTTTCAAAAGTAGATTTGTTCTTTATTGTGTCATAGGCAGATCAATGTACTTGCATACTCGACATACATATATACATTTTCAAATTATTCGTTCTTATCATGTCACACACTTTCTCAAAAGATGGTTTGTTCTTTATCATGTCACATATACATCAACATATTTGCATAGTCTCTATCCAAACTTAAGTTATAGCCCCATCATAGTTTTTAAATTTATAACCAATTGAGTTAATCTCTTGACTAGGATGAAATATTAGTTCTTTTACCAGATAAACACACTGATACGTATAAGATACATTTTTTACTTACCCAGAGGAGGCCAATAACAGTGTCATCACTAAGATCATACTGCTTCTGAAGAGTAAGCAGAGCATCAACGAAATGCTGCTTAGTATCACCAGTTGTCTTGCGAGCCAAAGTGTGTTCGTCCATAATAATCCTTGTTAACCGGTCTCTACGTGCCGAGTGTTTCACGAGTGCCTCATTTTCCATTGAGAAAAACCAACGGAGCCATGGAACATACTCTGCCAATGGAAGTTTTCCGCCAATTTTGATGCCATTAGAGACAATGCCCTTGAATTCTTGGCCTTGTTCATCAATTTCACCTGCTGAGTTCATGAACCTTTTGCCAAATGTTAACCTTGTAATGTTGTTGAATGCTACTGATCCCAAGTACTCTCTCATCAACAGGCTTTTACCTGTGTTATCTGCAGATTTTTAAGTATTATAATCAGCACATTTATTTGGTTAATAAGCTAATTTTTTTTACATCATCACTTTGTTTACCCTTTCTATTTGAATTTTTTTTTAAATTGTGATTTAGAAGCAATTTAATATTTTATTGTCTGCCATGTGGAAGCTGACCTGTCACAAATTAAAGACACAAAGAAGCTAAGTATGTTAAAGAGATCTATAGGCAAATTCACCTACTCCACTTCCCCAACACTACTAACTACTCACTCTGCTTTAATTATTAAATGTATTACTTTTCTTTTTAGTCTATTTCAAAAATAATATCTCTTTCTATATTTAGGAGGCGTTTGGTTGGGGTAATCAGGAAAAGGAATAGGGGAATGAAATTCCCTTTATTGTTGTATGTTTGGTCTTAAGTTTTCATTCCCTTTACCCCATTTCCATTTTCATTCATTTTTCTTGATTCCCCCACCTCCCTAGTATTGATTCTCTTTCCCCAATTCGGACCCCGGATCACCTGGACGACCCCGGATCCCGAAACACCCAGAATCAAACATGTAGGGACAATCAGGTTCCTTTCTTTTCCTTTCCATTCCATTTCTGAATTCCATTCCGTTTACCAAACGCACCCTTAGTAACTTTCTAATTTAAACCCTTAATATGACTTGTTTTAAATCATAAGATTTAGATGAAATTTTGATACATTCCACACATAATTAGTTTTTGACCCTAAGATTCACAAATCTCTCTTATTTTTCCTTTATTTCATGCTTAATCAAACTAAAACACTTAAATTTAATCAATGGGAGTATCAAAGATCTCATTTTTTTCTCTAGTATATAACTAAAATAACATGTGTAATGTGTCATATAACTACTGGATCCTGAGCAAGAAAATGTGAATAATCTTGCTTCAAAATTATATAATTAGTAAATGAGAGCATAATAAACAACAAAAAATAAAATTTGACATACCAGGCTTAGTACAATCGTTGAAAATATTTTGAACCATAGCAGTAACTTCATCTTCTCTAATAGGCCTAAGAGCTTCAAGTCTTTTTGGAGTAAAAAGCTCAAGATTACAAAGCTTTCTTACTTTGACATAATGAGGCCCATAATCAGCCCAAATCAAA
Source organism: Przewalskia tangutica (assembly GCA_029844215.1). Lineage (NCBI taxonomy): Eukaryota > Viridiplantae > Streptophyta > Magnoliopsida > Solanales > Solanaceae > Przewalskia > Przewalskia tangutica. Next base: position 98,018,745 of record CM056738.1, on the reverse strand, counting down.
TCCATTCCATTTCTACTCAAATTATTAGCAGGCCTAGTCCTAAATCTATCTGCTAAATTTTGATCATTTTCTTTTAATACTTGTTTAGCTAATTCAGCTGTTGTTACCACAACATTTAATTGTGACCCGAAGTAAACTGAGAATATTGGGCCGTATGTTTTGGCCCAATCAGCAAAACAACGGAATCTAACTGGTTTAATATCATAGAGGTTTCCAACCACTGGTAATGGTCTTGGACCTGGTGGTAATTTGAATCTTACACTTTGGTAGAGCTTATGAAGTAGAAATATTAAGGTTATGGAAATTAATAAAATAAAAAATAGAGCCATTGATGAATATTGGTTTTTGGAGAAGTAGGTGATTTATATGGACTTCAATGGCTGCTTTTGGTTGTTGCTTTTTGGGTAGATAGGTGGAAAGTTCAAAGAAGAGGTAGTTGGGATTGATCATTGAAGTGAGACTGAAAAATAATTGTACTTTTGGCTATTTTTGGTGGTACGTTTATACACAGTTTTGGGAATCACGTGGTTGGTTTTAGACCAATATTCTTTTATTTTTGTGCCATGAAGCAACTACTCTTTTGTCCCAAAAAGATTGTTATAATTTCTTTATTAACTTATCTGAAAAATATTAATATTTTTCTATATTTAAAAATAATATAACTTTATGATATCATTTACAACCACACAAATATCTAAAATTTATTTTGAACCACACATTTCAAAAGTCTTACTTTATTTCTTAAATTTCATATCAAATTAGGACAATCTTTTTGGGACATAATTTATTTTTTTATTTATTTTCCACCCGGTGTCCCGTGTCCGATACCCTATTGGAGCGGGTATATCTGGATTCGAGTGCGTATGACCTATACGAGGTAGCGTTTTCTATCAAAGACTTTTTCATAACTAGAGCTCGTATTAGAGACATCTCGTTAAAGGAGGAGCAACCCCATCCACTACACCACATTCTTTGATGGTGAAGTAAGTAATTTCATAATAGACATATCATGTTATTTTTTTTAAAAAATTAATAAAATTATGTTAAATATAAACACTACTACATTTATGGCCTAATGCGACGGCTCATGCCTATCTAATGCAACGCCATATGTACAGCTGTCGCATTAGATGTGGCTAAACATCTAGATAGACTAATGCGACGGCTGTACACCGACATTTCTCAAAAGTACTTCTATAATTATAGATCAAACACCCTAACAGATTTTCTAGAAACAGTTTCTGCAGAACTACTTCTAAGAAACAGAAACACTTTTTCAAAAGGTTGGTCAAACAGACCCTAAGGCTAAAATAGACTTTGTATCCATATTGTGCCAAGTTGTGTTGTGCCATTTAGCATCACCCAAATAAATAAACAATTAAACACAAGTAGTACGTAATATATTAATATTGTACTCCTGCCTATGTAATATATTTATGCGTAAATTAGATACTAGAAATAAATGAACAATAAATTAACTCACGAGCAAGAAGTTGATGAAATATTTACTCCCTCAGTCCCAAAATATCTTTTATATTTTTCTTTTTAAAAATTAATTTGATTAAATTTCAAAGTTAAATTAGATTAGATTAATTTGATATTTTAAAATTTAAATTTAAATATTAAGAAACTATACGAAAATTACTATAAGTTTCAATTCTTCTCATATTAATATGATTAAAAATATAGCTTAAATTGTTGGTCAAAGTTTATATAGTTTGACTTTTGAAAAATGTAATGCAATAAGTATTTTGGAACGGAGGGAGTAATGTTTTTAGAAAAATATCAATGTTATGACTTGAAAAAATAATGTACTCGACAACGCTTGTTATATAAAGCAATGCCGAAATCAAGGAATTTTTTCATACAGAATTTTCAAGATTTTGCATCAGTTTCTTCAGATTCTATATAATACAAAGAATATTTAGGGCTTCAATTTTATACAGCTTTGCAACTGAAAGTCCTAGGCCAACCTTGAAAGCATGGTGCTAAATATTTCAACCTCATGTTGTGCATATTGCTTCTGCTTATTCTTCAGCTCCTTGTACATTACCTTCACATCTCTGATAAAATCAATTGATAAATTTTGAGAACACAATGAAGAAAACATCGCGGGAAAATCAATAAATAACATATATATGTATGTATGAATACATGTACGTAAATAACATATGTATGTATGTTTAAATATCAGGCTAGAAAAGGGTGGTAAGCTATATTGCTTAGACTCCAAAAATGTTGTTGCACCAGTTGATCCTAAAAAAATGCACTACTTTTGGAGAATTTGACACACATCTGCATTTTTAAGAGTCTGAGCAACAACATAGATGGTAACACATACCTGTTATTTGGATCAACTTCAAGAGCTTTCCTAATATCAATTTCAGCTTTTTCCAATTCATTGATTCTTATGTATGCTTGAGCCCTTCTGAATAGAGCTTTGATATTGCAAGGCTCATACTCTATAACCTGTTTCCACATTATATAATAAGAGATATATAAGACCAAAAATGTGTATTATATAATCTGTCTTTTAAGAATTTTGCACGTTTTAAAAAAACATTTAATAGTCTTAATAATAAATTGAAGCAGGGTAAATAATGAACCTTGCTACATAGTTTTGAAGCTTCTTGATGCTCTCCCATCTTCAACTTGCAAGCAGCATTGTTCAAATAACACGATAATCGCAAAGTATTTGCTCGATACTTCTCATCTTCATTGAACGAGTGATCGAATTGGATGAATTTCGAGGCCTGGAATTCACAATACATACACTTCAGCTTACAGAAAATTACATTATCCGGCCCCAATTTTGTTTGGGATTGAGACGTAGTTATTATGTGCACAACTAATTTGAACATTCAAGGATGAGAAACTATTACATTCCTTCTCATACTTCCTTGAGGCACATTGAAACTTCCCATCTTTGAATAGTACATTTCCCTCGTTCTTGATTTTTCCACACGCTTCAAGTTTCTCTTTTGTATCCATTTTCCAAAATGGTTTCTCCTGTATGAATCAAGAAAATAGCTTTTAAGGAAAAAGATTAATTTGATCACTCTGAAAATAGAATGATTCTATTGACTAATTTCTTGTTAAGTTAAAATAAAAACCTTATTGAAATCAACCAATTTGATCTCATAAAGCACAGAGTCTGAGTTGATTGTCACTATTGCTTCTTCTCCTTTTCTCATAGTCATGATAGCTCTATCTAAACTTTCATTTAATTGCCCTGCAGTGATCAACATAACAAGTTTAATTATCTCACTATAGGATTGTAAAAGTTGGTACTTCTAAGTTTAACTTTCTTTTCTAGTTTATGCTGGAGACAATTTTTTTATAACTCTGCCCGTGTGATCTCGTTCACATCCGGTCCCAAGCCCGGATAAAGGAGGAGGGTTGCCGAGGGTCAATAGGAAACAACATCTCTAATAAACTTAGGGGTAAAGATTGTGTACATCTTACCCCCCAGACCCCACTTGTGGGATTACATTGGGTTTGTTGTTGTTGTTTGCTTGAGACACAATTTTTTATTGAGTGGGAAAATTGATTTTCAAGTTAAAAACATTCACTACTTGTATCACCAACAGATGTGGTCAGATGAATGAAATTCCTCTACCTTTAATCAGAGATTTCGAGTTCGAATCTCGGGAATAGAGAAATTTCAGATAAAGAGCGCTTCCCCTTAAATGAGTCATACGCAACATAATTTTATTTTTTACCTTAAAGGGGATTCAGATGAACCCCCTTGCGCCTCTAGCTCTGCTACTCATGCCCGAATACAAGTTGGCCCGAACACCACCATTATAAAAATGAAAACCAAAACAAAAGACAAAGAAGAAAAATTTACCTTCTAAACATACATATTCAAAGGGTTCTTCATCTGATCCTTTGCTTTCAAGTACAGTCCCATCTTCTTGCTTTTCGATAAAGATCACTTCAAGATCACAAAATTTCCAAACTTCAATCTTCTTGATTATATAAATGTATTGAACAAACAAATTTAATTACCTCTTGCAAGGGATCCTTCACTAGGATGATCATAACCTTCACCAGCCTTAATTAACTTCTTAAGAACTTTATTATCTCCAGTAATATCAACAACACTTTTCCATGAAAGCAGCTCAAGATGAATTGTCAAATTCGAATTTGGTTGCAATCCAACACCATCAAAATAATCTTCAAATTGATGAAACACAACTTAATAATTTTTTCCGTCTTGTGAATAATAAATTCTTGTTGTATTTATCAAACTTACAAGCTTGATAATAAAAAAAAACTTACAAGCAGGCTTCACAGTTAACTCAGCTATTTCTCCTTTTCTCATTGTCTTTACAGATTTCTTCATGGCTGGATATAGGTAACCTAATAAAAGTGCAAATTCTATTATTATATCACTTGTATCATAGACTATATACTGTATGTTGATCGGACCCTCCAAAAATGATGTCGCAGTCTTGTTGGATCCAGAAAATACATAGGTTTTAAGGGATCCGACACATGCCCTATAATATCTTTGAAAAGTAAGTGCAACATAAGTCTTATAATGTAACAATAATTCTAAAAAATTATTTACCTTCCAATAAAGAAAACTCAACACCATCAACAGATGTTGACAGAGTTTTTCCATCTGCCGAGCTTGCCATATACTTCACTATCCAATAAAGCAAGAGGTGATATTAATGTAGAAAACATGAGGAAAAAAGGAATGAATATATATATATATGTCTGCCAAGAACCCCTTGAAAAAAAATCTTAGATGTTTTAAGTGTTGGATAATATAGTTGTCACTCATGTGGTGTATAAGAGTTTTTAAAATAGTTTACAAAGGCGTGCTATTCCAACCATTGTCTACAGGTTTTCGATTGAATGTTCAAATTCTTCAGATGATATCGGACTAATTATTTGTCAGCCCATAATGAGTTAATGACACTTATAAATTCGTGTCAAAGTTCATGTCTAGCTAATAGGTACAAAAGAGTACTGAGTTATATAATTGCCTCAAATTGTTGTGTAATGGTTCCCGATAGAGTTATAGAAGTGTTGAATTACCTTAAGTTTTTGAATTATGGATGCTTAGAAGACTATTTAGAACATACATAAATGAAATTCAAGCTGATGCGAATATTAATAATTAATGAAATAAGACAAGACATTACCTAATACTTCATCTACATCTCTAGGTGTAGCCCATCCTTCACCTTCTTTTATTATTTTCTTCAATATTCCTCCATCTCCAGTGATATCTCTAACTGAATTCCAAGAGATCAATTCTATTTCAAAAACAAGTGTTGAATTGGGAGGAATAAGAGGGGGTGAACCAGTTTCTCCATAAGCCAAATTTGGTGGAATTGTGAAAATTGCTCTTTCACTCTTTTTCATTGTAGCAATCCCTTCATCCCATCCTTTAATAACTTCACCTAACATTAATGAAATTCCCTTAATGTCATAAAATTACTATTATTTGTATAAACTTTGGTGTAACGTGTAATGCAGAACATAAAACGAATTAAAATCTACTACACAAATTAACTGATTTAGCTAACGTTACATCCCTGCTATGTTGCTCTAAAATGTTGTTGCATCCGTGTTGGATCCTCCAAAAATGCATTACTCTTGGAGGAACCGATACGCACCCGGAGAAATTTCTAAAAAGTCCGAGACATAGCATTCATGTTTGTGAATCGAATTTGCATTACTTGTGAAAATTATATTAATATGTCAATATAGAAATTCAGTATCAAACTATCAATGGTCTTGTACTTTCTAAATCTCCAATTAATATAATTTTAAGTAGAGTCTAGTGATGTGTAATTTTCAGAATTGAGAAAATATGAAGTGATTACAAATTTTAAGTTGTATCCATTGTTTGTAATTTGACGACTCCAATTAACTAGAGGCCTAATGTTCGATCTTTGAGAATAAAGTAGGGCTGGCCAGTGGGCCGGCACGGCCCGGTCCCGGCCCCGACCTGGTCCCGTTCTGGCCCCGACCCGCTCCTGTCCCGGCCCCGACCCGGTCTCGCCCGGTCACGTCCCGTCCCGACCCCCTGCCCAACGGGACCGGGACGGGACACGGTATCATCCCGTTAGTCCCGGTCCCGCCTGGCCCGCCCCAGCCCGACCCCGCCCCTCCTCTCCACCCCGACCCCGTTCCGATCCCGGTGGACCCGGCCCGGCCCACTGGCCAGCCCTAGTAATTTCAATAAAGTCACCTCTGGTAAGAGCATTTTGCACCAAAGTGAAATTTTCCAACAGGAGTTTGAATTAGACGGACTCCAATGCAAAAAAATATTTTTGAAGTATATTCTATTAGTCATTAATAAAAAATATAAGAAACCAGTATTTGAATGTAAAAGAAACCAGAATATTACCTTGTCCAAGCTTGAACATAAAAGGTTTTCCTGTATCATAGCTTGAATAAATAAATTCTCCATCTTGAAGTTTCACTCTGTAATGAACTAAGTAACCCAAAGGACTCAACAAAACAGTCACTATAAATGAAAATGATACATAAAAAATCATACCTTGAATTTCATGACCAGGTAATGGTGTCTTCCAAGAATTACCCTTTTGCAAAATCTTTTTTCTCAACCCTTCTTTCCCAATTTGAAGTTCACTTTCGAAATTCACTTTCTTCTCAGAATTACAACTCGTCATTTTTCTCTTTGGTAAAAGAAGATAAGTTTTGTTGAAGGAGAACTACAAATTGAAGATAAGCCGTTTGTTTCCCACATTTTTAAAAAGTTCTTTCAGTTAGGATTTTTTCTTTTTTCTTTTATATCCTTTGAGGGTCGTTGTTTAAGTTTTGTCCCCGTTTAAATAATTTGTGCAAAATTTCTACCAAATAAAAGAACTTAAATATTCGATCGAACTGTTCTCTCCGTGAAAAAGATATACTCTGAAATTTTATATTGATTTATATAGAGTATGAAGAAAAGGATCGCTTACCTCGGGAGTAAACACAGACATATTTTGTCTATTCAGCAATATTTATGAATAATCTAACAAGATATGAAAATGAAGATTGCACTAAAGTTATGATGCATCCATCATAGCTTATGAATAATTAAACATATATGAGGTATGCCAATCTGACAAGACATGTAAATAATTTAACAAAATAAGAAACTAAAGATTGTACTAAAATTATGATTCTTCCATTATAACTCGTTGAAGCGTGATTTTTCATTCTTTCGGGTGTATAGTGTCGATGTGATTTTTATACAAATTCCTTACCGAGCATTAATCGGTCCTGTTATGCAAATCACTCGCATTGGTATTAGAAGCTTGAGCTCGACCCATTATATTTTAGTTGGGCTTTTACCCAACAGCACCATACTGAAGAATACAGTGGGATTCACATTTCTTGAAATATCCCAGTTTCGCATACTATGACCACAAAAATAGACTTGTCTGAACTCTGAAGTATTAGCCAGAGATTTTTTTTCACGTGGTTACTTTTCAAAATGCCGAGGGTCTATTGTGTTTAAATCAGTAGATTAGGATACTAGTTAGTTCATTAACTTAATGGCATTATTGTAATTCATGGAGTCACTTAAAGTTAGTTAGGAGGTTGTTATAAGGCGGTTAGAATGTAGTTAGACTTGGATTAGATATTTTGAGTCTAGTAGATATTTTTCATTTTTTCTTTACATTTTATATAAGTACACTGATTGATCGAGTAAATGAGTTTAGTTTTCATTTGCACAAATTTAGTCTCTTCTCTTCCTCATTTGCTCTATGTTCTTGCGAGCTGTTGCCAACTCCATTAATGGAGATTGTGAACTAAACCTCGATCACCCCCTCAATTTCGTTATGATATCAAAGTCGGTCCATTCAAATTATTTGTTCATCGATTTTGAACCCCTATATTATATTGTCTATGCTCCAGTTAACTAATTCTGAGCATGCGGGGAGTGTTAGAAGTTCCTCATCGTAGTGGATGGGTAGTTGGTCTCCATATATGGACTTGGACAGTACTCAACTCATGATCTAGCTTTTAGGGTTGAGTTAGACCCAAAATCTATCTTTACATGGTATTAGATCTTTCCTCTTCATTTCATTGTTAATTTTTCGCGAAATCATTGTGTTGATTACAATCACAACAACAAATCCTAAATTCTTCGATCGAAATCAATTCTGTGCAATTTTTGTTTTTTTATTTCACTTGTTTTTTTATTTCACCTCACAATCTTCATCAATTCCAGCTCAAATTCATATAATTCTTTTCAATTTTCAAATTTCGAACTAAAATCTACATCGTGATGGAGAATCACGATAACAATACGATGAATCAAAACCACAGTCGGTGTCGGTCAAGTAGTGTTAGACTCAGCCAATCCATTATATATGCATCCTTCAGAGAGTGCTGGTTCCACTTTGATTCCAATAAAATTCGATGGAACATGTTATAGATCGTGGAGACGAGGTGTTCTTCATGTACTCTCGGTGAAGAACAAAACTGGATTCATCAATGGAAAGTGCAAAAATCCAGATTCAAATTCTGAAAGTCTTACATAGTGAGAAAGGTGTGATGACATGGTTACTTCGTGGATGTTGAATTCACGGTCACAAGATCTGATAGATAGTCTACAATATCTGAATAATGCCAGAGAACTTTGGGAAGAGCTTGAGGATAGATACGATAAAATAAATGGAGTAAAACTTTATCAGTTACAAAGGGAAATAAATGAGCTCAGTCAAGGTACACTTGACATTATTGGATATTACACAAAAGTGAGAAAAATGTGGGAAGAATATAGTGCATTGGACACTCATTCTCAGTGTAGTTGTGTGTGCACATGTGGAGGAAAAGCAAATATGCAAAAGGATGAGCAAGACAGAAGGTTAATTCAATTCCTCATGGGGCTAAATGAGGTGTACGCAGTGGTGAGATGAAGCATTTTGATGATGAAACCTTTGCCAAGCATGGCACATGCATTCTCTATTTTGGCTAAGAGAAAAAGTAAGGAGAGGTTAGGCCACATAAAAAGATGGCTTTGGAATCTACTTCATTGAGTGCAAGTGGACCAGGAGGTGTGAATTTCAGTGGACAAGGCTTTAGGACAAACTACAAACATCAAAGAAACTCTAGAAGAAATGGAGAAAACAAGTCTTGTTACTCACCTAATAACAACTTTACACAGAAATATGGGTATACAAAAGACAAGTGTTATAGACTTTATGAATTCCCTCAAGATTTTAAGTTCACAAAGGGGAAGAATATCGAAAATGCAGCAAATGTACACGGTGAATGTGATGAAATCAATACTCACACATAATATATGAACCAGAACATTGAGAAAATGGCACAATCTGACTAAAGAATAGTATAATCAACTGATGAACTTGTTGGAGAATCTGTAGTGTGGAAATGCTGATGGAAATGCAGGATCAAACAACATGATAAGTGAAGCTGTGAATCTGGTAGATATTTTAGCATGCTATTCTTCTATGACTGAAATTGGTGAACTTTCATGTAAATATTTAAAATTGTATGCTAATTCTTGGATAATTGACTCTGGAGTCTCACATCACATGACATACAACAAAACCTCGTTAACCAACACTAAATATTTACCTTATCCCTTTTAGTAACCTTGCCTAATAGATACAAAGTTAAAGTGACTAAAATTGGTGATATTACCTGTCACACCTCATTTTAACCGGAGTCAAAATAGAGTAAGACATATAGGTGATTCCTAAATTGAATCAATGTTTTTAAGGAGTCGCCACCTAATTATTCTAGTGAATTAGGACACTTTTAAATGTAGCATAAAATGATCTCCATTTAATGGTCTGCAAAACTTAATGAGATTCTAGGTAAGGGTTCTTTATTATCCTAAAGAGAAAGGATTCGGCATCCTTCAGGATCCACTAACTTGCGATTGTCCGGTCAAATCTAGGTTAATTATTGTATTAAAAAATACATGTTTTGAAAAACATAAAGTTTAAGGAAAAGATATTATAAACAATTAATTGAAAGATACACATATATTCTTGTAATTTGCACGTGACTTGTTTGATAAAAAAAATACATGCAAACAATTTTGTTGGAAAAGTATATATTGCATATAAACGTTTAGATTTTTATGAACATAAGCAAATATAGCACAACTTGAAGCACAATATAAAATTAAGTTTCTGACAAAATATGTGTTTAGAAGACATGGTTTGGACTTTTGACAAAATGCACATTTATATAGTAATGATTTGAGATATATATAAAACGTATTTGTATGGCAAAAAATATATAAGATTAATCTTAAATTTGAAGCAATGCATGCATATAACAATGAAAGCAGTTTTATTTATAAAATAATAATCATCATTTTTAACGGATAACTTTGTTATGTGACTAGTAATAGGAACAAAAGGATGATCAAATCTTTTTTTTTTTTTTTGAAAGTTATAAGCACGCAAGACGAGCCTAAAAGATAAATTGGCGATTTTTTTTTTCTATATTCTTTTCTAAACTACCCTCCCTTTAATCTATTAGTCTAAGGTTTACCTATTCTACACATTTCAATATTCATGCAAGATCACATATTTAAATTTACAATAAAAAGAAAATAAAGACGAAATTAAAGAGTAAAGATAAAAGAGTGACATAGGGCGGATGCCATTCGGCCCATTTGGTTTTAGAATTTCGAAGCCGGGGAATGCAAAGGACATGAATGTGGATCTTTATTTCGTCGTGGTTGCATTGAGTCTCATATCGAGACTCTTCATATGCTCCCAATGCATTTCATGTAAAACAACGAAAAGAAAAGAGTTAGAAAAACACTCCAAACCCTTTGAATGATAAATAAACAATTATATAAAATTTAAGCACATAAATGATTTTTTTTTTATATCTGAGAGCAGTAAAGAAGTCCTGATCATGCTTTCTATTTAGACTAATATTGAAGTAAAGCTTAGATCACACAGCTCTAAACATGACACATTGAACATGATCAGCCAATCAGGTGTTCTAAGAATATTTAAACAAACGTAGTTTCCCCATAGAACAAGTATAAGCTCATGTGCTTTGGTATCACCTTTTAACAAATGAATTAACTTATTTAAATTAAATCAATAACTATGTGATGTAATATCTGGAACAAGCAACCATCCATCACATACTATGAACTTGGCGTAAGTTATCTAAGCTTCAACAGTCAACTAAACAGGCCAACAAATAAATCCCCAAATCAATCACTAAACAGTGGTAACATCCTCACATGAAGCATCATTTAAACTGAGCCTAAATACACACATACGCAAACCTTTCATAAATAAACATAGTTTTGACAGGCTTAATTAACAATGAAAAAGCCAACACATAATGCCTAATCAGCAATAAGAACAAAAGAATGTCAAGAAAGTAAACTACGAGAAATTCGTGTTTACCTTCTCCAAGCAGCGAATCGAGGCATGTTTCGACTCATCGATTCCGCTCGGAGATATTTAATGCTATGCGATTGAGAAAAGGGGCAAAAGTTTAAGGAGTTGAGACTTCCCTGACTCAGAATTTGAGTAAAAAAAAAAAGCTTTCTTTCTTAATTTTCCAATTCTCTTGAAGCAAAGGCTGATTTTTTTGGTTCTCCGTCTTTTCAGGACATAGAACGCTTTTTTCTTTCTTTTTCTTTTCTTCCCCTTTTTGATACAACTAGAGGGGTGTATTTATAGCCCAAGAACTGAGTTTGAAATTCAAACTAGTGAAAATAAAAGGGGGGAAAACTTGGGGGTTCTACCATGTACCCAGAAAAATCCCCCAATCCCTTTCGGATCCGATTTCCAAAGTTTTAGAGCTGTTGGGAGGATGCATGGTTTATTGTTCTTTGGGTCGAATATTGAATGACTTGAATCCATGTTTCATCCACTGAATCGAAGGAGAGAAATGTTCGATTCAGTGGACAAACAAGTTCACGGTCCAGAGACTTCAGAAAAAGGGGGGACGGGACTGGGTGATGTTTGGGCGTTGGCGGTGTGGTTTACCCGGCGGTCTGTATGGCGGTGATGGGGTTTGTATGGTGGGTAAAGGGAGGTGTGAAATGGCAGATGATTATTTTAGTCCTGGTTTGGTTTTGGGTTTAATTTGAATGATGGGGAGGGGTACGGGGATTTACTGGTTAGGGGGATTATTGGGCTGGACGGGATATAAAAGAAAAGGGGTATTGGGATGGGTAGTTGGGAAGGTTTTGGGTAGAGATTAAGGATTGGTATTAATTGACCATGAAATTAATTGGTAACTAATCCAAGTCATCCAATTAATTGACATATGCTTCTTTGTTTTAATTAATTTTCAAAAAGCACACACACATAAATTATGGTGTAAATGATTTAATATAATATTTAATTTAAGTAAAAATATAATATTCATATGAAAATGATTAATTTGATAACTGGTGAAAGTATTAAGAAAATTAATCACCAATGCTGATGCCGAAATATTAAAATTATTTTGCTTATATTTTAATTATAAAATGTAATACCCGATATTTTAAAATTATGTTGTAATTAGTGAAAAAATATTAAAATTTAGCATTTTTTGAGAATTTTCAAGACTTAGTAGCATAATGAAATTAATTGAAGATGGAGAACGATCAGAATGAAATGTTCAGTAAAAATGGAGACAAAATTGGGTGTCAACATTACCCTTGTTCTGCATTAACTCTATATAGTGTGTTATTTGTGTCTTTTAAGTTCAATTCGATCTCTGTGCATTGTCTAACATAGGGTTGGCCAGTGGGTCGGGCCGGGCCCACTAGGATCGGGATAGGCGGGCTCGACGGGTCGGACGGAGAAGCGGGCGGCCAAAGTGACCGATACTAAGCGGACGATCTAGTGTCCGCCCCAGATCGGTCGGAGACAGCGTTTTTTATTTAATTTTTCCACTAAATTAAAAATACTAAATTACTAACAAAGTAACGTATAGTCATATAGTGATAGTCATATACTCATATTATACTCATATATATTTATAAACTAAATAATTAAACAAAGACAAGAAGAGTGTAAAAAAAACATCCCAAAGTCACAGGCTCTTATGTTATTAATTATTTCATTGAAATATACAAGATTCAGAATTACAACATTGTAGTGTACTGTTGTTGAAAAAAATTGCAAAAGACATAGAAAAAATTAAAAAAATACTAAAATTGCAATGAAATATATTAGTATATTACCAATTTGAAAATACTTTTTCTATTTTCTTTATAATTTCGTGGTTCTTCGGTTGGAATTGATATATCTTGGTCAAATTGTTCCACGTCGCTACTCATGTCTTCAGATAAGATGTCGTTGTAGTTTTCGTCTTCTTCTTCGTTAATCTGCGGTATCAGACTTTTCGCTCGCTCAGATCCAATCTCTGAATAGTACCTTCATCTTCAAGCTGTCTCCGGCTAATGAGTGTCTGTGTTCTCCTATTTGAAATCTGTCTGCAGAAAAAGCACTTTCAGAAGCGATTGATGACGCTTGAATGTTCAAAATATCTCGGGCCATCATTGAAAGTGTCGGAAATGTGTTCTCATTCTGCATCCAATATTTCAGCAAGTTTTCATTTCCGTCTTCATTGACAACTGCTTGGTAAGGTAAAGTGCCCTGCAAAACAAAAACATCGAACTCGCTAATTTGGTTAGCAGTGCTACCACTGCACATTCTATTTCTGAGGCTTTCAATACTGTCCGTAAATAAATGATGTTTTTTTGAGGTCGTGTTGGTAAGACGGTAAGAAAGTGGCCGGTTGGTTACTAGCACTTTCTTGCTGGTAATGTCAATATACTTTTTTGCATTCATCTTCTACGTTATCCAACACTTCTTCTTGTCCTTCCATATCTTTATGTTTATCGTATTTAGGGCCTACAACTCCCTCCGTCATAGGGTTAATTTGACCCTGTACTTTGTCCGGGACAGTATGTGAACCTTGTCCCGATTGAGAGGACGCTTGCTCACCATCTTTTTCTATAAGGTATTGGGCATGCAAGACTTTGTGTTTTTGCAATAGGTGTCTTGCTAAACCCCCCGTCCCACCATTACCTTGTCCAGTTTTAAAAGAATAAACAGATTTACAAGTTTTACATATAGCTACTTGATTCGGTACGTCCCTATGATAATATTTCCATACAGCTGATTTTAATGGCCGTTTTGCCGGACCTCGTCTCATACTAGGGGGGATAGGAGACATTTGACTAGTGGGTGTATCATCATCTACATTAGTAGGTGTATCATCATCTAGAGTGTCATCTAAATTAAAATCTTCTTCATTTTTAGTATAAACATCTGTGTCAAGATCATATGGTATTTCAGGAAACAGTTCAGGATCTATAAAATTATCTTGTCTAGGAATACTAGAAGAAGTACCCTTGCCCTTCATACCCAAGGCCTTGCCCAAAACATTTTTTGTTCTTTTCATTTTAATTATGGTAATAAATAGTTAAAGATAATGAAATTAAATGTGCTAAATGAAATAAAAACAAAATAATAATTTAATGAGAGAACGAATGTACCAAACGCCGACGTAGAGTCGATGTGTAATCGAGAGAGGTTGAAAATTGAAACTTTGCTCGATAGATTAATCCTCAAGCTAGTTGTCAACTTCACTCCCAATTCTCAAATTAATAAATAGAGTGAATATGTAGTAGACAATGTTGTATAGAAATAGATTGATTGAGATTTGAGAGATTAGAGATGGTAGGAAGATTTGTGAGAAATAAGAAGAGAAAATGAGGTATTTATAGTTGGAAAATTGGGTTAAAGTGTAAATATAATAACTTAGGGGTTAAAAATAAATATAAAGGGGGTAGGGGGGGTTGGGGGAGTGGGGGAAGCCAAAAATGGCCGTTGCAATAACGGTCAAAATGTAAAACGATCGTTATTGCAACGACTATTTTTGGTAATTGGCGGGACCGGGACGGGACCGGACGGGACCGAGACGGGTCGGGCGGGGACTATACCATGTCCCTTCCCGGTTCGAGCCCCGGACCCGCTAATATTTTTTTATTTATTTAATAGGGGCCGGGATCGGGCCGGCCCGGCCCACTGGTCAGCCCTAGTCTAACATCACAGTTGAAAGGCATTGTCAGTTTCAATAAATTATCATGTCTATTGTAAGACTCTTCACTGAAGAGCCCACTGGATATTGGTAGAGCAAGAAATGGTCTCTACTTCCTATGTCCAAAGTGCTATAAATGTTGTTCAAATCTAGTTGGTAACAGTTGTGGTACTCTAGTTTTTGTTCCTTCTTTGTCTAGTGTCAGAATGTTTGCTCCACATTTGTAAATAGTTCCATTGGTACTGGCTCAGCAGTGGTTGAATCATCAGTAGATGATCCCAATCATAATATTGCATTTTCGTCTCCTATACCATCTGTACAAAATTTTCATTCAATCAATAAAACTGCCAGTCCTATTATGAGTTCTTGTTTGTCTTCTTTTGTATCCTCTGAATGTCATGAAAATATTGTTGATCATCTGTGACATACTCGACTAGGACATGTGCTTTTTGTGAAAATGAGGACTATCACTACTATACAAGTCACTTTTGCACCCAAACATCCATTCACCTGCACTGTTTGCCCTATGGCAGGACAGACTAGTCTAGCCTTTCCTCAAAGAACCACCTTAACCACCAAAATCTGACATCCTCCATGTATGGGGGCCATACAACACACATGACCACCACAGATAGTTCTTGACCATGGTAGATGACTATAATAGATCTACATGTACTCAATTGTTGGCATGTAAAAGCAATGCCCTCCAAAAAATAAAAGCTTTTGTATCACTCATCCAGAATCAATTCCAAACAACCATTAAGTGCATAAGATATGATAATGAGTTAGAATTCACTAGCAATGAGGCTCAAGTTTTCTTCCAAGAAAAAGAAATCATACACCAAAGATCACGTCTCTACACACCCCAACAAAATAGAGTGGTGAGAGAAAACACAAATATCTCCTTGAGACTACTAGAGCACTATTGTACCAATCAACATTACCCTTAAGATATTAGGGAGAGTGTATATAAATAGCCACTTACATAATAAACAGACCGCCTTCCATAACACTCAACACAAATGCCCATATGAGCTATTATACCAAAAGAAATCAACATATGCCCACCTAAGAACTTTTGGATGCCTATGTTTTTCTACTACACTCAAAACTCACAAAGACAAGTTTGAGATAAGAGCAAATCCTCACATATTTGTTAGATATTCTTATGACACAAAAGGATACAAGATACTAGATTTGTCCAGTAAAAGAATTCACATTTCTAGAGATGTTTTGTTTCATGAGCATATTTTTTCTTTCACTATTTCCCCTGTAGGTTCTAGTTTTGAGTCTGTCATAACAATTCTAATGCATGGATCAGATAACTTGACTTCCACATATGATTTCTCTGTATAAGATTCAATGCAAGGCAAGAATGTTCCTTTTGATGTCAATACTTTAACTAGTTCCACAAATCAGACCACACAAACACAAGACCTGCCATTAAACACTAATTTTCACCAACCTAATTATGATACTGAGCATGTGAGTTCTATTCAGCAACAATCTTCACCAAATCAACCTGATAATCATATACAACAACCTTCACTAGTTCAGCATCAACCTATACCTGCATTTCCTAACTTAGAGATCATGAGATCTTCTAGGCTTCACACCACACCAGCATACCTAAAACAATATAAGTACAAACTCATTCATCTAACACCACATTAAACTTACAGCCTCATTCATCCAGTACCACATCTCAACCTAGTGCATCTACTTCAACCTCATCTATTCATGTCCTCCTACCATACAATCAACATGTAGCTTTCACTGTTCTAGAATCTAACAGTCAGCAACTAGTTAGAAATATTTCTCATGATTGTGAGCCTTCTTCATATGAAGAGGCAACCTTAAATCCTGCATGTCAAGCATACATGAAACATGAATTTGAAGCTTTATATGCAAATAACACTTGGGATATACCTGTAGGAAAGAAAGCAATAGGATGTAAGTGGGTACACAAAATCAAGCACAAGGCAGATGGGAGTGTAAAAAGGTTCAAAAAAAGGTTAGTTGTCAAGGGATATACACAAAAAGAAGAAATAGACTACACTGAGACCTTTTTCCCGGTTGTAAAGATGACTACAGTCACGACACTTATCAGCTTAGTTGTCAAGAAAGGCTGGGATTTTTTTTAGTTGGATGTCAACAATGCATCCCTTCATGGATATCTCTATAAAAAAAGTGTACATAGATGCGCCACAGGGCTTAGAAGTTACAGAGAAAAGCCTTGTTTGCAGATTAAGGAAGTCACTCTATGGTCTAACATAGGCAAACAGATAATGGTATGACAAATTGGCTTAAAGCTTATGTTCTAAAGGATATGTGCATTCCACTAGTGATTATTCACTTTTTTACAAGAAGAATGGAGCATCAATAGTGTTTGTGGCAATCTATGTGGATTATGTGATCCTCACAGGCACATATTTAGTTGAGATCTAGTCTCTGAAGTCTTTCTTACATCACAAGTTTAAAATCAAATACCTTGGAAAGCTTCATTATTTTCTAGAATTAGAGGTATTGTACAACGCAGATGGGGTCTTGGTTTCACAGAGGAAGTTCACTGTAGACCTCCTCAGAGAATTTGAATGCATGTATTGCACACCTGTGTCTTATCCTCTTGATAGTACTATCAAACTCAGTTCACATGAGGGTACTTTGTTGACTGATCCCTCATATTATAGGAAATTGGTTGGAAAATTAAATTTCCTCTCCAACACAAGGTTGGATATTGCATACAGTGTGCAACACTTGAGTCTGTTTATGCGATCACCCAGGAAATTACATTTGAAGGTTGCTTTTCGTGTGCTCAGGTATTTGCTAAATTATCCTACTGTGGGGATATTTTTCTCAAGCAAACAAGACTATTCCATCTCAGGTTATTGTGACTCTGATTGGGCATCTTACCCAGACTCAAAAAGATCAGTCAGTGGGTACATTGTGCTCATAGGTGACTGCCCTATAGGGTAGAAATCAAAGAAGCAGAATATCATATCTCTATCATCAACTGAGGCTGAGTATAGAGCCATAAGACAGGTAGTTGGAGAACTGGTATGGATGGCTAGATTGCTAGAAGAATTGGAGGTGCCATGCAAGTTACCCATTCCAGTTTTTTGTGACAGACAGTTGTGCATATTGTAAAAAATCCAATTTTCCATGAGCGTACCAAACACATTAAAGTGGATTATCATTTTATTCGAGACAAATTACATGAGGGACTTCTCAGTTTACACCACATCTCCACCCACAATCAACTTGCAGATATATTCACAAAAACTTTAACTGGAGTTAAGCATTTCTCTATTTTGGGCAAGTTGGTAGTGGATTCCTCCCCTCCAACTTGAGGGAGGTGTTGAGATTAGTAGATTAGGATACTAGTTAGTTCATTAACTTAATGACATTATTGTAATTTATGGAGTTAGTTAAAGTTAGTTAGGAAGTTATTTAAGGTGGTTAGAGATAAATTAGATTACTCTAAATATAAGTTTACTCTCAAGCTTTTGTAACTTACTTGAACCTGTAAAGTGTAGGTTTCAGGGATTTAAATTTTTCTAAAAGATGAAAAAAATAGCATTTTTTTTTGTTTTGAATCCTTAAAGTGGGAACTAATAACTTTAGTAGGACTTGTTTCCACCTTTACTCTTCTTCTTCAAGCAATTTTCTTTCAATCATATGAGATTCTTATAGGTTTAAGTGGGAGAAGTGTAATCATATTAAAATTTGTAATTGGAGGATAAAATTATATATGTAGATGCTACAATTGCTAATTGGGATAATAACTTTTAAAGTTTAGAAAAAAATACACAAGGAAGAAAAAGGAGAAGAGAAAGAAACAAACATTTTAGTCCTCTCCATCTAATACATCACAAGGCAAGGCCTAAGGTCAAAAAATTTAATGCTATGTATCATAAATTTAATATAAAAAGACATACCCAATAAGACTAAGCTCCCGCTTTATGCAGTTCAAAATTATTGATCACAAAGATCTATCAGATGCAGCCTTACTCAGATTTTTGCAAGACCTTATACACTTAATGTATGAAATATATTTTGTGTGTATGTATATGTTCGGTTATGTATTTTTCCGATATCTTTTATAAAATAAAATTTATTCTAATTATTCTATACAGTTATAGATTTATATCGTAACCTTCGATTTTTTTAAAAACCCTAAAAATCGGTTAGGTACAGTACGGTTCGATCGATTTTTGAAAAATCATTGACACCCCTAGTACAATCTACCCACTTCAGATTTTACTTGTCAGATTAGAATGGGTATGTTGTTACTTTTTAAAATGTAAGTGAAGAAACTACAATTATACATTAAAGATAATCTTATTTGTTTAGGAAAATGGAAAAAGATACTTTCTGTAATTTACTCATTTGTAAAAAATTAGACACCTCTTAACAAAGGGGGAGGAGATAACATAGAATCTAGGATTGGCTACCCGAAAATTTGGACTGAGCAAGACCAAGAACCTGGCCAAGTTTGGTCCAGCAAAAAAGGACCACAATTTGCAATTTATTGGTCGTTTTGTCACATGCGATTATAATAAAAAAAATCCAGTGATATACAAGAATGGTATTTTTTGAGGGCTCCATTTTCACTAATAATATATTTATTAATTTTTTTTTAATCGAAAAATAATAACTCCATCTATCCTAATGTATGTGATGCTTTTCATTTATCGAGCATTACTTTGATCAATATTTTAAGATGTATTTTTTTCTCCAAATTAATATGTGAAAAGTTATAACTTATTAGTACGTTTTATGTAGTTCTCAAATATATAAATTTTGATCTTAAAATATTTACTTAATCTAATTTAATTTAACTTGGACTGAGGGATAGTATTTATAACTAAAAAAGAGAAGAAAAACTTATATTTGTTATTAATGTTGATTGCATCGATTAGAAAAATATACTTCATAATAAAATATATAAAAAGTTTTTTTTAAAAGAAAAGTTAGTGCCTCTCATCAAGATTTGACTTTAAGCCACCGAGGACGTTGAGCCGGCTCTGCTCCCGAATGAGACCTACGCGGCGCATTTTCGAATATAGTCTGGCATCAATACGAATATCAAATACTGGATGAGAAATAAATATATACATACATATACATACATATATATACATACATATACATACATATATATACATACATATACATATATATATATATATATATATATTATAACTTTATGTAATTAAGTGATTACAGAATCAGTAATAGTTAAATACATAATTTATATGTGTACCCTTGTCATTTATATAGTATAAATACTAAGTGCGGGTAAACTACTTCCGTCCTTTTGTCTCATTGTCTGCATGCGATAGAGATATTAGGAAACTCGTTCGTTAAAGCTCATGTCAAATGGATTTTATCCAATTTTTATTAGAAAGTACTACCTTCAGGCTTCATCCTATTTTCCTCGACATCATTTTCTTATTAATTTGTTTAAAACATAATGGTACGTTTTTCTATTTTATTAATGAAAAATTTTAACAGTCGCACAAATATTGTGACATATTTAAAAATTAAGATTATAAGTTTTACAAATTTTATATAATTTTTTTTATTAATTCCTATCGAGTCAAATTATAACATATAAAGTGGAACAGAGAGATTAAACATTAGAGGAGAAAAGGTAGCATTGTGGACATTGACAAGGATTCTTTTGGCTGTCATTCACTAGTTTATGCTAAAAGGTCATATCAAATGGAACTCTATCCAATTTTTAGTAACTGAATATAGAAGAAAAGAGAATATGTTGTAGTGCCCTTATGTCTAACCAATTTACAAGAGATCTAGCGCCAAGGATTTTCTCTATATCTATTTTTGTAAGAATGTATACATTTTGAGATGGAAAAGTATGGGATTGCAATAAAGAAGAAAAGATATGATTGCAATAGTGTTGGTAGTAGAAGAATATGGGAATATGCTGGATGTATACTTACTTCCTCGTTAACATTTCCCACCCATAAAAAAGATATGATTATTCAATGATTCGGATCGAGGATTTAAAGTATGAATTCTTACGAGCCTACAATGATCTCAAGTAAATATAAAATAATAATTAGATACACAATCAAATATTTATAGATATTTAGTAAATTTTTTAATGAATATATATATATATATGCAAAAGCTATTAGATTCACGTGAATCTGTATTGAAAAGTCGAAATTGTGACTTGTAGTGATGCATTTACCCATTGCCAAATAATTTTGAGTTTAAGTTATATGCACTGATGATGAAAATGTATTTATACAACTTGATCAATTATATAAAGTAATTACAAGTAATTTCTTGGTTCGCTGATGTTGAACAGGATTATGAGAAAGGTAGATGACAGAAATGTTATCACAATACACAATAGATGCCTGACGCAAAGGACTAACAGTAAATTTATGAGCCAACAAATCTCAGCTACCATATTTGCAACGCCTCTGTATCAAATTTCAGACCGAACGAGATAGGGTAGCATGTCGCCGCGCATCAAGAAATCAGATTATCCCCTAAAAATACACAAAAGCCGGAGGTGGAGCGTCGCGTGTCCGGACACCCTGCCCAATCTGCATTCGTATAAGAGAGCAACCTGTTTGGTGCAGAGGGGTATAGGTGCAAACCATAATCAAGTGTGCCCTTAATGTATCGAATGATACACTTAAGAGCAGTGAAATGAGACTCTTTGGGGGCATGCGTGAATAAGCATACATGCTGAACAACATAAGCAATGTCTGGCCGTGTGAATGTGAGATACTGAAGTGCACCTGCAAGGCTCCTATACAGAGTAGGATCAGATACTGGAGCACCATCCATAGCACTGAGCTTAGATTTCGAATCAACTGGAGTAGCTGACACTTTGCAATTCGTCATCTTAGCCCTGTACACGATCTCTTCTGCATACTTAAGCTGATACAAGAACATGTGGTTGGCAGACCTGGTCACTAATATCCCCAAAAAGTAACAAGTAAAGTCAGTCATTGCAAATTCGGACTTAAGCAAGACAATAATCTCATTTTTCAATCCGTCGGAGAAGGCAGTTAGAACAATATCATCCACGTAAAGTAATAAGTAAGCAGTGCTACTACCTCGTGTAACACCCCATTTTAACCGGAGTCGAAACGGGAGTAATACGTATGATTGATTCCTAAATGTATTTAAAGGAGTCGCCACCTAATTATTTAAGTGAATTAGGACACTTGATTTATTGCAATAAAATACTGCAATTAATCTCCATTTAATGATCTGCGAAATTAATGAGATTCTGGATCAGGGTTCTTTATTATCCTAAAGGGAATGGGTTAGGCATCCTTTAAGATCCGCTAACTTGCGGTTATCCGTTCAAACCTAGGTTAATTATATATTGATTTTTTATTCTATCTATTCTAAGCATTTTTACATAATTTAAAATAAAATGCAAAGCAAAACAAAACTGAAATTAAATACGGCATAGAATAAACTCCGGGACATTCTTTTTGAAATGCGTCTCCGGATACCTGCATAAACACTTAGTAAAAGTGTTAGTAATAAAATAAACAGTTTAAAGTAATAGCAATAATTAATAAATAAAGTCAAAACATAAATCCGTCTTTTCCAAGTTTTATACTGCTTACATAAATCGTATTACATGCTCTGAGATACTTGCTTAAATATCAGTAACCTACAATCATGCTTCGTCTCTACTCTTGTAAGTCCTAAGACCCATTGAGTAACCCATTTGTGTTTGGATCTGAGTCAAACTTAGTAGTTAAGTACTATATTGTACTTGTATACAAAATGAATGACAACCATTCTTGTTATATAGTCATGTCGAGTTTGCTAAGATGGGGTCACTTAGTTGACATCTGATAGAAATGAGTTTTAAAACCCTAGTTTATGTATATTGTGGTGGCCGATATCCATTTTTTGAACTAACACATGCTTAGATTAGTTTCACGCTAAGTTTAAAGTCTACATGATCATTTGCTAACATCTATGCTAAGTTATCTACTTATCTTTATTGGAGGAAAATTACTCTATATCTGTTAGTTTGAAAAGGGTAGATGAAAAGATCAACCTGCACATTGTTTGCTTTTGTTTGAGTGATCTAATTGCTTTAGCTAAATGCTATCTTGTGATCTGGATGTTAAAAATGTATGGCTGAATCTGCTCGGGTTTGAGATTATAAAGTATGCTGAGATTTAGGTTCTCTTTTGTGAAGTATATTCTTGATATACACCAAGATGTAATGTATGTATTCTGGGGTGTTGTAGGTGTTTGGGTCAACCCATCCCTTCTTTTAAAATCTGAAAAATCACTGGTTGGGTTTAATACTGCCTTGTGGCCGATTTATTCTCCATAAAGTTTGATAATTGTTATATCAGGCATGTCTTTTCTTTTTTCCATGTTACTGGAATGAAACCCAGAATCTGAAATGCATAATCTGATCCCATTTTGGTCTAAAAAAATAGTTATTTGGGTCTGCTTTTCTTTCTGTGTTTATTTGCATTATCAAGGCCCAATATTTGTGTGAACAATGTTGGGATTCATTGTGCTTGAACTTGTCATCTCATCTTGGGCTGCTACGGTTATTAAATTTTTTTAAATATATACATGTTAAATTTATATGAACATTTTATCTATTTGCGTCACAAGGTTTGGAATATCTACTAATCCTTTTTTTTTTTTTTTACATGAAATGCATCGGAGCAAAACGAAGAGTCTCACGGCGAGACTCATCATAAGCTACAACAAATGAAGACCCGCATCTTATGTGCTTCATCCTCTCCGCATCACAAACTCCAAACCATAGGCGAGATGGCCTCGCCGTTTCTCCGAGTCATTATTAATTCATATCCTCACTCTATGATTTGTTGTAATTATTTGTCTAACATTACGCTACTAGTAGTACACTTAGAATAATTAAACTTTGGGTTGTCATTAGAAAAATAGTTTGACGCTAGAAATTCACTCTCCTTTAATTAGTTATTTTTATGACTAGTTATGCATTGCCTAAGCCATACTAAAATGACATAAATATTCACGTAGCTAAAGTGTCACTCGCTATTAAATCCTTAGCATAATAAATTAATTTCCTCATAAACTCTTACTAACATTCATAATAAAAAAAAAATTATTTTGTTAGCCTTTGCATAATAGATATTTTACAAGTACACATTTCGTCATAATAAGATTTTGCATTATTACAACACATGTATCTTATCTAATACGTTATAAATGCATAAATCATCTTTGCACATAATAATACATATTTTAGCCAGAACTAGCTTTATATATTTTAAAACAAATCTCACATTTTTATGCTAGCAAAAAATACTTCCTATATTTTTACTCAAATACTTTTCAAGACATGTATTGCATCTTAGAATAATAATTAACCCTAGGTTTGAACGGACAACCGCAAGTTAGCGGATCATTTAGGGTGCCTAACCCCTTCCCTTTAGGATAATAAAGAACCCTTGCCCAAAATCTCACAATTTTGCAGACCATTAAAATGGAGTTAATGTTTACTTTAAACTAGTTAACATTTAGGTGTCCTAATTCACCCAAATTAATTAGGTGGCGACTCCCTAGCAACCCTTTAGCATTTTAACACCTTTTACTTTTTAAAATTAACCTTTTAACACCTCTTTAACATATTTAGCACCCTTTTTAACACTTTAACATTCTTTTGCACATTTAGCATTTTATTATTTATTTTCTAACATTTTATTTAAGCAGGGTTCGCTAAAAAATGTCGCGGTCGGAAATGGGTGCGACAGAATGGCGACTCCCGAACCTTTGTGTTTAAACTCAATTATCTAGTAACTTATTGGCTTGAGTGAAGTGTTTTGCTTGACAATTTAAATTCCCTACATTGTTTAAACTTGAATTAATCCAGTTCATTGTTTAGTTGTCTTTCCTTATTTAACAAGGTGCTGGATAGTTAGCTCCTTAAATTTTGTGTGTTGAATATGAGTCAAGAAATTAGTTTACTACACCACTTTCTCTGTTTATTTCTAGTTGCACATACTATTTTTTGTATGAAATGTTTAGGTTCTCCAGGTTTTTCTTCCTTGTACAAAGACGGATTTATGTTTTGGCTTTATTTATTAATTATTGCTATTACTTTAAAACTGTTTATTTTATTACTAACACTTTTACTAAGTGTTTATGCAGGTATCCGGAGACGCATTTCAAAAAGAATGTCCCGGAGTTTATTCTATGCCGTATTTAATTTCAGTTTTGTTTTGCATTTTATTTTAAATTATGTAAAAATGCTTAGAATAGATAGAATAAAAAATCAATATATAATTAACCTAGGTTTGAACGGATAACCGCAAGTTAGCGGATCTTAAAGGATGCCTAACCCCTTCCCTTTAGGATAATAAAGAACATTGATCCAGAATCTCATTAATTTCGCAGATCATTAAATGGAGATTAATTGCAGTATTTTATTACAATAAATCAAGTGTCCTAATTCACTTAAATAATTAGGTGGCGACTCCTTTAAATACATTTAGGAATCAACCATACGTATTACTCCCGTTTCGACTCCGGTTAAAATGGGGTGTTACAGATGGCGACTCCACTGGGGATTAAGGTTCTTAACCACAACAGACCTAAGGTTATTATTTGGCATTATCTTTGCATTTAATTTTTGTGTGTTGTATTTTGCTTTATTTATTTTAATTGCTATTTGTTTTACTGCTTTCCTTAAACTGACATTCCGCTCATATTTCCTCCACTCTAGAAAATTCACACTATCACACACTACACGCGAGGTGCGCTTGGTGCATCAGCAAAATTCTTTCTTCAAAACCCAAATTTAGGAGAGTTGGTAATACACGTGGAGTGCGGCCTAACCTGGCGCGTAGCCTTCACTCGAGTTGTCCGCTCGGGAACTCAAGGCCCAAAGAAAGCCAAATCTTAGAAACTCAGGATAGAGTTATACCACCCCTTATTTTAAGGCATGCATGCATTTACCTTAGGAGGGTCGGTCCCTGGTATCGACACCACAATTAGGAAAACACCAAACTTGTCGACGGGTTTCTCAACCCAACGACCAACCAGCATACTATGTGTAGCGTGACAATGATAGACAAATCCAAGCCTAATCATGACATGCTGAAATTGGAAAAAGTGCACCGTCATTTGGTCGTCATTTCCAACAAAAGCGTTACAGTTGGGCGACTTGGACAAATCCATCATAATCTCGCATAAGTGACGTTTAGGCCTACCTCTGGCATAAAGGGGTCCCCATGCTTGTTAGGACTCGCTTGCAATGTGACAATTTATGTGCAACATGTACTTGCTAAATGTTTTTTACACTTTTGCAAAATCACGTGCTTTACACTAACGCACTTTGCTACATCTTGTCTAAAATGATTTATCACCTTCCCCAAAGGTCGATTTGTATTTGACTAAGCAATAACATAACATGAAGACCCAGCCAGCCATAACGCAGGGCAATGAGACGTATTGAAAGATTGGATTTGCATCCCTATTCTGGTCCACCCCAAATTCTAGATAAGAAGGGCAATTTAGCTTAGCAGAATAATAAAAAGAAAAACTCGTATAATGTTTTCTTTTGTTTTGCTTGTATTTGGAACTACGTTTGACCTGATTCCCTTGGCGGATACGTAGGCGGCCACATCAGCTTCGGTCCCACATTTAGAAGTTTTAGTTTCACCCAATTCCCGATTGTAATATGAACTACGTTTGATCTGATTCCCTTGGCGGGATACGTAGGCGGCCATATCGGCTTCGGTCCCATTTCTAGAAAAAGCCCAATTACTTTGCTTGTAATCGGAACTACGTGTGACCTGATTCCCTTGGAGGATACGTAGGCGGCCACATCGGCCTCGGTCCCGTCTTTAAAATTTTTAAAATCTTGTTTGTAACGAACTACATTCGACCTGATTCCCTTAACGGATACGTAGGCGGCCTACATCGGCCTCGGTCACACCATTAGGAAATCTTCGTTTTGTCATTTTGCATTTTTAGTGAGTCAGATCCCCGCCATACATACAAGACAAATGAACGACATATATCCGACTCATTTTCGTCAGTCAAAAACTGGGACAATTTTAGGGACTTCGCCACGGAAAGACACCGACAAATATGATTCCATATGCTTGAAAGATTGACATAAACTGGGACAATTTTAAGGGTTTTACTACAAATGACATCGATGGACATGATTAATTTATTTAGTGGTTCCATGTCCCAAAATCGGGACAAATTTCAAAAGAGCTTTGCAACGAGCACCGAGAATATGGGAGAATATACCGCCAATTTCGGATAAGGATGTTCGCACTGTTTCACAACATGTCACTATTCAAAGATCGACATAATTTCCTACTAGTATATATAAGTATATTTTCTCAAGATAGAATATTTTCAACAAATTTTTTGACCGAGACTCGAAATCAGACAGGGTTACATGTCCAGACAAGACAACGCGTGCAAGTATCAAGAGCCAACACAAATCGGCCGACCCCTCCCCGAACTCACAATTTTTCTTTGAGTGAATTTTGCAGGACAACAGGAACTAGGAGGACAACAACATTCCAATACAACAGATTCGCTCACAAAGTCCATCTGCAACAAGTCTACATCAAATACATCTCGCAAAAAAAACCGCATCTTCTTTACTCAGGCTACATCATTTACACTTTAATTATTTCATCTAGTTTTGATTATGCATGAATTACGACACAACTCCACATATAGAACAATTTTTATCTATATCTTAGGAGACGTCATTTGCATTTCGTCCATACAAGACGATAACGTCCATACAAGGCGTCATTTGCATTTCGTCCCTACAAGACGATAACGCCCATACAAGGCGTCATTTGCATTTCGTCCATAAAGACGATTCCGCCCATACAAAGCGTCATTTACATTTCGTCCATACAAGACGATAACGCCCATACAAGGCGTCATTTGCATTTCGTCCATACAAGACGATAACGCCCATACAAGGCGTCATTTGCATTTCGTCCATACAAGACGATAACGCCCATACAAGGCGTCATTTGCATTTCGTCCATAAGCATTTATAACGCCATACAAGGCGTCATTTGCATTTCGTCCCATACAAGACGATTTCGCCATACAAGGCGTCATTTGCATTTCGCCCATACAGCATTTATTCCGCCAATACAAGGCGTCATTTGCATTTCGCCCATACAAGCATTTATTCCGCCATAAGGCGCGCTATTTGCATTTCGCCCATACAAGACGATAACGCCATACAAGGCGCTACTTGCATTTCGTCCCATACAAGACGATAACGCCATCTGAGCGTATTTGCATTTCGCCCATACAGCGATAACGCCATACAAGGCGCTATTTGCATTTCGCCCATACAAGATTTATTCTCTCATACAAGGCGCTATTTGCATTTCGGCCCATACATTTACGATAACGCCATACAAGGCGCTATTTGCATTTCGTCCATACAAGACGATAACGCCATACAAGGTATCATTTGCATTTCGTCCATACAAGACGATTCCGCCATACAAGGCGTCATTTGCATTTCGCCCATACAAGACGATAACGCCCATACAGGCGCCATTTGCGTTGGCCCATACAAGACGATAACGCCATACAAGACGTCATTTGCATTTCGCCTATAGCATTTATAACGCCCATACAAGGCGTCATTTGCATTTCGCCCATACAAGCATTTATTCCGCCATACAAGGCGCTATTTGCATTTCGTCCCATACAAGACGATAACGCCATACAAGGCGTCATTTGCATTTCATCCATACAAGCGATAACGCCATACAAGACGTCATTTGCATTTCGCCTATACAAGACGATAACGCCATACAAGACGTCATTTGCATTTCGTCATATAGCATTTATTCCGCCCATACAAGGCGTCATTTGCATTTCGTCCCATACAGCACGATAACGCCCATACAAGGCGTCATTTGCATTTCGTCCCATACATTTACAACGCCATACAAGGCGTCATTTGCATTTCGCCCATACAGCATTTATAACGCCCATACAAGGCGTCATTTGCATTTCGTCCATACAAGACGATAACGCCCATATAAGGCGTCATTTGCATTTCGTCCATACAAGACGACAACGCCCATACAAGGCGTCATTTGCATTTCGTCCATACAAGACGATAACGCCCATACAAGGCGTCATTTGCATTTCGTCCATACAAGACGACAACGCCCACACAAGGCGTCATCTGCATCTCGCCTATACAAGACGGCGTATCATCACATCATTTCATTATATAGCATATACGATTTGACTACAACCACAACACAAAATTCATATTCTTACATTGTTTTGTTTTGACAGTTATGCACTAATGCTTCTATCTTAGCTTCAATCTACAGGAACTTTAACAAACTACAAAAGATGGAGCACAACGTGGATTTTCTCTTACAGCGAACCGGGACAATTTGTTGGGGGGCCAACCTTCCCAACAAATGGCAGAAGCGGCCTCAAGCGTCGGTCCACTCGTTCCACATCACCATAAAAACCAACATCATAAGTCGACACCGGTACACCCCAGGTTCAAGCCAGTTATTTTATTTTGCATTTTTTATTTTTAGCACCACATACCCAGTGTCGTCATAACTCGACACTGGGACAAATTTTGAGTCCGCATTAGCCCGCCCTGGTGTTTTGACCATGGTAAACCAGTGTCGTCATAACTCGACACTGGGACAAATTTTGAGTCCGCGTTAGCCCGCCTTGGTGTTTGACCATGGTAGCCCAGTGTCGTCATAACTCGACATCGGGGCGCTTTTGAGTCCGCCACACTTTGCCTAATTTTCCAACATTTTAATTCTGAGGATCGAGACAAAATTGGCTATGAGTCAACGTCTTTGTCCGAAGATTCTTCCATCATCTCCATACAAAGAGGGACAACTGTTGACACCCAATTTTGACCCTCTCGTCCAGACAGTAGCTATAAAATTACACTAATTTTGCAAAATAATTTTTTATGATTTCTTATAATAAAATGCAGCGATAAAACATTAATACATGCATAAATAAATAATTTAATAATGGCACCGCGTCTTACGTAGAAAATTACGCACTTAGAGTCTCGCGCCCATATTTATTAATTTTAATCCCTGTTATAATTCTTAATAATAAATACATAAAATAATAATCTAACACACGCGTTTTAATAATAGCATTCATAAAAGAATTAAGAAGTCATATCTGCATGTAGCATTTAAATAACTCAATTTTATTTAATAAGTTTTAATAACGGTATCACATTATAAACATTAAGCACTAATTAAATAGCACGTCCGTCTTTATTTTTAATCTCAAACTTAGACTAACAAAGCACCTAAAATAATTTAATCACAATTTATTAATTTAATTTACCACTAATTAATTAATAATACACTACCCAAATTAATTTTACCTAAAACTAACACCTAAAACTAGTACCCAATTAAAAACATAATACCTAAATAATACCACATCCCACCTTTAAAACGCAGCCCATACCCGCGGCCCAACTCGCTGGCCCATCGCGACCAGCCCCTTATTTCCCCCGATCAGCCCAGAAACCATCAGCCCTTTACCTTAATCCCCCCCCCATCGTCAACAGCTAAAAAAAAAAGAGAAAACAAAACCCTAAAGAAACTACCCTTCAGTCGCCGCCCCGCTCCCAACACCCATGCCGGGATTCTCGCCGGAGAATCCGGCGAATCACCTCGTGAACCAGCTACCATATAGACACCCTGTTCTTACCATAACTAAACCAAATCCTTCCAAATCGTTTACCTTACCATAACCTGTTCAAATCGCACGAATCAAGCACGAATCGTACAAAATCAGAGTAAGAATCAGCCAAAATCGCACCTTGATTACTTACCAACATTAGAACCCAAATAGTGGCCATATAAGTGAACCCAGTTTACACATGCAAAGGCATCCAGAACGGGGGGAGGGGAGAGATACTTGTTAGAAACACAAAGAGGAGTTTCAGAAAAAAAAGGAGAACAAACTTCCATACATCTGCACTCTTTTCTGCTTCAGTGGTCAAACTCACTGCTTCTAGAATCTGACAGAGATCAAAAATGTAAAAGGAACAAGAACAAAACCAAACTCTTTGTTTTCGCACAGCCTAGCAAAAATCGTCTAAGTTCTGCTTCCTGCTTCAAATCGCATAGCACAAAACCTCCGAGCGGATCGACGACTTGATACGCCTTGTCACGCCTTATAGCGTAACTCACTTTCCTGTCGAATTTCAGTTCTTTATGTGAATTTATGTATTTTCTGTTATGTATTTCTTGATTATATTTGTTAATGTTGTTATAAAAGTGTTCAACATGTTTTAGCTTATCTTGGTAGATTCTGATTATCTAAGTTATTACTAGGTTCATATTTAATATCATAAGCCGAGTATGCTTGTCTAATATCTGATTGTGATATTGATTAATTGAAAGTTTCTATGGTGTCGACAAGTTCAGCCGATTGTTCTGTCCAGTATGTCGGTTTGAGATCGAATATCTTGCTCTACCTAGCTAAAGTGTCATGCCTGCTTAATTGTGGAAATTACTCCATGTCAATATTTTGCATCTCCCAAGTTATCTCGCACTGGTTATTGCACTCGTTCGCTTTCGCACTAAGTTTTTGCCCTTTATTAGATTAGATCATACTACGTTAAGTTACATCTCTGTTCGTATCCATGTCCTAAACTTCCTGTTTAAGAATCCATGTGTTGTTTTGAACCATAAATAATAAAAATGTTGTTCTTGTGCAAGATATTCATGTCTACCTCAAGTTGTCCATTGATAGTTTGAGTTAAATAATCACTTACATGCCTTGTTATAATCTTGCCCTGCTTATGTTCATCTTGCTTCATATTCTACTCTCATGGGTTAGCCTTAATACCATGTGCAACTAAGTCATGTCTATACATATACAGATTTAATCTTTCCTGAGTGGTTCTGTTTGTATATTGGTCATATATAAAGTCACATTTAAGTCATAGGAGTTCATGTTGCCTATTTTTATGATCACAATTGTTTAACTTCAAACCGAACAACTCGTCCGTCTTTTCCAAATTTTATATCGCTTACATAAATCGTATTACATGCTCCGAGATACTTGCTTAAATATCGCGAACTCACAATCATGCTTCGTCTCTACTCTTGTAAGTCCTAAGACCCATTGAGTAACCCATTTGTGTTTGGATCTGAGTCAAACTTAGTAGTTAAGTACTATATTGTACTTGTATACAAAATGAATGACAACCATTCTTGTTATATAGTCATGTCGAATTTGCTCAGATGGGGTCACTTAGTTGACATCTGATAGAAATGAGTTTTAAAACCCTAGTTTATGTATATTGTGGTGGCCGATATCCATTTTTTGAACTAACACATGCTTAGATTAGTTTCACGCTAAGTTTAAAGTCTACATGATCATTTGCTAACATCTATGCTAAGTTATCTACTTATCTTTATTGGAGGAAAATTACTCTATATCTGTTAGTTTGAAAAGGGTAGATGAAAAGATCAACCTGCACATTGTTTGCTTTTGTTTGAGTGATCTAATTGCTTTAGCTAAATGCTATCTTGTGATCTGGATGTTAAAAATGTATGGTTGAATCTGCTCGGGCTTGAGATTATAAAGTATGCTGAGATTTAGGTTCTCTTTTGTGAAGTATATTCTTGATATACACCAAGATGTAATGTATGTATTCTGGGGTGTTGTAGGTGTTTGGGCCAACCCATCCCTTCTTTTAAAATCTGAAAAATCACTGGTTGGGTTTAATACTGCCTTGTGGCCGATTTATTCTCCATAAAGTTTGATAATTGTTATATCAGGCATGTCTTTTCTTTTTTCCATGTTACTGGAATGAAACCCAGAATCTGAAATGCATAATCTGATCCCATTTTGGTCTAAAAAAAACAGTTATTTGGGTCTGCTTTCCTTTCTGTGTTTATTTGCATTATCAAGGCCCAACATTTGTGTGAACAATGTTGGGATTCATTGTGCTTGAACTTGTCATCTCATCTTGGGTTGCTACGGTTATTAAATTTTTTAAAATATATACATGTTAAATTTATATGAACATTTTATCTATTTGCGTCACAAGGTTTGGAATATTTACTAATCCTTATCTTTTTTTTTTTTTTTTACATGAAATGCATCGGAGCAAAACGAAGAGTCTCACGGCGAGACTCATCATAAGCTACAACAAATGAAGACCCGCATCTTATGTGATTCATCCTCTCCGCATCACAAACTCCAAACCATAGGCGAGATGGCCTCGCCGTTTCTCCGAGTCATTATTAATTCATATCCTCACTCTATGATTTGTTGTAATTATTTGTCTAACATTACGCTACTAGTAGTACACTTAGAATAATTAAATTTTGGGATGTCATTAGAAAAATAGTTTGACGCTAGAAATTCACTCTCCTTTAATTAGTTATTTTTATGACTAGTTATGCATTGCCTAAGCCATACTAAAATGACATAAATATTCACGTAGCTAAAGCGTCACTCGCTATTAAATCCTTAGCATAATAAATTAATTTTCTCATAACTAGTCATAAAAAAAAGAGAAAACAAAACCCTAAAGAAACTACCCTTCAGTCGTCGCCCCGCTCCCAACACCCATGCCGGGATTCTCGCCGGAGAATCCGGTGAATCACCTCGTGAACCAGCTACCATATAGACACCCTGTTCTTACCATGACTAAACCAAATCCTTCCAAATCGTTTACCTTACCATAACCTGTTCAAATCGCACGAATCAAGCACGAATCGTACAAAATCAGAGTAAGAATCAGCCAAAATCGCACCTTGATTACTTACCAACATTAGAACCCAAATAATGGTCATATAAGTGAACCCAGTTTACACATGCAAAGGCATCCAGAACGGGGGAGGGGATTAAGGTAAAGGGCTGATGGTTTCTGGGCTGATCGGGGGAAATAAGGGGCTGGTCGCGATGGGCCAGCGAGTTGGGCCGCGGGTATGGGCTGCGTTTTAAAGGTGGGCTGTGGTATTATTTAGGTATTAGGTTTTTAATTGGGTACTAGTTTTAGGTGTTAGTTTTAGGTAAAATTAATTTGGGTAGTGTATTATTAATTAATTAGTGGTAAATTAAATTAATAAATTGTGATTAAATTATTTTAGGTGCTTTGTTAGTCTAAGTTTGAGATTAAAAATAAAGACGGACGTGCTATTTAATTAGTGCTTAATGTTTATAATGTGATGTCGTTATTAAAACTTATTAAATAAAATTGAGTTATTTAAATGCTACATGCAGATATGACTTCTTAATTCTTTTATGAATGCTATTATTAAAACGCGTGTGTTAGATTATTATTTTATGTATTTATTATTTATTATTAAGAATTATAACAGGGCTTAAAATTAATAAATATGGGCGCGAGACTCTAAGTGCGTAATTTTCTACGTAAGACGCGGTGCCATTATTAAATTATTTATTTATGCTTGTATTAATATTTTATCGCTGCATTTTATTATAAGAAATCATAAAAAATTATTTTGCAAAATTAGTGTAATTTTATAGCTACTGTCTGGACGAGAGGGTCAAAATTGGGTGTCAACACCTCGATGAAAAATGACTGCATACAAACTCAATCTGCAAGATATACCTAGCAAAGCGTCATACGACGCACGGGAGGCCTGCTTTAAGCCATATAGTGACTTACGGAGACGGCACACATAGTGAGGAATCGTTGACGGGTGAACTCGCGCGATGATGTAGAATATCTCTCTCGATCCCCATGTAAGAATGCATTCTTCACATCGTGATGGATCGCCGGTGTTTGCCCATACGCAAGAACTCGAGAATCGCTTATCAACCACTTTCTTTGCAACCTCTGCGGAAAGGGATCCTCTCAAATACACCTTTATTGGGATTGTTGGAGCTTTCTCTAAGATCGGGCTGTCTTCAGTAGCCCTCTCCTCTCGCATCTACTGCTTAACCACGCATCGGTGTAAGTCGTTTCTAATCGCTTTCCACTCACCGCACCGCCGCACTCTTCTCTGGGGTTTATCTCTGTATTGCTAGGCAAATTGCCCTGTGGCCTGTTGTTTTCCATCTTCGCTAGTTGTCCCACATGTGTCTCCAAATTCCTGATAGAGGATCTAGTCTCTGCCATGAACTGGGTCTGTGAGTTGGTGAGTGTCAACAGGGTTGATCTCAACTCGTCTAGCTTCTCTTGTTGAGCAGGTGCACTGAATTGTTGTGAAGATGAGGCTTGAGTGAATGGTTGTTGATTTTGGTACTGGCCTCGAAATTGGTTCTGCTGCCCTTGATCACCCCTCCATGAAAAATTAGGGTGATTCCTCCACCCTGAATTGTAGGTATTCGAATAGGGGTTGTTCTGGGGCCTTTGATAATTCTCTACTGCTTGGCACTCTGCTTGCTCGATCGAGATGTTGTTAGGATCAGCTGATGGGCATCTATCAAAGGTATGTGGACCTCTACACATTTCACAACTCAATGGCATTTGCACTGCATTTACAGACATTGTATTTTATTGCAGTTGCTTGGTCAGGAGAGCAACTTGTGTATTTAATGCTGTGATGGCATCAATCTCATGGACTCCTATTGCTCTTCTGCCACTCACCCCTTTGTCCTCTGTTACATGATTATTGGTGGTCATGCCTTCCAATAAATCATGAGCTTCGTGTGCTGTTTTTCTGATGAAAGTTCCACCTGCGCTTCTGTGCCAACTCCTGCCATGTGAATATCGAATCTGTAGGCAAGGAATTCAACCAAACTTTCGCTCTATCCCTGAGTGAGAAGGGAAAGAGCCTCAATCGGATGACGTCATCAGTAACGCCATTATACTTGAAGGTTGCACACAACTCCAAGAAGTTCGCTATGTGCATGTGAGGATATTCCGACGGCAACCTTCCAAACTGAACAGTATTCTGCACCATACTCAGGATCGCATGCTTGATTTCAAAATTATTCGCTCCAATTACTGGGAGCCTGATGCAAGTTTGTGCTTCATTCACCCTTGGCAGCACATAATCTCCCAAGCTTCTCTCACTGACTCGACCTCTCTTCTACATCCATTGGAAATCTCCGGGGCATCCTTTGGTTAGGTTGATGATCACCTAACCCTTCGTTCATTTCATTGTTGTTCTGTAAACCCCCCATCGCTATTAAGGCCAAAACTCGTTGGTTTCTCCTGTTCTGTTTGCACGTCTTTTCAATTTCCGGGTTGAAGGGAACAAGTGTGTCTGCTCCTCTTCTCCTTCGCATAAACTGGATGTCTGCAACAGATCAAAATAAACAAACGGATCACGGCACACTGGTTTTCACAAAATAAAAAAATAATAATAAATAAACAATATAAAAACCAAATTAGAAATTAAGAATAGATAAAATTGATATTGAACTACGCCAATCTCCGGCAACGGCGCCAAAAATTTGATGCACGATTTATGCACACACTTACGCAAGTGCACGTGTCGTGACAAGTAATATAGTCTAGAAGACCGAGTTATCGTCCTCAGAGATTAGTGTTCAATTCTCAAATTCTATTCGATGGTATCTATTTGGTAACCGATGATTGATAAAGTGTTTATAACTATAATTATAAATGCTAATTAAACTACGTTGTTTTACTTCAGATATGATGGAAATAGGGCTTCCAAATATCCTCAATTGTCCGCTTATCTTACTTGTTAATGCAATTAATTATGGTTCTTCTTCTATTTTGAGATAGCATGTTAACTAAGCCGTTTTATACTCCTGTTAAGGTAATATAAACACTCAACCCCAATATAGAACCATTCTACCTTTCGGTGATAAGATTGACTATAAATGAGGATTAAAAGCAATAACCTATTAAGACTACACAAGTATCGGAGTACTTTCGTCCACGATTTAACCTATGTTTATTCAACTATAGCATATTCACAATCTCCCCTTTCGGCTTTTGATTAGAAATCATATGGATTATGATAATTAGTGATCAATTAATTACCAAACATTCAAGACAATTATTGAATAAATCTCAACAATAACAAGAAGAACAAAAAACATGCATTAATTCATAATGATAAGGTTCAAGTGATTTGACATGGAAAGCCCTAGATTAAGTTAGTTCCTAGTCATAGACATGACAAGAACTAAATTAACATCCAACATAAACTACAAAGAAATAAAACAAGAAACAAGAAATTACTAAGAAGTGGTCTCCAATCTTGATCTCCAAAGTTGTGTGAATTGTCAAGAAAGAGAACTCTTAATTCTGACCTAAAGGCTACTTTTTATAGCCTCCAAAACGTTTTTCAGGTTTTCCTTCAGGCCTTGGCCCATTACCATTCGACTATGTCAGTTTTCCCGCCGCGCGCTGCAGAATCAGCCGCAAGCGAAACTCGCACATCTGTGTAAATTGGTGCCGCGCGCTCGACTTATTAAGAGGAGCCGCGGCGCTGCTTCGTGCGTCTTGCCACTTTTCGCTTTTGATCTCGAAACCTCTGCCCTCTTTTTGCTCCTTTTCCGCCAATGAGCCACTTTAAACCAATATGACTCAAAAGAAAGAAAATCTATCCTAAGACGACACGTATTTGTACAAAAGTGGGCAAAAGACTAACTAAAAAATGACTCAAAAGGTGTATATAAAATACACCGATCATCTACACTAGTCTCATATACAGATGATGATTGGGATAGTTGTCCTGACACCAGACGGTCTACGTCTGGCTATTATATATTTTTAGGTAATAACTTGGTATCTGTTAGGACCGTGTCCAATTGCTCACGCAAGTGTACATATCGTTCACAAGTAATATAGTCTGGTAAGACCGAATATCGTTCTCAGAGACTGGTTATCAAGTACCGATTATCTAAGCTTTAGTTTCTATTTGGTGAACGTTAATTTGTTTGTATTTTTATCTAATAACTAAGACTAAGTAATTGCAGAAAATAAACTAATTATGATAATACTTTGGTTTAAATCAGTTATGAAGGAATTAGGGCTTCCAATATCTCGACTATCCACTCTTTTCAATCTCTAATGCAACTAGAATGACTTCTTATTCTACGTTAAGATAATGGTTAACTAGACTGTCTTATATTCCGGTTAGGATATATAATCGCTCAACCCCAGTGCATAAACCTTCTATATTTCTATGATAGGGTTTACCACATAGGAGGATTAAGAACAATAACCTATAATGCTACACAAGTATCGGGGTACTTTCGTCCGCGATTTTAACATATGTCTATTCAATTACAGCATATCCAAATATCTCCTCTCGGTTCTTGATTCGAAATCATATAGATTATGATAATTAATGATCAATTAACTATCAAACATTCATACCAATATTGAATAAATCTTAATCAAGTGAAGAAGAAAGCAAACTAATGCATTAATTCGTGAAATAGATTTTCAAGCGATTCAATAGAAAAACCCTAATAAAGTAATTAGCTCCTAAGCATCGTCATGTCAAGAAATAATACAAACCAACAAAACTGAAATAAAAACAAAGAAAAGAAACTTGAACTAAAGTTGTCTCCAATCTTGTGTTGTAGCCTCATTTCTTGCCTCCCCAAAGTAGGATTTAGAATTATGTACAAGATGTCCAATAATGAGCAGGGTTTTATACTTGAGAAAACTTGCGCTTCGGACCCTTTTAACCCTCTGAAATTCGGCCCAGAAATCAGAAATCTCACGTCGGCACTGCGGTGCTGCAGAATGGAACCGCGGTGCCGAAAGTACTGCAACTTTTCAGTAAATATGGCACCGCGGTCCTGCAGTCCGGCACCGCGGTGCCGGTGGCTTCCCATTCTGAATTTTCTGATTTTTCGTTATTTTCTCGTCCGGACTTCGTCTGATTTCTTCTATACTTCCCGGGACTTCTTAGGCTTCATTTCTTGGCCTTTTATTGTGCAATTCCATCTCAAATAAGCTCATTTCATCTTCTTTTTGACATTTCTCCATTTTTTACTGCTGTGACTCAAAAGAAAGAAAAAAACGACCATAATATTATACTAAACACAAACGAAATGAGTAAAATACTAACTAAAAATGACTCAAAAAGTGTATATAAAATACACCTAACAGTATCATGGTCTGTCAAGCGTCAATATACGCTTTCACATTCAAGTGCAGAGGCCGAGTATCGAGGGGTAACCAATGTGGTTTCTGAGTCATGTTGGTTACGAAATCTACTTTTAGAGCTTCATTGTCCTATTCAGAAGGCTACATTGGTATATTGTGATAATATAAGTGTCATCTACCTTTCTGGTAATCCAGTTCAGCACCAGCGCACTAAACACATAAAGATGAATATTCACTTTGTTCGAGAGAAGGTAACTAAAGGACAAGTACGCGTCTGTCGTGTCCCTTCCAGATATCAAATTACAGACATCTTTACAAAGGGTCTTCCCTTGGTCCTTTTTGAAGATTTTAGAGACAGTCTCAGCGTACGAAGAACGCCTGCTATGACTGCGGGGGTATGTTAAATGAGGCCCAGCGCCGCGTCCCTTCAACGTTCAGGCCCAATACAGGCAGTGGAAGATTTTGTGTATATTTGGTATATATTAGAATTAATCTTGTACCTTAATTAAGATTGTAATATTACCATAATTGTATAGTTAGTCTCCTTATAAAATAGAAATTTAGATGTAAAGTAGAAATAAGATTCTCCTATTGTAACTTGTATATATATATCTTTGATCAATAAGAATAATGAAGAGATTAATTTTTTCAACATCAAAAGTCACCTCTTAACCTTTTTAATGTTTGTGTACCGCTTCTGGTATTCTTCATTCTTTTCAATAGGTTGTTTTGTATTCCCACGAACAAACGAGAGTTTCTCTTTTTCAGCAATGTGCATCTCTATGATTTGAGACCACATATCATAATTTGTTTTATTCAGAATAATCCTTGCATTGAAAGAAAAAATTTAGATTGCAGACTGGGAATCATCTGATTTTCCCATGGCTATGATACCAAGTTTAAATTTTGAGCAGAATAATATCTTTTGGTATTCTGTTGTTCTTCAAAAAAGAATATGTACATCAATATATGGCTACTGCTAAGTTACATGATAAATGAAAAGAGTTAATTTCTAACTATTTACCCTACAATCAAGGATTTAAGTAAGTTTTCTATTATGCAAAGATCACTGAAATCAATCAAGTAAGCTTCCATATTTACAAAGATTACAGAAACAAACCTAAAATACAAAGATTACATAATCAAGCGTAAATCTCTATATAATTTTGTTTACGTACAATTACACTACCAATTCGATTTAGTAGGTTAATTATAGTATGTTATCACTTTATTTTTTAAGTTAACATGTCAAACTTGATATGAAAAGTTACCATTTAATGTAGTAAGTCGTTTTATCCGATAATGTAAAAAATATATATTGTCAATATAAACTCGTAATAAAAATATGCAAACTTCTAGATTGGGCATCTAAATGTATCATATTAAACTACAAATGTTCAGTACATCAAATATTTGCATATATTCACTTGTACACATGTTACCCTCTTTTGAAGGACAGTTCACATTCTTTCCTTTATTCATCAATATATAAGTGATGCTGATAGCAAAATAAAAACTTGAAATATTCCAAAATACTTTCATTCGATCAGAAAACGAAAAACATAATATCTCGAAAAGTTCTTAAAACCCCTTATCAAAGTAACAGGAATAAAAAAGAAACCCTTATCTAAAAGTTCTGGTAAGTCGTATTAAAACAGGTATGCATAATTATTATGTTTGGTATTTTGTGATACATATCACCCAAACAGGTATGCATAATTATTTCAACATTCCTTGTCTAGTGACGTCTGATATAACTTGATTTTAGATTCGGAAATACATATAACTTAAATTGTATACAACATGTGCAAGTGAATCAACAAACTATACTAACACTGATGGAGCTTAGTAGGGGCGGGGAGGGGCCATGGCCCCCCTCAAAAAACACATTTTTTATTTTTAAAAAGTTTATTTTATTTTATATGAGAATGATGTTTGCAATGTTATGGTGAAGAAGTGGTGTTTCTGGACTTCTGGTGGTGCTTATGATTGTTTCTGATATCGGTCTGGTGATAAAACAATGACGGCTATTAATTGTGGAAAGAGAATATATGAAGAAAGAGAAGAAGCTAGGAAGAAAGATAAAGAAAATCTTTCAAATTCTACGTTTATGATATTTATCGCAGATTGTATATGATTTGTTAAAGAACTCTTTGTTTACAACATATCTTATATATAAATTAAAAAAAGTTTAACTAAATTTTTCATAAATTAATTTAGGCTATATATCAACATAACTTTTGGGTACGTAACTAAACTTTGTATTAATCACCAAAAAAAGAGTACAATGAAAGAACCCTTACAAGTTACAAGTCTCATTTTCGAGCATAGAAATCCTAAATTTTGAAATTATGATATGGAATTTGTCTTTTACCAAAATCCTAACTATTCTTTATTTTTTCAAGATTTCTCCTAGTCTATTTTTTTTTGTGTGTGGCTGAGCTCGTGAGATTGGGGGACTTTGGAAAAAACAGGAAAGGCGAATACATATTACTTGATTTGACCGGATAATCCGTCTTATCTTAACTCTTCCAGTTTCTACGGCTACTACAGAAAGATCATTTTCAACAATGAAAATAATCAAGACAAGGTTGCGTAATAAGATTTTGAGCAAGTTTCTACGGCTACTACCGTCCCCTTAATATTTTGGACAAGTTCCGCCGCTGGACTTGCAGACAATGCCAAATTGAATCTGACACATTGATGTTGGTGGAAATGGTGAAAAACAGTGCACCAAACAATTTGAAGATCATGGATATCATAGAAGAGGTTAATGATATTGGAGAACAAATGGAGATTACATTCAAGCATTGCTATAGAGAGGGGAACCAAGTAACAGATTACTTAGCAAAGTTTGCAGCTGTACTAACAGAGCCCTCATTAATCAACCATTATCAACAAATGCTAAGAGGGGATTTTGGTGCTTATTTTTTGGACAAGAATCAATTGGCCTAGCATGAGGATAAGATATGACAAAGCTAACTTTTTTTGTTAGCTAACTTGTACATCAAAGTGTATATTAGAGAATGTATAGCTAGTTAGGTTTAACATTCTCTTTTTGTGAAGATTGCATTTCAATATGTGATTGTATATCAGGGGTATGGTCAAGCCCTCCCCTTCTTTATGTTGCATAAATGATATACATCATCCCAGGAGGCTTATCCTGGAGAATTTTAAAAGAAAATTCAACTTCTTTCTGTAGTAGGATTATTTTTGGATTAATTAGAATCTAATGTAAAGTGAGGGAATTTGATATTATTCTTTGAGCTCAAACTAATAATAATAATATAAAAAAGAACATTAGAATTAGAATCAAATTTCTTCCATCAGTCTTAAAAAATTTATGAGGACAAATCGAAGACATGAGAGGTTTATCTGATCATGACATAATGGAACCTAAAAGGTTTGTTTTGTACTTATTAATGTTGGTTTCAA
Source organism: Przewalskia tangutica (assembly GCA_029844215.1). NCBI lineage: Eukaryota > Viridiplantae > Streptophyta > Magnoliopsida > Solanales > Solanaceae > Przewalskia > Przewalskia tangutica. The sequence goes on along the minus strand of CM056738.1, from coordinate 97,976,192 downwards.
TTAGTTATATCAACTATATAATCCGCATCTTATAATCTTCAATTCATATGTGACAAATTAAACGCATTAAGTGTTTATCGTTGATTTTGTGCACATCTTGACTATTTTATCGAGTATTTCCATCTCCCACCCAGTACTATATATACATGATAATTCTGTGAGCTTAGTAAGACAGGAAGAAATCATTTACGTACTATTCGGGCTAGTTTTATTAGTAGTTTTGGCTTTAAAACTCTGATAACTTGGGTTAAAGTTTGGATGCTAATATTAGCTGTTGAAACATGATTTAGCTACTATATTTGATTAGACAATTTAAGTGGTTTTAGATTGTCGCTTAAAAAAAATTCGGTGTACTAAACTTTAGCTATCCACACGGTACAAATAAATAGTTTGCTACTTTCCAAAAGCACATATCCAACATCATCAATTTTGTTGTATCCAAAACAAAGAGAATTCTATCTAGAGGGATCGGCTCATGGTGAAGATCGAGCTTTCTTCAAGGTTGCAAGTTCGATCCTCCTGACACGCTCTACTTTACATATGTATCGTACAAAGTCCCAGAAATTAACCGCACGGGCATGTTGCAGTGTGGGATGATCCTCCTCCTCCCCGAGGGCCACCAGAAGATTGATCCGTTGGTGGCGATCAAGACACTGACTGCGGGGTGCACATCCCGCGATTTACCCGGCGATGGCGGCTAAGGGCGGGTTCCATCGCCTCCAGGAGCCTAGTACCAAGATTTGCGAAGCATTACTGACATGAAAGACGCGCCACTCACTGGATTACCAAAAAAACAAACAAAGAGAATTCTACTTTTCTTATTCTTATTACTTTGTTTTTATAACTTTGATAAAGAGGTGGTATTTTCCCTAACTACAACTAGTACTACTTTAACAAAAAACAAATTGACTTTTTGTACCAAAACAGAGATGTAATTGTGTTGCTTTTGTCCACTGGACTCAAGATCTGTTCCAGTTGAGCTTTGTGGAAGTACCTTCATCAATTAATATATCAGAGAAATATGACAGTATCACTTTTTTTTTTTATAATCAAAATGCATGGAATTATTTGTGTTGGGGGGTGGAATTTCGTAGAATACACGAAATGGGATATATATATATATAAGAGATTTGGAATAACGTACAAAAATCAATCTTTGTCGGGTCATTTTCCTCGTAACAGGCCGCATATGATTCATGAATAAGATCCAAGTATGCACAAGATTGGAGGTAAAAAAATTAAGTTAGTGGATACACAATATAGTTTTACTCACTAGTTTTTGCACCTATAGGAAAAGGACTTGATATAAAAAAAAAACTTATCGACTGAATTTATAATTTGAGTAATTTGCATATTCTTAATCTTACCCCCGAGGGGGCGCTCTACAGCTCTTATAATAACATGTAAAAAGTTCAAAGCTCCATTACTGAATTAATGAGGAAACTATAGTAACATAAAACTGAATTAAAGATCCATTACTAACCCCACTTACCATGTAAAGTTGCAACACTTGTTTTGAGGTACCAAATATACTAATAAAGAGACAAAGAAAAGGAATTTAGAGTACTGAAAACGCCATTCAAGTCCGTAATTGCACTGATATCAACTTGTCTTTTTATTAACCTGCAACTAGTTTAATTGAAGGTAGATAAATTTATGCCCAACTCCATCATTATTTATAAAATAAATATATTTTTCTCATCTGTCTTTTGCTAGTAACTAACTTGGAAGATTTAACTTATGGTGATAAAAAAGTGTACTAATTAGAAAAGGTGATAACTTTGACCAGCCAAGATCAAAGCCCACTTAAAAATCTGATTAAGTTAATTGGGGTCCAAAATATAATTTTTAAAAATTGTTAATCTTTTACAAAATTCCAAAACACCCACATTATACCAATATCGTTGCAAAATCACCCACATTTCAAAATCAAAAAGACTCTTCAGTTCTCTTATCAAACAAAACTCTCAAACCCTCCCTCTTCTTCAAACGCTCAAACAATATCGTTTCTCTCTCTCGTCTTTGTTGTTGCTGCTTCTCTGCCATTTAAGGTATAGTTTTCTCCTTCACTGGGTTCAAAAGTTAAGGTGTTCCACTTGTTGCAACAGTTAGAGTTTTGAAATCAAAGTTATGGTGTTCAAAAGTTAGGGTTTTGAAATCAGAGTGTGAAAATGATGATTTTAGTTAAAGAGATGAAGAAGATCATGGGTTTTTCTTGAATGTTGTTTGTTTTTTTTGTAGTTTTGTGTATTTATTGCACTAGTTGGAGTTTGTGAGTTTGTAAATAGTGGTTGTGATTGTGAAATTATGGTTTTTTTGTGCTGTTTTTGTTCTTCTCCTTGTTGTTTCGAAAAAAAGGCTTGCAATTTTGTTGATGTTTTCCAACAACTGAGGTTACCTGTTGCAGCAAATTCAACACTTGTTTGACAGTTGCAAACATCTGCTGAGGTTGTACTGTTTGGTGTATTTTGTTTAAGTTGTGAGTGAGATTTGTGATGATTGTGTGTTTGTAGTGAAATATAGATGTTTCACTATAAATTACTAATATGTTGTACAATATCCAACAGATGAGAAACCTGCTGCAACAAATTACCCATATATTGGAAAATTTCCAACAGATGAGATACCTGCTGCAACAAGTTACCCATCTGTTAGAAAATGTCCAACAGATGATAAACCTGCTGCAACAAGTTGACAATCTGTTGGATAATTTTCAACAGATGATAAACATGCTGTAACAAGTTGACAATCTGTTGGACAATTTCCAACAAGTTACCCATCTGTTACAGTAAGTTTTTACAACAAGTACAATAATTTGTTGTAATAAATTACCAATCTGTTGTACAATATCCAACAGATGAGTAACATGCTGCAACAAATTACCCATCTGTTGGAAATTTTCCAACAGATGAGATATTTGCTGCAACAAGTTACCCATCTGTTGAAAAATGTCCAATAGATGATAAACCTGCTGCAACAAGACCTGCTGCAACAAGTTACCCATCTGTTGAAAAATGTCCAACAGATGATAAACTTACTGCAACAAGTTGACAATCTGTTGGACAATTTCCAAGAGATGAGGTACCACTGCAACAAGTTACCCATATGTTGGAAATTTTCCAATAAATGATAAACTTGCTGTAACAAGTTGACAATCTGTTGGACAATTTCCAACAGATGAGGTACCTGCTGCAACAAGTTACAGATGATATACCTGCTGCAACAAGTTACCCATCTGTTGGAAAAAGTCCAACAGATGATAAACCTGCTACAACAAGTTGACAATCTGTTGGACAATTTCCAACAGATGAGATACCTGCTGCAACATAATATGTTGCAACATATTATCAATCTGTTGCAACAACTTATTACTTGTTGCAACATATTATTAATCTGTTGCAACAAGTAATCAGTTGTTGCAACATATTCCTTTTTCCTTTTTACTTTGAATGTTGCACTAACCAATTAAAAATGTTTTTCTATATTATGTGTGTAGATAAAATGAATCCAGTTAAAAGAAAAGGAGAGAAACCAACTGAGGAAGAAAGTAGTAAAAGAGCTAAGGTGCAAACATCATTAGATAAACTTGTGACTGCTATTTGTGAATTAACAAACGAGGAAATAGTTAGTGAAATTGGGGCTTCAGAAAGAGAGAAAACCCACGACACCTCTGTTGGGCATGAAGAATCTGCTGAAGGAGATGAAGAAAATGCTGAAGGAGATGAAGAAGAAGTAAGTGAAGAAGAAGGAGATGAAGAAGAAGGAGATGAAGGGGATGAAGGAGGTGAAGAAGATGCAGAAACTGAAAATGGCAATGAAGAAGAAGAAGAAAAAGAATCAACAGATCAGACCTTGGTCGAGTTAAGAAGAAAAAAAAACATAATGTGGATATCAATCTTGTTGAGTCTTCTAGTATTGTCATAGATCTCAATAGACCTTCGATTGAGGAGGTCGTCAAGAGGATATCAATTTTTTTCTTTCTTGAGCAAAATCCAGTCAAGACGAAGAAGAAAAAGAAAAAGAAGAAACGAGCAACAGCATAAGAAGAAGAAACAAGAAGAAGTAGCAAGAAGAAGAAGAAACGAAACAAAAAAGAAGAGCTAAAAATGGTGGAAAAGCGCAGGCAAACAGAAAATTTGGCGCGTTTTTTGGCTATCTAGGGTTTACATGGGTTGGGTCAAAATGTTAAAAATAAAACTTGGGGACAAAGTGTAAAAAATAAAGTTTGGGGTCAAAGTGTTAAAAATATAACTTTGGGGTGAGTCAAAACTCTCTAATCACTAATACAAAGTTTATCACCCCTACTCAATTAAATAAACTAGAGCTACCCCAACTAAATTTTAAAACATATTTGTCACCTATAATTAAAAGTCTCAATAACTTCATGTTTTGAAGTGAAAACCACAATTAAAAGACGCCAATCGTTTAAACTATTTAGAGAACAAATTTTACTTCGGATGGCTGAACTAATAAAGTAGTTTCAGGAGAAATACAAGATGACATAGCACATTTTCAAGTAATATACTCTATTTAAATTAGCCTCACTTCGATAGTAATATTAATCGTGTCAACACAAAGAATATTGTAAAGAATGGATATTGGACCTAACTCAACCCCAAAAGCTAGAATTGTCCAAATTCATATAAGGAGTTCATGTTCCGATGTGAGACTCTTAACAAAAATGATCAATAGTACATTTACATAAATCTTGATTACTATTTTGTTTTTGATTTTTTACTCTCCTATGTGAATTAACAGGACGGTCATCTGATCATTATGAATGAATATAACTTCAATATGATAAGTTGTCCTTTAAGTTGTGCGGCCCTTAAGGCCTTAACACAGAGCAAGGACAATGATGCGTTAAAGTAAATTAAACAGAGACAAGTTGGTATGAATTATGCATGATCGAGCTCGATCTTGGAAGCCATCCATTCAAGCCTTCCTAAATCCTTCTTGTTAAGCTTATATTTACAGATATTTTTATATCCATATAATGAAATATGGCTTTCAAGCTTCTTAGCTTGGGTTTATGTGACTCGTGATTAGTCTTTCATTAGTGTTGTGAAAAAAGACATAATTATTCCAGCATACATATGTAAACATTGTCATTCTATTTCAATATTTCCCAGAATTTCCATGAAGTACCCCTCATAAACTATGTTTTATTGTTCTCTCTTAATATTTTTTCTTAATTAACTCAAGCTTTTGGAGCTTCCTTAGCCAACATTGGCATGGGGATACCAATGGCTACTGCACTTGTTTGCATTTCTATGTCATTTACTTCTCCATTTTCTAACATCATTTGGTTCTTCTCTATAATTCCCTTCACTGGTTCAAGAATTGCACCCTCATTTTCCTTCTCTTGGTACTCCTTGTATTTCCCCCATAAAACTGAGTATAGCCCAGCTACAATTAGCACTGCTCCAAGCACACTGTTACCCAAAAATAAAAATAAAAATGCAAAACAAAATGATCAGTTTAAAAATAAACATGTCATTAAACGACAAAAAATTAAAATTAAAGAGTTTCGAGATACAAAAATGTGTCATTTTATTTGAACGGACTAAAGAAAATTAGTGACATGTAAAATGGTACTACTACAAAGAAGTATATGAGATAAAATAAAGTTAAAATTACCCTCCAAGATAGATTTTCTCAGCAAGAATGAAAGAGCCCATGATGGCAACAATGATCATCATCAAGGGACTGAAAGCAGTCACAAAAACAGGTCCTCTTTTCTCCATTACAAGACCTTGAACATAGTATGCAAGGCTTGATGATACAATACCCTGAAATTTTATAAAACAATATCTATAATCAGGGGGCGGAGTTAGAATTTTGAGTTTATAATTTCTAGATTTTGGAAAGACAGTTTACTAAGTTCTGGATAAATTATGTGTACAAATAAAGTGGATTTTTAAACAGAAATATAAAGTCTAGGCCAAAGCTAATGAGTTCTGCTGAAGTAGCCCCGCCTCTGTCCATAAGTATATAATTTCATCATTCATCAATGGTGATTAGATTTTGGAGGAAAAGAGGTCGAGCTATTGAATTCCCTTAATGTACAAATAAAGTTAAACCAACGGTTGAACTCTCCTGACATAAGAAAATTTGCTTTTGATTACCAGTTCAAATTCCAAGTGTTGTATTCTTGTGATTTTTTATATCCCCTTATTAGAATTTATGACTCTGTCGCGGAATAAAGAAAGAAAAAAGAAACATACAGCATAGACAGCAGCAAGAAGGTTCATGTCAAAACCAATAACCCAAGCAGAAGGTTTGTGCTCCATCACTAAGGTGACAGCAATAGATTGCAAAGTTCCCATGAAGCAAACAAGTGTTGTTAGAGACAGAGGAGCAGTGTACTTCCTCATTGTAATAGCCTATCAACAAACAAATATTTTTTATATTGTTAGTACATAGAACTTAAACTCTTCTCGAAATAAGGGAAATGAGTTTTAAGTGTTTACATACCTGAAGTATAAAGAAAGAAGCCCAGGCAAAAGTGGCTCCAATAAGAAGCATTGAACCTTTAAACCAATCTTTATCAGTTGCTTCATTGGCTTGAGGAACATTAGAAGTATTTGTGTGGACATTATTTGACCATACCAAATTAATAACATGTCCTTTATACAATGTCATTAACATGGCTCCAGCCACTGTCACAATGGTACCTATCACCTTTGCTTGGCATCTCAACTTCTTTATATGAACCTTCTCCATTCTACAATTATTCTTTATTCATTAGTACCAAATTTGAAGAAAACTAGAACAGAAAAAAGAATAATAGGAATATGTAGAATATTTTAACATAATATGTACCTGCAAAGGACAGCCATGACAAATGTCATTGCAGGAAGCATGTTGCTCATGGCACATGAGAAAGTTGGAGATGTAAACTTAAGTCCAGCATAGTAGAAGTTTTGATCAATCACTGGCCTGTTTGAATCAAATGATATATAGATTTAGAATCTTTTACATATTCAAAACGAATTTAAATTATATATATACACTGACCATTCGAGATTTTTAAGATTATCAATCTAGCTTAACTTATGATAGCTAATAGTTATTTTTTTTACCGGGTTACAATCATTCATACTTGATCATTGAGATTTATCTATTATTATATTTTAAGTAATCTGATTATATAAATATGTTGTTTATTCCGACCGTGTATGAAACATAAACTCATGTAAAATAATACTTCAAGATTTGAGTTTTATAACTATCAGAAAATCGCTAATTCCGATAGGAATTTCAAACGAAATTCATCGGAATTTGTCACATCGATATTGTTTTTCGTTGGAAGGGCTTCCGAAGAGTCAAACTCCAACCGGACTTCCTTAGAAAATTAGCGATTTTCTAGTAGCAAAAGAGGCACTCACCCTAGAAGACCCAATATAAATATTTGCATGAACATCATGAAAGTCATCTTTGGTCTGATTTTTCTGTAACAAATAAACAAAGACAATTAGCAATTAATCAAGAATGGTAACATAAGTTTTAAGTACTTTAATTTTCTTGTGGAAAATAATTATACCTTTCAAGAACAAGAGCAAAAGGAGCAATAGCTAAAGTAGCAAAGGCATGTCTATAAACAACTAAAACATAATGACTCATTCCTCCATTAAGGGAAACTTTGGTTATAACATTCATGCCAGCATAACCAAATTGCAAAGAGATCATTGCTATGTAAGGCTTTGACCTTTGGAAGAAACTACTTAAACATCCTTCTTTAGTTTCCATCTCTCTTTTGTTAATGATGTTTGGAGAATTAAGAGAAGAACTCAAAAGGCAAAAAAAGAGGAGATCACTTGAAGTACTCTTAAGAGGAACTACTTGTGTTTTTCCTAAGGAAATGAAGTGAGGGACCAATGTATTTATAGACAACACTTGCAAAAGACAACACAAAATGCCAAGGTCATTTCTGTTATCCATAGGGATTAAGAAAAATAAATAAATAGATTATGAGTTTTACGTGTGTGAGAATATTCTCACTCTCACTTCTGAGTGTAATTTGCACTTTTTTAAATGTCATGTCATGCATCTATTGATATTCCGATAAATATCAGATACCAGTAAATTTTAATGTGTGCGTATACATCCATAGAATTTAAGTTTTCTATACTAGTTGAACAATTTTTTTACACTGTGCCAGGTTACTATGTCAACTATAAGTAACTGACTAACACATGAAATTTAATGGAGTATAAGATACTCCCTCCCCCATTACAATTTATTCTGACGCGCATGGCCTGAGGCGGAAGGACGGGTTACAAAGAAGGACCAACATACCTCTAGGTTGGCAAGCTTTTGAAGAAAGGGGTATATATGATACTTTAGGCGAATCTTACATCGGAATGGAAGATAGGAAAGTGAAGAGATTATAAAACATAACACAAGTTCACATGATACGTGCACTTTTAGACTCAAAGATGGCATAACACGATGACAAATCTGTGAGGCCCGTTGGGCCAAAACGGACAAAACGTGTTTTGTGCTTGAGTTGTGACATTTATGTGGTGAAGTTTGACTCACAATATATAGTTTAAGAAATAAATAAAAATATTTTAAACTTGTGGCGTTAAACATGTCATAATATTTATGTAACTACAGAAATATGTCATTAAAGATAAAATAAAAAAATCTAATTAAATTATTTTAAAACATAAAAAGATCGATATCTTTCTTTTTGAAACAGACTAATTATAAGAGTGGAACAGAAAAGATAAGTAATTGTTATAGTCGATTACATTATAAAAAAATGACAGTCCGGTGCACTAAGCTCCCGCTATGTGCGGGGTCCGGAAAAAGGTCGGATCATAAGGGTCTATTATACGCAGTGTTACTTTGCATTTCTGTAAGAGGTTGTTTCCACGACTTGAATCCGTGACCTCCTGATCTGATTACATTATACTTATAATATGAAAATTCTTTTTGAGGTGCATTTGATGGAACAGATTAATCCTGTTGAGAGAACCCCACTAGGAGAATTTTGCTAAAAAAAATCTTGTTTTTTCCCACATATATCCTCATACTGGTAAAGTGATTTGAGAGCTACCAAAATTAAATTTAAAGGTAAAATTTTAGTGCTATGCTGATGCAACATTAATCAAATGGGATTTGGTGGTGGGACCCTCATTTTAACATGGACCCCACCATGGCTATCGTCACTCAAATATGCAGCAATACGACGCCGGTGATCGGTCGGAACTGGGTGGGCATACATCGGACTTTCAATAGTGGTACTATTATTGCTACCATAAATAAACAGTTGAGGACTTGAGGTTGTTAAGATTATGAAATTTGCTGATGTAAACTAAAGTAAAAGTACTTTCGTTAGTGTGCCACTCTAGTGGTGTTTGGTATTGAATTTCCTATTATATTGCATAAATCATCCAAGGTAGGGTATGGTCTTTCGGAATTCGTCTCCCTATCCTTCAAGTAAGGATATGATCTACGTATATTCTATCATTTTTAAACCCTACTTATGAAATTACACTGAATATGTTATTGTTGTATCCATTCATATGATGAAACTTGTAGATTATTAACCTATTTTTTATTTGTTGATGAAATAGAAATACATTTCATAAATAATACTCCCTCCGGATAAAAAGAAGTATGCACTTAGCTATTTACATGCCCCTTAAAAATATTAATTTCTAGGTAAAAATATGTAATTTGACTAAAATATTTCTAATTAAATAGGTATTGAGATCTGGTCTAAAAAATTCAGCTAAATTCATGTTATATATGGTAGGTAGTAAAACAATAAATTAGGAATATTATGTTATTGATATTAATAATATTCTAACAAATACGTTTTCATAGAAGCCAACATTAATTGCGCCGATATTTTGTGTAAACATGATTGTTGTATACGGTGAAAATCGACATGGCACGTGGCATGGTTTGGGAATGGAAATCGAAGGAAGAAGCAATTTGCACCGGTGGTGAGTTCGGGTGTTGTAGTAAGATCAGGCGATGACCGAACCAGATGACACTGAGTAGTGATCGGACATGGCAACATCGGTTGAAAGACCGAAGGAGCTCGACGCCTACCCGTTTCGAATTTGGCGTCAGTCGTTACCATTTGCTCATTAAGTGATGGATTTTATCATTAGATAGCATTTAATGAGAGAGTGATTATTGAGTATAAATGTCTTGTATTTGTTAGTTATATAAAAAGATCAACCTTCGTGTTGGAATGACATCATATTCTCATTACTGAAACTCGTATAATTATATTTAGAAGTACTCTTGTTTGCTCTTGTTATTGGCTCAGATCTGAAGCAGTTTAGCTGATGATCGGACCAAACCTTCGGTTCAATTACAATCATACGGCATTTCAGGTTAATTACTTATTTATGGCTTTCATTTATTTTACGTATTGCTAATTAATTATTTCACTTATCGGTAAGTTTATCTATGTATCCTTATACTTACAAATTTAATTGTATCTTTTTTTGGGTAAACAATTATAATAACTTGGTACTACCCTACTACATTTTATTTCTCCACCTTCATCTCTATATTTTTTTTTTTGTTGACGAAGGAACCCGCAGCCGCTACTCTTTCGAGTGCGCACAGGGTAAACCCCGGACTGACGCAGTAGCCTGCAAACCACGTCAGCCATGTAAACCACACTTGGCAAGCCATGTGATGTGCTCAACCAAGAAGGTTTATGCAGGGATCGAACTCGCGACCATGGCCCCGCTCTTCTGCAAACTTGGCTACCAACTCATGCGGTACCTTCATCTCTATATGACTTATGTTATTGATCCTTCAAATCAGATATAGAGAAAAAGGATTACATTTGTAACGACTAGTAAATAATAGGAGTAGTATATAAAATGTCTTTTGAAGCATAAGTATTAAATTAAGTGAAGTATTTTATGTTCTATTCCTTAGCTTATTTATTTTATGTTGCCTTTTCGCTGGAAAAAACGATATTGGTTAGTGCATGCTGATAGATTAGACTTGAGAACACATAAATTTCTTATATATCCTTCTTGATCAGCAAAAATAATAGGGGGGAGAATATATCTCTACCTTACATGCAAGTGGAAGATGATTCATACAATTAAAGGAATGCAGTTCTATTCCTTAAATCTACTAAAATTAATTAATATTTAAGCTAAGGATCACGATATTGGTTAGTGCATGCTGATAGTATTAATTAAAATATATTGTGATTGTGACACTTTAATTTACAAGGCCGAATGAGATCATAGTTCTGTTACATTTTACTAACTACTACTATCTAATTGCGTATTCACCTTCTATCCAAATGTTCTTCATATATATTATAGTATAAACTTAATTATTACTAAAATATATTGTGACTGTGACATTTTAATTTACAAGGGTAGGAGGTCATAGTTAAATTTTTTACTATTACTATCTTTGCTTATTCACTTCCTATCCAAATTCTCTTCATATATTAGAGTCCACATACTTGGCAAATTTATGATTTAAAATTTCATTACATCATGACTTCATTAGATTGATCTGTATCTATTGATTGTGATCTCTCCATTGGTAGGTGATTATTATACTAACATCATCCAATTTTAGAGTAAGTTAATAAGTAAATATAGAAAGTAAGTTAGTAAAGATATAAGAGTTGGATTAGTCCGGATTTGACTCTCTCCATTATATCTTCCCTTCATTTTCTCAAGTGCATATTTGGATGAATAACACTTGTCAGATGTAATTTTTAAAGATCTAGATTAAATTAATTTAACAAATCTCTTAATCATAGTTAATAAGATAAGTTTTGGAAATCAACTCTAATTTTGGTATATATCGCCTTTTGATATTACGCAGCCCATCCGAAGTTTTTGTTATCTAGGCTCATCGTATTTATGAAGCACTAAGAAGAAGCACATAAGTTAAAGTTGAAAACGATAAATAGAAAGATAAAATCATCAATCAAAAAAAATTTAATTCCAATTTCCATTTTCTTTTCTTTAATTTGTTACAGATACAATGCTAACTTAATATTCAGATGACATGTCTTAATAATTAAGAAAAAATATTAGCAGCAAATGAGAGCTTGTGATATCAAAATTTGCATCAAATAATAATTTTTGTAATACCAAACACACTTAAATGAGGCGGATGAGGGCATGACCAAAAACTTTTTAAAAGAGAGTTAACTTGTTTTAGTGCACAACATCAAAATGTTCGATCTATAGCAACAACATATATGTGTAATCTCACAAAGTGGGATCTGAAAAATATAGAATGTACGGAGATCTTACATGTACCTTATAATTTCTCGAGTTTGAGCACTGATGGATCTGTTATTGGAAATAAGAGAAAATTGAAAGCAGTTGCACATCGAAAAAGAAGAGAGAAAAGACTTGAGGTGTGATATGACTTATGAGTATTGTTTCAAAAAGATTGATAATTTTTTAGATAACGTTTTTTAAAATATAACAAGATTGTTATCAAGTAAATAACTAAATTTACAAGTGACGGATATGGGGTGAATATAACGTCTCTTTTACAGAGAGATGCATTCACGTGAGATAATGACGGGTTGATACCTTTATTATCTCACTCATGCTACCAAAAAATATATATATCTTTAATATTATTTCACTCGCGATATTCAAAACATAATTCCCTAATATTATTTTATTCGTGGTACTCGAAAATAATTCTTTAATATTTCACTATTATTTCACTTAGAGTATCCAAAAATATAGTAATTATTTGACCTTTTCACAAAAAAAAAAATCTTTAATATCATTTCACTTTAATTTTACAAATTATATATTATAAAATTGGTTCGAGCTGCCTCACTTAGAGGAGGCTACAACAGTATGTATTAATAATGTGATTTGCAGAAGCCTATGAATATTTGTTTATGATGACACACATCGCAGATGTTTTGTTCAATAAGAAGGAGCAATAAAATACTTGGTTCATTATGAGGACACATCGCAGATTTCTTGGCCAAAAAAGGAGCTATGATAAGACTTATAAGAGTTCAACTTCTACACAGCTCTATTGCCAGCTCGATTTAGCACTGTTCTTCAACAAGAAGTAGTACGGAATAAGAGTTCAATTTTATACATCATAGTATTGAGTGCAGTGTACGTTGCAATGTAAGTTTGATGTCAAGTGAGTGTTGTGGCAACATCAGATTTTATGTCTAGACAACATTTTGCAATGTTCTGCAGATGTTGTCTGCAGTGTTGCGCAACATCCACAGTTTCCTACAGATGTTGTTTCCGATGTTGCCGCAACATCTCACCCAACATCTTTGAAAATAATTTTGTCTATTCATTCGGCCAAAACAGTGTTTGTTAATGTGAGTTTAAAAATGCCCTAGACAAGCTGAATATGGAGTTGTGTTTAAAACGTGGGAATTGAAGGAGTTAAACTTGGAATCGAAGCAACTTGAAGACCAAGTCTTGATTGTTGAGGATTGATCGGTATATTTGATATACACCTTTTGAGTCATTTTTAGTTAGTATTTTACTCATTTCATTTGTGTTTAGTATAGTATTAGGGTTGTTTTCCTTCTCTTTGTGTCACAGCGGTCAGAAATTGAGAAATGACGAAAAGAAGATGAAATGAGCATAAATGAGATGGAATTGCACACAAAAAGGGCCAAGAAATGAAGTCTAAAAAGTTCCGGGAATTATAGAGGAGATTAGACGAAGTTCGGACGAAAAAAGGACGACGAAACGAAATCCGCCAGAAAAACGTCACCGGCGCCGCGGCACCCATTGTGTTGCGAAGTCTGAAAGTTGCAGGTTTCTGGTCTAGTGGTAAAAGCAGGCATATATGTTCCAAACTCTGTCGTAAGCAATAGCATGGTCATTATTGTAGAAAGGTAGAAAACAAGTCTATTATCCACCTAATTTCTAACTTTATGTCATTTGCTTTCGGTGATTTCTCGGTTTAAAAAGATGACACATAAATGTACTTGATTTCAAATGTATTAATCAAACATGACAAAATTAAGTAGTTAATTTAGAAAAATCGAGCTAAACTTCGAAAGTAAAATCGTCAAAAACGTAAACGAGAGATGAGTAGTCATAGAGAAGGAAAATTAGAAGCAACAAAGAATATAAATATACTATTCAATTTAATAATAAAAAATACTGTTATTTACTCATTCATATGTACAACCCCAATCAAATTAAAACAAAAGTTTAGAAATTTAATTATTAATAATAACTACATCAATTATGTGTTATATATAATAATATAATACTTGGTATTTTTAATTTTGGCTAAGGCAAAGACTTCATTTGCCTTTCCCTTAGGCCGATCCTGTATACTAACAGTGTATAATTTACGATATATATATATATATGATAGTGTAGTTTAACTTATGATGTTAGGTTATTATTTTATTAAGTTATTGTTAATAAAAATATTTACTTGTGATTACTTTCTATGTGCATGACATGGTTGTGTAAATACTTTATATCGTCAATACATAATATTTAAATTCAAAATTTAATAGTATAGATATAACTATTAAATTTTGAGTACTTTAATTTGAGGTCAGTCATATTTGTATGTAAATCGTCTTGTATAACTCTTGATCGTAACGGGGCTTCAGTTTAAAATATAAATGATAGGTACTTTTAAATAATAGTCAAAAGCATAAGGATAAAATTTTGATCCTTTTGGACATATTTTGAGTCTTTGACACGTGAAATCTACTCAGATCATATTGGAGCTCCATTAAAAGTACGAATGTGATTTGCTAATAGCAAGAGTATAAGTAGTCATAAAGTATAATGAAGTGTAAAATTAGGATATTTGATATTGAAAAGGAGTAAATTTAGACCAGTATTCTTACCTTTCATTTGCTATTTAACTATAATATTAGAGTTTTGTTACCACCAAAGATTGTAGTGGGGTGGTAGGCAATTATAATGACAGGTTATTCTAAATGATAGTCAAAAGCACAAGGGTAAAATTTGACCTTTTGGACGTATTTTGGCATATGGAATCCACTCAGTCCATGTTGGAGCTCCATTAAAAGTACGAACAAATACGTATGATTGTTAATAACAAGAATATGAATGATCATGAATATAACATAAGGGTATGAATGAGCTTAAAGTATAATAAAGAGAAAAATTAAGATATTTGATATGGTAAAGGAGTAAAAATTTAGACCACTCTTCCATTTTATTTGCTATTTAACTATAATCAGAGATTTTTGTTACCATCAAAGGTTGCAGTTGGTTGGTAAGTATATTGTATATACCTTATAACCTCAATCAGAGATCTTGGATTCGAGTCCTGCGAATGAGGTTGCTTTAGTAGAGAGCGTTTTATCTTCTAAAGTAGGACTTTTCAGCGCAAAATCCGGATTAGTTAGGCCTTAAGCTGCTGGAAAAAATGAACTTAAAGTAGGTCCAGACGGGAAGATTTAAAAGGTGTCGAGGGTGTTCGAACACTCTCGGCAAAAAATTACAATATATATAGGGTAAATTATGTGTTTATGTACATATATTAACTTTTGAATACCCTGAACAAATGCAAAAGGTTAGCTAAAGTGGTCCAGGGTGTTCAGAATTGTCTTGTTGTTGTTTTTTTTTTGGATCCCTTGACTCCTTGAGTGAAAATCCTGAATCTGCCACTAGTACGGAGTCCACTACTTCTATTTGATTATAAATGTTATGATACTATATTGAATTCGTGATAGGTGTATTTTGTATACACATTTTGAGTCATTTTTAGTTACTATTTATCTCATTTTCGTCTAAATAAGTGTAGTGTTAGGATTGTTTTTCTTTCTTTTGAGTCACAACGGTGCAAAATGGCAAAAAAGAGCGAGAATTGAGCATAAAAGGGAACTCCCGAGGCAAAAAGGACAAAAGTTGGCAAATCAGGACGAAGAATTTTCAGCACCGCGGTGCCAATATGCAGAACCGCGGTGCCATATTTACTGAGAGATTGCAGGACTTTCAAAGACATGCGTTATATCAGAGTTTCGCATCATGCGATGCGGAAAAAATCGATTCCAAATTAAATTGGCTAAGCGGCGATTGGTCCATATACCTAAAATTGGAGCATACTTAAGCCCCATGGATTATTCTATTGAGGGAGGTTGGTCATTCTATCACAGAACGCAATTGAAGACACTTCGGAGGCTACAATTGGAGACTTAGTTTGCAGTATTTTTCTTTCTTTCTTTTTAATTCAGTTTATGTATGGATGTTGTGTTAGTTCTTAGCATGACTATGGCTATGAGCTAAACACTTTATTAGGGCTTTCCTTTTAAATCGCTTGAAATTCTATTCATGACTTAATGCATTAGTTTGATTTATTCTTCACTTGATTAAGATTTATTCAATAATTGGTATGAATGCTTGATAGTTAACTGATCACTAATTATCATAATCTATATGATTTCGAATCAAGAACCGAGATGAGAGATTTGGATATGCTATAATTGAATAGACATAGGTTAATATCGCGGACAAAAGTACCCCGATACTTGTGTAGCATTATAGGTTACTGTTCTTAATCCTCCTATGTGGTAAATCCTATCATAGAAATATAGAAGGGTTCTGCACTGGGGTTGAGTGATTATATATCCTAATCGGAATATAAGACAGTTTAGTTAACCGCTATCTTAACGTAGAAGAAGAAGTCATTCTAGTTGCATTAAGGATTGAATAGAGTGGATAATCGAGGATCTTGGAAGCCCTAATTCCTTCATAACTGATTACAACTTCAATAGTTTAGTTAAATCTTGCAATTATTCTAGTAGTTAAACAAAAATTCAACTCAATCATCGATTGCCAAATAGATAACATAAAATAGATGAACGGTAATTAGAAACCAGTCTCGGACGATATTCGGTCTTATCAGATTATATTACTTGTGAACGATACGTACACTTGCGTGAGCACGTGGCCATATCGGCCTGACAATTCGCAACATCAGTTATGCTTAAAAACAAAGAAGAAATACTTTTATTTACTTAATTATGTGATAACTGATGGAGATACATACACGTTTGATTCCAATTCTTCAAGAAGCAGCAGCCAAAAGGGATAGAATTACTGACATTCAAGACATCTTAGAAAGATTTGCATTTGACAACATCATCAAACTTGCATTCAATGTGGATCCAAATTGTTTAGGAGGAGCTGAAAGTGAATTCATGCAAGCTTTTCAAATTGCAACAACTCTAAGTTCAGGTAGGTTCATGTACGCGATTACCTTCCTTTACAGAATCAAGAAAATCTTGAACATTGGATCAGAGAAAAAGCTACAAAAATCTAGGTGAGTCGGTGGGCCGGGCCCACCGGCCTCGGACTAGCGGATCGGGTGGAGAGGAGGGGGGGGGTCGAGCTGGGGCGGGCCAGGCGGGACCGGGACTAGCGGGACAATACCGTGTGCCGTCCTGGTCCCGCCCAAGTTAAGTCGGGCTGTCAAAGTGTTTTTTTTTTTAAAAAAAAAATTCACTAAATTAAAAATATTAAATTACTTACAAAGTAACATTAACATATACATATAGTCATATAGTGATAGTCATAGACTCATATTATACTATTATAATATTATAGTATTATAATTATACTCATATATATAATATATTTATAAAGTATAAAGTATAAACTAAATAATTAAACAAAGACAAGAAGAGTGTAAAAAACATCCCAATGTTGTTTTTGTGCCTCTTATATTATTAATTATTTCATTGAAATATACAAGATTCAGAATTACAACATTGTAGTGTACTGTTGTTGAAATTTTTTGCAAAAGACAGAAAAATTAAAAAATTGCAATGAAATAAATTACCAATTTGAAAATATTTTTTCTAGTTTCTTTATAATTTCGTGTGGTTCTTCGGTTGGAATTGGTATATCTTGGTCAAATTGTTCCACGTCGCTACTCATGCCTTCGATAAAATATCGCCAGTTGTCGCCTTCTTCTTCGTTAATCTACGGTCGATCGCACCTCCTTCGCCTCCGCTCGTATCCAATCTCTCGAATAGTACCGCCATCTCCAAGCCGTCTCCCGCTAATGAGTGTCTGTGCTCTCTGCTTGAAATCGCCTGCAGAAAAGCGCTTCGAAGCGATTGATGACGCCGAATGTTCAAAATATCTCGCCATCATTGGAAGTGTCGGAAATGTCTTCTCATTCTCGCATCCAATATTTCACAAGTCTTCCTTTCCTTCTTCATTGATAATCGCTGTAAGGTAAATTACCTCGCAAAACAAAAACATCGAACTCGCTAATTTGGTTAGCATCATACACCGCACATTCTATTTCGAGGCTTTCAATAGAATCAATACTAGCCCGAAACAACATGTCTTTTTTAGGTGTGAAGAAGAAGATGGTACGAAAGTCGGTTGTTACTAGCACTTTCTTGTTGGTAACAGATATACTTTTTGCATTCATCTTCTACGTTATTCAACACTTCTTCTAGCGTTTGTTCAATAGGTGGCTCAACATTTAAATTTTTGGGAGTTGGAGGTGGTAGTACGTCCATACAGGTATAAATATTTTCAATAAGACTTTTACAACCCTCTACTTTAATAGTCGGGTTTAATACAGCACCAATAATATAAATAGGGGGAATAGGAATAAAATATTTCTTTAATTTCATAAACATTTTTTAATAGCTGCCTTATAAGCAGGTTTTTCCATATATTCTTTAAGAAGTAAAAATATTATATCTATATAAAACAACATAGTTGAAATAGTATGATAATATAAAGTAGAAAATTATTTTGTTGTTCGTTGAAAATTCTCTAGAAATACAATAAGTTCTCTAATTTTGTCTCAATCATTATCCACAATCATATCATTTGGATTTTGATTATGGGCGTTAAAAAATAAAGTGATAGGTTTTCTATAGTCATAAGCAACAACTAGTTGGTCATATAAAGAATTCCACCTAATTGGTACTTCTTCGGGAATTTTTCTGTAAGATAGTCCACAATCGTGACAAGTTTTTTTATATTCTTTTCTCTGTTGAATTCTATTATTTTTAAAAATAAAGTGTATAGCAAATTGTATTTTTTCAAGAATATCTTGAAAAAGTGAAAGACCATCCTTTACAACTAAGTTATAAATATGGCACGCACATTTGATATGAAAATGTTTTGGAAAAGACGGAGTTAAAACATCTTTTAAAATACAAATAGCAACATTGTTAGAAGATGCATTATCTAATGTAATACTCATAACTTTATCAGTTATTCCGTAATAATCGCAGACTGAATAAATATTTTCTGAAATAAACTCACCAGTGTGCCTACTATCTATATATCTATATGCTAAAATACGTTTTTGCATAGACCATTTATAATCTATCCAATGACAAAGTTACCGTTAAATAATCATGGCAAGATTAGTACTACGACTATATCGAAGTTAGAGCGACTTTGCAATTTAAATGATATAATGAATAACGCAAATATTATTGATATTCGTGTGCAAATTTAAACACGTCTCTCTTAACCGTTGATCTAGGAAAACCTTTATAAGCAGGATTATACATATCTCTAATATAATGAATAAAATCAGGCGATTCAGGAAATGAAAAAGCCAAACCCTCCACAACAACTAATTTTGCTAGTGTTTCCCTATCTTTATGTTTATCGTATTTAGGGCCTACAACTCCCGTCGTCAGGTTAATTTGACCAGACTTTGTCCGGGACAGTATGTGAACCTTGTCCCGATTGAGAGGATTTGAGAGGACGTCTGCTCACCATCTTTTTCAATAATGTATTGGGCATGCAAGGCTTTGTGTTTTTGCAATAGGTGTCTTGCTAAACCCCCCGTCCCACAATGACCTTGTCCAGTTTTAAAAAAATAAACATTTTTACAAGTTTTACATATAGCTACTTGATACGGTACGTCCCTGTCAAAATATTTTCATACAACTTATTAATGGTCGTTTTTGGGACTGCCCTCATACTAGGGGATATGAGGCATTTCACTAGTGGTTGTATAATCATCTTCATTAGTAGGTGTATCATCATCTAGAGTGTCATCTAAATTAAAATCTTCTTCAATTTGAGGATAAACATTTGTGTCAAGATCATATGGTATTTCGTAAAGATTCGGGATCTATAAAATCATCTTGTCTAGGAATAGTGGAATACTGTAAGTACTCGCCTCATACTGTACTCTACTAGAAGAAGTACTTCTAGAAAAGACTTTTTGTTCTTTTCATTTTAATTATGATAATAAATAGTTAAAGACTTAAAGATAATGAAATTAAATGTGCTAAATGAAATAAAAACAAAATAATAATTTAATGAGAGAACGAATGTATCAAACGCCGATGTAGAGTCGACGTGTAATCGAGAGGTTGAAAATCAAACTTTGCTCGATAGATAATCCTCGCCTAGTTGCCAACTTCACTCCCAATTCTCAAATTAATAAATAGATTGAATATGTAGTAGATAATGTTGTATAGAGATTGATTGATTGAGAGATTAGAGAGTAGAAAGATTTGTGAAAATAATAAGAAGAGAAAATGAGGTATTTATACTTTATAGTTGAAAAATTGGTTAAAGTGTAAATATAATAACTTAGAGGTTAAAAATAAATATAAAGGTAGGGGTTGGGAGTGGGGAAAGCCAAAATGGTCGTTGTCAACTGGCCAAATGTAAAATAGTTAGACAACGGTTATTTTGGCAAAGTGGCGGTCGGGTGGGATCGGAACTGACGGGGTCGGATCGGGCGGGACCATACCCTATCCCGCCCCGGTTCGAGCCCCGTCCCGTTTTTTTTTTTTTATACGGGGTCGGGTCGGCCCGGCCCACTGGCCAGCCCTACAAAAATCAATCAAGATTGTACATGAATTCGCGGATAAGATAATAACTTCAAGAATGGAAGAGCGAGCTGAGAAGAAAGACGAAGACTTGTTATCGCGATTCATGGGGGATACTAATCAATTCTCAGCTAAAATTTGGAGGGGCATAGTCATTAGTTTCATCCTAGCTGGTCGAGACACAACATCATTGGCGTTAACTTGGTTCTTTTGGATATTGTCTTCTAGGAAAGATATAGAGCAAAAGATATTAGAAGAATTAGTTCAAACTCGCCGAAGAAATGGGGAAAATATTGGTGAAGCTTATAATTTCGACGATTTAAGAGAAATGCAGTATCTACATGCAGCTATTTCCGAAGCAATGAGGTTATATCCACCAGTACCAATTGATACAAGGTCTTGTTTGAAAGATGACATTTTACCAGATGGAACTTTTATTGGTAAAGATTGGTTTATGAGTTATCAAACTTATAGCATGGGAAGAATGGAGAATATTTGGGGAAAAGATTGTTGTGAGTATAAACCAGAAAGATGGCTTGATGAAAATGGAGTTTATAAGCAAGAAAGTCCATTTAAATTTCCTGTGGCTTATATTCAGATGAAGTCAATTGCAGCTTCTGTGTTAGAAATGTTTGAATTTGATGTTCAGTTGGAGAAAGGGAAGATTCCTGAATTTGTGTTATCTTTGACTCTAAGAATGAAAGGAGGTTTTCCTGTGAAGGTGAAAGAAAGATGTATGACAAGTACTTAACTTTGGGGTTTCGGGTCACCAGTATATAGGGAGTATTATTTTGGTGATGTAATGCAGAATTTATTAAGAATTTTTTGTTGGTTTGATGGTGTCTGTGTGTATATATATCTTGCTTTCTTTGAAAGAAAGGAAAAGTTTTGGTTACTTTTAAGGTACTTCCTCTCCATATACAAATTGTTGAAATGATGAATGACCTAGCATGTTTCATTAATGATGAAGATACACAATCAATAAGTTTGAGAACTTACAAGAAGCTTCAATAATTGAACTTACAAGAAGCTTCAAAAATCAATTATATATCATATGTGGACCAGATGCAATACCAATGAAGTGTTGACTAGGAATAAAAGAGAAATGTTAGGTGCTAACCACTAGCAAGAAAGTCTCTGGTGGTAGAAAGTTGACCACTTCAACAAATGTTAATTGCTAATGGGAAGAATTGTAAATACAATTTTCATTTTATATACAAAGATCTTTCAAGCATTTAAATGAATGATGACAACAAATAAAGTTGCTTGAGTAATTATTTGCAACTAAGATGAAAATAATGCATACATCCACAAAGAACTTAAAGGAGCGTTGGCTTTCTTCTTTAGATAATTAAGGAGCGATAATGGTATTATTGCAGAAACATATCATACATAAAGAAGACCACCATCACCCTCCATAAGTTGATGATAGCTGTTTAAAGTAATACTATTACATATTGAAGCTATGTAAACAAGTAAGGACTATTACATCTTATGTTATTCTACAAAACTTGGTCATCAATGATGCTTCTGCTACATGAATACTCCATCTTCAGGTAGTCACCAGGGAAGCAGATCCTTTGAATGGAAGCATGCAAGAATAGGTGACATACTTGACACTGTCGATCAGCACAACAACGAATATCCGAGAGAGGGACTTCGGACCCATGATGCCATCACCATCGGCATCACCCGCCTCTCTTGGATCAACAAGAACAGACACCACCATGGAAGAAAGGGACTTATTTCCACTGAAGCTCTCTTGCTTTCCAGTTTGTTCTTCAGAAATGTTGCGAGAGGATCTAGAAAGGGAAACAGAAGGACCATTGAGGATCCTTCTATTTCTGTGGACACGCGTGTCATTCTTCTTTTCTTCTATAGATAAATTTCTCGCATTGGTAGCAGGAACTATGCCTCCTGGAGCAGAAGATGACACATCGAACTGGAACACTTCTGTACACATACCTGAACTCAATAAAGGTCCTGCCCAAATGAACACAAATAACAAATTAAAAGACTGGAAAGCAGAAGGCACTCCAACCCATAAATTTGCTTAGAACATGTAATATGAAGATGATGCAGTGAGGTCACATATAGAATTAGGAAAGGGACTGTATGTCTAGCGACTCAAAATGCCTAAATTATCAAAGCAAACATGTGAATAGAAGCATCTCATAACCAGAGTTGCCTCTATGGAGATTTGTTTAGGGTGTAATAGCCAGACGAACACATTTCTATCAAGAATAACAGATTTAAACTAAAGAAAGAAAAAGAAAAGCAAACCATGAGCTAAATGATATGAAGTCCCTAAACAGCTCACTCATATCACAAAGATAAGAACTAATAGAGCAAGTCTAGATTGAAAAGCACTTACCAGCAACACCTTCAAGGAACCACTGCTGCATAGTTGACTTTGCATGCTCCTCCCCAGTCCCAAGAGCCCTTTGTTCAGGATTTCGATAGAGGCGAGGATGGCTTCCTGGGATAGCAGGGGCTAAATCTCCAGGAACAGCGAGGCCTGTCTCTTTATTGTTCTTATCAGCGCTTCCATGAGATGCCATGGCTTTCTCACTTGCCAATACAGACTGAATTATCAAGTTCCCATCAATCTTAACAAGTCTATCATTCCTCGGGACATACAAAGAGGCTGCTAGAGGGTCACTACCATTGCCCACGTGAACAAACTCATCCGCAGCCTTATTGATATTTTGCTGATTACTTTCACCCAGACCTCCCCGGCCACATTGTGAGCTATAATCTTTTCCATTGTGTTTCCCAGAATAGCCAGTCCCATTCCCAGGCCCATCAACAGCCAAGACTCTTCCATGATGTTTTCCGTGAAATCCACTCCCAAAAGAATCTCCACTCATAAATGGTTCCCTCACTCCTCCATATCTCACATTCAACAAAGGTACCAACCTACCAAATAGCAGCATGAAGAACAACACGCCAAGGAAACTAATACTCGCAACCTTCTTAGTTTTCACCTCACTCTTCTTTTTCTCCACTTTCTTGCTACTTTTCGGCGCGGGCGCCGCTGCCTGTGGTTTCAACTTTGGAATGGGAACCAATGGCACATGTGATCCTTGTGGCTTCATCATATAAGGTGGTGCATACGGCATCCACGGATACATCACAGGAGGCTGGGGATACATCCCGGGGGGTGGTGGCACTTGCGGGGGTACCCCATTACCTCCCAATTGCGTCCTAAAAGTCGCATTTTCCGCGATCATATACGATATCTTAGAATTCAAATCCTGAATTGTTGAATGCATCATTCTAACTTTATCCTCCAATTCCTCAACATAATGCTTCTTTCTTTGCCTTGACAATTGAGCACTTTCCCTGTTCCTAATCAATCTAGCTATCCTTTTTTCGTCCTCATCATTATTAACATTATCACTCAACAAAAAAATGGTCGATTTTTGGAGTTTGCTCACATTATTCGATTCTTCACTACCCTTTTTCCTTTTTAACATGGAGCTACAGTTGCTTATATTATTAGCATTAACACCCTCAAACTTAAATTTCTGTTCTACAACTCCACTTTTCATTGAATCATTCGCTAAATTTGGAGAAGAACGTACCGATTTACTCGAATCTGATAGATAATTCAACCCTTCTGATAGATTTGAACCACAATTTCCCGAACCTTGTGAATCCGGCGAATGACAATTCAAAACCTTAACATCGCTCAAACCTTTATTGTCATTCCTAGACTCCAGAGAACCCTCATGATTGGATCCATTTGACTCCGGTGATGGCACGTTCAAGTACCCAGAAACATCACCCGAAACATCGCCGGAAACCTGGTGCAACGACGGTGACACGTCATTCAAAATGCCCGAACTGCTCGAACTCCAATGAATCTCCGGCGATGACGTGTCCGTAACAGCAAAATCGCCCAACTTTGCTGACGTGGACTTGACATTTCCAGAAGAATCGTCAAAATCCCCAATTAATTGACAATTAGGGTTAGTGTCCATCTGGATCGAGTTCAAACCCGTAGGTAAAATTCCTTTACAATCGTCGAAATCCCCGATCAGTTGACTCCCCGATTGACCAAAGCAATTCGGACCAATATGAATCGGGTTGGAACCCTGACCCGACCCGAGACAATCGAGGTAATTAGGGTTAAAGGCATCATCCTCACCATTAAGGAAGAAATCATCAAAGGATAAATCAAAATCAAGGTCATCAAGACCGTCAAAGCCATCAATGTTTATTTGATCTGGTATGGTCGTGTGTTGGGAGAAATAGGTAGGGTCGAGAGGTGGAATTGGAAGACCGTCCAAGTCTCCGGTAAGGTTCGGTGGATCATCCAGTATTGAATCACCCATGTGTTATAGTGAGAAAAAGATGAAACTGAGATTTTGTTATACTATATATATAGAGAGAGAGAGAGATTGAAGAGTGGATTATACGCTTAGATGGATTGTTGCTCTAATTGTATTTGGATTATGATGTTTCTTTCATGCTTCCCAGAACAGACAACTTTTCTTTTTCCAACTTCCAAACTAGATTATACGCTCAGTCCATTGTTTTTACCTGAGCAGTTCAGTTTTATTTATTTTATTTAGAAATCACAAATAAAATTAATTATTGCTAATTATATAATATTTAAAATTAATTAAAGTTTACCAGTGCAATCAACTAATTAAATAATATGTTCCAACGATTCACGTATTCCCCATAAAAAGTAGTATCGGAAAAAATGATTGAAAATTTTGACTTATTAAATACTAAGTGCAAAATAGGAAAAAATAACAAATTATCTCTTAATTTTCTAAAGTGGACAATTAAATTGGAAAATTATTTTTAGTATAGTCAACAAGAAAAACTGGACGGAGGGAGTGTTTTTTTAATAATAATGTTATCACAATCTCTTATTTTGGTGCATAAATTTTTGTTTGTATCGAGTATTTATATTAAATTATTTAAATTATATTACAACAACAACATACCAATATAGTTCTATATAATGGGGTCTTAAGATGATAGAGTGTACTAAAATCTTATCCATAACTTGAAAGGTAGAGAGATTGTTTCCGATAGATCCTCGAAATTATTTAAATTATATTACTATAATTTTATAATTTAATGAAAATAAATATGTGTGAATAATGATTAAATATTAAAAATTTATACATAAGCAAATATCATGCATTTATTAACTTGATACAAACACCATATTCAAATAAACATTTACCATATTTGCCTTGCTTGACTTACTCTTTATTGCTTCTTTGACTAGGACATTTGATTTTGAGACAAAGTTAATGAGCAAATTGTCAAAATACTACTGTTTAAAAAAGTAATTCTCAAAATATTTTTCTTTCAAATTTAATTCTCATTTTACTATTATATTGTCACGTAGATTGACATATGAATTTACTATCAAAATTAATTTTCAGAATCTTATTTGTCTTTTTTATTTTTTAAAATCATAAATCCCCAATAACTAAATAAATCCTTCTATATTCTCAACCCTATTCATATCACCAATTCATGACGTCAAAAGAAAATTAAAGTTTGAATTTATCTACATCATAATCGTGAAATTTCTTTATTTTTGTATTCTTGCACTTCCTGTTCATATGCAGCTTTTCAATTTTTTCAATTGCAAGCCATGAAACTCATATTGTGCAGCTTTTTAGTTGTGCAGCTTTTATTGAAAAGCTTTTTTTCACCTGTTCATATGCAGCTTTTCAATCCGATCCGAGAAAAATACTATTCTGAGAATTAATTTTAAAAAATAAGATTCTGAAAATTAATTTTGATAGGCAATCTACGTGACAATATAATAGTAAAATGAGAATTAATTTTGAAAGAAGAGTATTTTGAAAATTACTTTTTTAAACAGTAGTATTTTGGCAATTTGCTCAACATTAGGTATACAAAAAATGTAATGTTAAGATTCGTAATACAAGAATTATAGTTCGTGAACTATTTATGGTTAACTTAGGCATGTTACAAAATGGTAGTATTGAATTGTACATTTATTTATTTCTACTTTTAAGCAAAATAAAAGGTTTGTCTATTACTAGGGAATAGGGATGCTAGTTTTATCATTTTAGTGTTTTCAATTCATAAATACTTATGCTTGCACTTTTACTTATTATTTAATCGATACTAAACAATAATAAATTATATATTGCCAGAATTATTAGTACTAGAATGGATTCGTCCATTCTATTCACATACACATGAGGATGTTAGGCTCTTTTTTGCATGGGAAGTGAAGAAGATTTACATATTCTTTTTGCCCTATCGACTACAAATTAGAGCCCTACCTAAAATTGTAAGTGCACATGTATAGTTTGAGTTTTTTTTTTTTTTGTTGACGAAGGAACCCGCAACCGCTACTCTTTCGAAAGACATGCAGTAAACTCCGGCCGACGCAATACCGCAAACCACGCCACCGATTAACCACACTTGACAAGCCATGTGTGATGACTCAACCAAGAAGGTTTATGCAGAGATCGAACTCGCGACCATGGCCTCGCTTCATCACTAATTAATCACTACCACTCATGCGTATGTATAGTTTGAGTTGAATATAGTAAATGTGGAAACACTTATAACAGACCATATGCATTTGAATGCTCCTCAACATAGATTTTGACTGACTCCTCATATAGCTTAAAAGTTTGCTCTTCTTTCTAAATTTGACTAAATAGACCTAAAACGAAATATATAACCCCAAACGCATAAACAATCCCGTAAGTTTGTCACAATTTTTCATTAACATACCTTAATTGCAAGGTGACTATTAGAGTCTAACACTTCCTTAGTACTGTAAGAATTATTTGAAATGATAAATCTTCCTTAAGCTTTATTCATCTCAATGGTAACAATATATACACTTAACTAATAATTAATAGGAAGATTAAGTCTTCCCTAAAATCCTCCTACATATCTCATAATATATTCCTATATTAATACTATTCTATTTAATACAATCATTTCAATGGTAACAATATATACACTTAACTAATAATTAATAGGAAGATTAAGTCTTCCCTAAAATCCTCCTACATATCCCATAATATATTCCTATATTAATACTATTATATTTAATACATAATACTACTTATCATATACATAAGATTCTACATAATGATATTATTAATTGTAATTAATAATAAATATTCTAACAAGTACGATAGTGGGATAAACCTTAACGACGATCCTAAGTCCCTATGGGTGTATGTGATGTTCATGACGAGGGACAGAATAATTAATGTAGTTTCTAAGCTAGCAAGCTTGTTGAAGAATGTGCTTTGTCTTGAGTCGAGTGTCTCTCGGAAACAACCGCTCTACCTATCAAGGTAGATGTAAGGTATGCGTACACTCTACCCTCCCCAGACTTCACGTTGTGAGATTTTACTGGGTATGTTGTTGTTGTTTGTTATACCACTAGGTTTCTATGTGTTTGGTCCGAAACAAGTATGTTGACTTCGAAAATCTTTGTATGGGTTGAAACAAGCCCCCACAGTGTTGATTTAGCAAATTATCAAGTGTCTTGATGAAATATGGGTTCAAACAGTCATACTCCAATTGTTCTCTCTTCACGATGCACCGATGAAGTATACAACTTAACGTCTTAGTTTATGTGGATGACTTGATTGTCTCCGTAAATGATCGTGATATTCAAAGACTATCTCCGAATCTGTTTTCACATGAAGAATTTGAGCCCCATGAAATATTTCCTGGGAGTTGAAGTTGTGCGTGGACCAACTGAGTTATTCCTTTGTCAATGAAAATGTATCTTGGATATAATCTCTGAGTTAGGGCTACTAGGAGCAAAACCGATTAATACTCTCAAGGACCAGAATCACAATTTAGCGGTGGTCAAAAGGGCTAATTTGGAAGATCTTGAATCATACTGGCGTTTGGTTGGTAGATTGATATAACTCAATTTTATGCGATCGGAGTTATTCTATTGTGTGCATGTTTTATCCCAATTCATGCATCAACTGGAGGAAGCGCACTGGAGAGCCGCTCTCCGAGTGGTAAAATACTTAAAGAATAACCATGGGCAAGAAATTATGTTAAGGAAGGAGTGTGATGTCCGATTGTATATGTGGTGTGACGTGGACTGGACCGGATGTTCATTGACCCGAAAATCACTCATTGGATAGTTTATCTCCCTCGAAAATTCACTGGTATCATGGAAAACCAAGAAGTAGCATATTGTCGTCCGCTCGTCAGCAAAGGCAAACTCATTGAAGATTCTATCTACAAAAGAAGGTCAATAGAATACCGTTCAATGGCAATGACGGTTTGTGAATTGAAATGGTTGAAGGGAATTCTGCATAGCTTGAGTGTCGGACATAAATCTCCGATAAAAATATACTGTGATAGTCAAGCAACATTGTATATTGCAAGAAATTCGGTGTTTACGAATGGACTAAATATATTAAAGTTGACTGTCATTATGTCTAGAACGCACTTCAATCTGGTATAATACTTCTCAGTTATGTGTCAACCAATGAGCAATTGATCGGCGTGTTTACAAAGACTTTGGGCAAATCACAACATGAATATTTACTTGGCAAGTCGGGAATTCAATATCCCCATGCCCCAACTTTAGGGGGTATTGACGGACGAACTTACTCCGACCTGAATTGGAAATCTAGTCTAATTCTAATAGTTTTATGGTAGAACGTTAGTCTAACTATATTTGATAAATTATAATTATGGTAGTTTAATTATAATAAGAGTTTCTTGGTAGACTAGGGATAAAAAGAATTTACCTCTACATAAGAAGGTCATTGTGATGAATGAAAAGCAAGAAAATAATTCTCCCACTATTTTTCTTTTTTCTAAATTTTCGTCCCATCTTGATTTTAACAAAAATATCATAGATGGAGCTAAACGGGTGACTCATACATACCAAAGCTTTAATTAGCTTTCTCACTTTTACAATAAGAAGTAAGCTTAGATATTCTTCTAAGTAAACCAAAAACATACATTTTGAGATGCTAGTGGAACAACAGTTTTAATATTATGACCGCAAATTTCTGTATTGGGCTTATATTTCTGGCACAGTCCAATAAGATAACCATTGTTATAAGTCTTTTTTTGCGCGCATTGTGCATCATATGGACTTATCTTTAATTTTCCCGTCAAATTGGTGGTCTTTAATTTTTGTCCCTACTTCTCGTTTAATAAAAAGTCGTAAGCCGATATATCTTTATTCGCGTGTCTACAAAACTAGAGATTCAGATTTGAACTTCAGCTCAATAAAAAATAAATCACAAGACAAAGATATCGCAAAAGTTATGCATTAAGGCATAAGCTTGGTAAAAGAAATAAATAATTTCGCAAGACAAATATTTCGCAAAAGTTATGCATTGAGACATAACTATTGTAGTTCTAAGTTATGCCTTAATGCATAACTTCTGTAGTTTTGGGTTCGAACCCTAATTCAGTCAAAAAAATCGCAAGGCAATGCTTTAAGGCATAACGCGACATAACTTATGTATAACTTGCCCGAATAGGCATAGTTTGCTTTGAAATTCCATATAATATCCCCATATAAAATAGAAATTTTGGAATGAGGTAGGGTGGGGTAAGAAAAAATTCATATATATATATTTTTTTATAAAAGTAACAGAAAATATGAAATAGAAATTTGAGGATGGGGTAGGACAATGGGGTGGGGGTAGGGGTAACGCGGGGGTAAGAAAAAAATTCGTTCTTTTTTTATAAAAGTAACAAAAAATATGAAATAGAAATTTGAGGATGAGGTAGGGTGGTAGGGGGAGGGCGGTGGAGGAGGGCGGTGGAGGGGCGGGAGAAGAAAAAAAATCATATTTTTTAATATTTTTTTTATAAAAATAACAAAAAATATGAAATAGAAATTTGAGAATGGGGTAGGGCAATGAAATGGGGTAGGGGTAGGGCGAGAGGGTAAGAAAAAAATTCATATTTTTTAATAATTTTTTTTTTTTGTAAAAGTAACAAAAAATATGAAATAGAAATTTGAGGATGGGGTAGGGAAATAGGGTGGGGTGTAGGGTGTAGGGTGGGAGTAAGAAAAAAATTCATATTTTTTTATAAATTGTTTATAAAAGTAAAAAAAATATAAAATAGAAATTTGAGAATGTGGTAGGTGGAGGTAAGAAAATTTTACATATTTTCAATCATTTTTTATTAAAGTAACAAAAAATATGAAATAGAAATTTGAGGATGGAGTAAAGCTGATGGGGTGGGGTTGGGGGTAGAGCGGTGGGGGTAAGGAGGAAGAAAAATTCATATTTATTATAAAAGTAAAAAAATGTCATAGAAATTTGAGGATGGGGTGGGGGTAGGTTTGGACATATTTGAGTCATTGACATCATATTGTCGTTACATTTTTATGTACAAAATAATATTATTTTTTGATTAAATCTTGCAATTAAATAATTTTTTTTTTTTTAAATTGTAAAGATATACTAATTTTTAGAAACATAGAATATAAAAGAATATTTTCAATAATTTTAAATCTATTAAAAAGAATATTCTAGTAAATTTGTATAAATGACGTGGGCCAAACAGGAATCCGTTTCTGTTCTCAGAAGTACTTCTATAATTATAGGTCAAACACCCTAACAGATTCTCTAAAAACAATTTCTTCATAACTATTTCTAAGAAACAGAAACAGTTTTCCAGAAGCTTGGCCAAACAGACCTTATATTTCCTTTTTATTTTCACCCTAAAATTAGCTAATAGTACTATTTTTATTTTCCAACAAATTAGCTACTAGTAGTATTTTTATTTTCCAACAAATTAGCTACTACTTCAAGCTCTCAATTTCCCCCTACACACACAAGTGGTCCGTGCCAAAAAGAGAGATTTTTACTAAATTCCTTGTAATAAAACCTTTCACATTCCATAAACAATACTCTTTTTGTCTCAAATTATTTATCATGATTACTAAAAATAGTTATATCAAATTATTAAAAGTTTAAGACATAATTAATTATTTTTTCTTCATTTTATTTTTTGTCGTTAATGAAGATGACACATAATATTTAATGGAGAGAAATTATAATTTTGACATAAATAAGAATAAAGTGTGTCAAATAATTTAGATATATATAAAGATAAAGCAGGGGCGGGTAAATTAAAAAGTCCAAAATAATTTGAGACTTATGAAGTGCTACTAGTAACTCTGTTTTTTTCTCCATATTTTACCATAACATTTTTTATTTCAAAAAAGACAAAACTCAATCCCTATTGAATACAATGCGACCCTTTTGTTGTGTGTTGGGATAAGAAGGCAATAGGGTTTACTATTATCTCTCTGGAAAATTCTCTTCTTCTTCTTCTCCCTTTTTTGGGTGAAGAAAAGAGATAGCAAAAAAAGAAAATAACCATTTTGGTATTCCAACTTTTGGATACATACATATATACCCCATAATTTTTAGTTTTTTTTTGCTATCAATGGATTCTGGTTGTGGTTATTTGTCAATGGTGGATCCTTTCTTGGTTGAAGCTCTTCAAAATCCTCGTCATCGTCTCACCAGTAAGTTCTCCTTAATTTGTTAGTTTTTTCAAAATAAATTTCATGTAATGTTGAGTTAGGGTTAGGTTTTGCGTTTCGGGTTTAATTATGCAGAATTGGGTTTGTTTATTTTGAGTTTTGCTGATCTGGGTTTATTACCTTTTAAAAAAAAATCATGTAATTGAGTGTTATGTGTTGCTATTTGTTAGGGTTTCGGGTTAAGTTATGCAGAATTGGGTTTGTTTTCATTTTTGCTGATCTGAGTTTGTTGTGAATGTTGAATTTTGGTGAGAGATTAGCTGTAGATCTGAATATAATGAATTACTAATTGAGCTTATTAGTGTGTATATGCTGTGTATTTTTTCTTTGTTGTTAGTAATTTGGTTGGGTTTTAGAAGTTGAATTTAGTCATAGATCAGCTAAATATCCACCCGCTAGGATGGCTCAGTTGGTTGAGCATGTGACTTCCATAATGGAGTTCTCAGGTTTGGAACCCCCTTCCTACGACAGCAGGGGATTTGCCTTATGGGTTGAGCTCGTCGCACGGGGCTTGTCTAGTGCGGGTTATCTCTTATGTGTGTGGTTTGCGGGCTATTACACATTAGCGGGGTTTACGTTGTGTGCCTATGTTGCGCGGACTCTCCAAATATGCTGCCTAACCCATGTCGGATTCACTATTTTTGGAGTATCAAACATGCACCTATCGGGCATTTTTGAAGGGTTCGAGCAACATAGTTGTGCGCACCCGAAGGGTAGCGGCTGCGGGTTCCGTTGTCATAAAAAGAAGCTAAATATATGATATTGGGAGAATAGGTGATTATCTTCTTTATGTTGACTTAGTTATGTGTGGAAATGTATGTTGCATAAACATTACTGTTTGGATTTTAATTTGCCTGTTTGCTCCGCTGCTCGGCTGATAGTGTGGATGTTTTATCTTGCCTTTAGTGTTGTAGCACTAGAAAGAGCTCTATGATGTATGCTGATTATTTGTCTGTGAGAGCACTAACATGGTAATTAGCATAGAAGTAGAAGACTTAACTTGCTGATTATTTGTCTGTGAGTGCACTAACATGGTAATTAGATAGAAATTGAAAATTTAATTCTCTACCGAAGGTTTTACTGATAATTTGATCTATTTGGGGGTATGGGTGATTACCTTCTTTATGTTGACTTAGTATTATGTGTGGAAATGTATTGTTGCATAAGCATTACTGTTTGGATTTTATTTGATTTTGGTTTGCTCCCCTGCTTGGCTGATGATGTGGCTGTTTTATCTTGCTTTAGTGTTACAGCACTAGAAAAAGAGCTGTATGATGTATGCTGATTATTTATCTGTGAGAGCACTAAAATGGTAGTTAACATAAAAGTAGAATATTTAATCTCTGCTGAAATTTTATTCTGCTGTGGGATGGGTGATTTACCTTCTTTATGTTGACTTAATATTATATGGGGAAATGTGTGTTGCATAAGCATTACTGTTTTGGCTTTTATTTTCTTTAGGTTTGCTCCCGCGGGCCGTGATCGACTGATAGATGTATATGTTATCTTGCTCTACTGTTATAGAACTAGAAAGAGCTGTATGCTGTATGGTGATTATTTGTTTGTGAGAGAACTAACATGGTGTTAAGCATAGAAGTAGAAGATTTAATGGTCTGCTGAAGGGTTAACTGACAATTTATTCTGTTGATTTAGAGATACGCTTAATAGTTTAGCTTGCTTTAGTGTTATAGCATTAGAAAGAGCTCTGTGATGTATGTTGATTATTAACATGGTAATTAGCATGGAAGTAAAAGATTTAATGCTCTGCTGAAGAATTTATTGACAATTTGTTCTGTTGGGAGAATGGGCGATTACCTTCTTTATGTTGACTTAATATTATGTGTGGAGATATGTGTTGCATAAGCATTTCTGTTTGATTTTTATTTGCTAAAAGGTTTTCTCCGCTGCTCGGCTGATAGTGTGGACGTTTTATCTTGTTTTAGTGCTATAGCACTAGAAAGAGCTGTATGATGTATGTTGATTATTTGTCTGTGAGAGTACTAAATAGTAACTAGCGTAGAAGTAGAAGATTTAATGCTCTGCTGAAGATTTACTGACAACTTATTCTTTATGTTGAGTTAATATTATATGTGGAGATGTATGTTGAATAAGCATTACCGTTTTGGTTTTATTTGCTTTTGGTTTGCTCCTCTGCTCGACTTATAGCATGGATGTTTATCTTGCTTTAGTGTTATAGCACTAGAAAGAGATGTATGCCTGATTATTTGTCCGTGAGAGCATTACAATGGTAATTAACATAGAAGTAGAAGATTTAATGAAGGTTTGTTCTGTTGGTTGAATGGGTGATTACCTTCTCTATGTTGACTTAATATTATGTGTGGAAATGTATTTTGCATAAGCATTATTGTTTGGGTTTTATTTGCTTTTGGTTTGCTCCCCTGCTCGACTGATAGTGTGGATGTTTTATCTTGCGTTAATGTTATCACTTGCAAGAGCGGTATGATGTATGATGATTATTTGTCTGTGAGAGCACTAAAACAGTAATTAACATAGAAGTAAAAGATTTAATGCTCTGCCGAAGGTTTGTTCTGTTGGGGGAATGGGTGATTACCTTCTTTATGTTGACTTAATATTATGTGTGGAAATGTGTGTTGCATAAGCATTACCGTTTGGGTTTTATTTGCTTTTGGTTTGCTCCCCTGCTCGACTGATAGCATGTATGTGTTATCTTGCTTTTGTGTTGTAGGATTAGAAAGGGCTGTGTGACATATGTTGATTATTTGTCTGTGAGAGACTTACATTGGTAAGTAGCAAAGAAATAGAAGATTTAATTCTCTGTTGAAGGTTTTACTGACAATTTGTTCTGTTGGGAGAATGGGTGATTACCTTCTTTATGTTGACTTAATATTATGTGTGGAAATGTGTCTTGCATAAGCATTACCGTTTGGGTTTTTGGTTTGTTCCCCTGCTCGACTGATAGCATGCAGGGGTAGCCAAGTGGGAGCAAGAAGTGTATGCTAACTATTTGTCTGCGAGAGCACTACAATGGTAATTAGCATAGAAGTAGAAGATTTAATGCTCTGCTTAAGGATTTATTGACAATTTGTTCTACTGATTTAGAGATATGTTATTTACTTTATCTTGCCTGATAGTTCTAGTTATTTCACATCAGTTCCTATTTATTTGTCTGTGTGAAGTGCTCTTCATTTGGAAGGTGTTATACTAGTTTATAGTGCACCAACATCTCATTCTTTAATATTAGTAGAATTATTTACTCTATAGTCAAATGTATTTATGTCTGGTTTTTCCTTGCTGTTTGGCCAGTTCTACGGATGGAACTCGATATTCAGAAGTTCTTGCAAAATTCTGATATGCAACAGTTTGAGTTCCCACACTTTCCGAGTTCCTACCTCCGACTTGCAGCGCACCGTGTTGCTCAACACTATGGTTTGCAGACTATGGTCCAGGATAATGTTGTGGATGGTCAGGGAGCCAACATCCTTGTGACAAGAAAGCCTGAAAGCAAATACCCTGCAGTGCGTTTATCAGACGTCCCACCTAAACAATCTGAAAATGACAAATATAAGAAGATGAAAATTGTAATACAACCAAGGCCGAGTAACAGTTCCTCCAAAGATAGTGAATCGGGTGCAAAACGCAGTCCAGTAAGAACTGTGGAAGAGAGAAAAGAGGAGTATGACAGGGCACGTGCACGTATTTTTAATAGTCCTACTAGCTCTGAGTCAAGAGACACATTGGTTCGTGTTGCTTCTGACCTCAAGAACAGCATAGATGAGAATGAATATTCAAGTAGGTTACTCTTGGATATGGAGAAAAACTTCTGCATCAGGGAAGGTGGTACTTCTTCCCGAGTTGCCATCTTTAGGGACAGGGAGAAAGAGCTGAGTGACCCTGATTATGACCGGAATTATGTTAGGTAAGTTATCTTCCTTCTGCAACCATTTGTATAATATACTCCCTCGGTCAAGTTTACGATGAAAAGGAGGACTTATGAAGCGTGTTAGTCTAAAACAAATCTGAGAATTTTTGTGTCACTATAAATCATTTTATTAAGGGTAAAATGGGACGTTTAAAATATAATTTTTACTAAATATGTAACATAACTAGTGAAATCCCACATCGTGGGTCTTCTGAAAATGGTAGAATGTACGCAGACCTTACCTCTACCTTGGTAGGTAGAATAACTGTTTTCGGGAAATCCTCAGCTTAAGACAAAGCATAATCACAAGCAAAGCAAAGTAAGAGAAACAATCAGACTCAGACAAGAAATTAAAGCAGTATGAACATGCTGATAACAAAATCGAATACGTCATGGTAGCGCATTCTAACAAAAGGAAGCAGTAGCTAACGCAGCTAAATAAAATAAACAAAGTACACTAAAGAACACATAGCATCAGAAATCAAACTACAGTGGACTATAAAGCAATACTGCGCCTATAAGTGTGATAGGCTAATCGGACCTATCGTAATAACACTACAACTATCATTTTGTAAGCGTATGTAGGACTAAACTTGACTACCTACTACCCTTCTACTCTAATCAGTATCCTCCACAACCCCCTATCTAAGGTCATGTCCTCAGTAAGTTGCACCTGCGACATATCCCGTCTAATCACCTCTTCCCAATACTTCTTCGGCCTACCTCCTTCCTGAACTCGTCCATAGCCAACCTCTCGCGGTCAATCTAAACATCATAGTAGCTTTTCAAAAGCCTGGCTGGTCCACACCTCCGCACTGCGACATCTGTGTCTCTTCTCTGCACATGCCCGAACCATCTCAACCTCGCTTCCCGCATCTTATCCTCCACCGAACCCACTCTCACTTTGTCACGGATATCATCATTTCTAATCATATCTCTCCTTGTATGCCCACACACCCGTTACTAAATATATAGAAAGATAATATTCTTTTGGGCACTTGACTAATAGGTAAGTGTGTTGCATAAATTGGTACATAGGGAGTATTTGTATATTCTACAATGTTTCATCTTAATTAGTGGAGTTTACTGTCTTTCAAACAAATGATATATATGTCTTTTGGCAAAAATTCTTTGCCTTCCCAAGCTCCTCTTTGTTCGCAATAATTTAAAACATGAAATAGTGTCTGCAGATGATTCAATTAATTGTCTTTTAAACTGATGCAGGTACGTTAAGAGTGTCCCATCTGGCCAGTGCTTTAGCGTAGCACCTTTTGATGTGCAGAAGTTTCAGCCTCCATATGTGCATTATGATGGTGGTTTTCCTCAGTTGAGTCAGCTGCCCAATGTTCAAGCTTCACCAAACTACAGGAACCCTGTTCTTGGCCCGTACCATGCCATGGGATTTAATCAGACCTCCAATGATGGAGTATTCATGCAGTGGCCAACGCAGAGCATGATTTATGCACATTCATATGATCAAGTTAGACATGCTTTCTTTCAGGTAATCAGTTTCATGTCTTGTACTATAAAGCACCAACTATTTTGTCGTATGATCTATTAGGAACCCTTTTTGGTAATAAATATTAAATACTACTAATGGCCAAATAATATATCAACAAGAGCACTAAAGGACAAATTATAACTTACTGTTTCCCGTATCTGAGAACTCTGATTTGGAAAGACAGGTAAATAAATATATCAATCTTATGCTGACCATAATATGATGTCTAGGTTTTTAGGTGTTAAATGTTAATAATGTGCTTGTTTATGTTGATGTTGGATGCAAAGTGAGTACCATGTAGAAGCCTTCTTCTAGGGACAATTTCTCTGTTTTGGCATTAATATGACATCTATCAATTGCCAAATCTATACTCCTCTTATACCACAAGCCCGATGTTTGAATCTTTACGTATAATGATGTATTTTGGAGTGGGTGGGATCATGTTGTTGATGTATTTTGGAGTGGCTAGTCTGTTAATTATGGCAGTTGTTCTATTAGCTCCCCAGTGTCTTCCAATTGGCCGATGCTAAGATAACATTAAAATCTTGCAATTTTGTTTTTTCTTTTCCTGACTTTGCATTTTGACTAATTATATTCCAATGGATATACCTATTAGGAGAAATAGCTGTCATCTTTCTTGGCAGATATTCTCTGGGTATGCATATTATTATGAGGTCTCCTTTTTGGG
This sequence comes from Przewalskia tangutica, assembly GCA_029844215.1. Lineage (NCBI taxonomy): Eukaryota > Viridiplantae > Streptophyta > Magnoliopsida > Solanales > Solanaceae > Przewalskia > Przewalskia tangutica. Next base: position 97,937,775 of record CM056738.1, on the reverse strand, counting down.
CTTCAACCACACTGTTGGCTGAATTTTCACTAGTCCGAAAATGGGACAACTTATTTAGTAAATGACCCTCTTTTTTATTTCTCTTGCAACTGATGGACCTTTAGATCATGTGTAAAGATTCCTTTTGAGCAAATTGAAAATCTTATGAGAAAACTTTAGATCACTGTCTAAAATTGTGAATTATTGCAAACATTAGACAACAAAATAATGCTGTCTACAAGGTTGAGAAAATATATGAGCAAACATTATACTCGAGACTAAAGTTGTCTGCAAGGGTAATTTCCTAAAGGTTATATTTACACAAGTTAAAATAATTGGGACATTCATGTAAATCAGCCCACTGTTGGTGGTACACGCCTGTCCATCTGTGCATATTGTTGTTGATCTCTGTTTTATTTATTTATTATTTTTTGACAATGTGTGATTCTCTTAACAACATGCAACATTTGAGGGTCAATACTTATCCGCACTGGGCGTTTAGACCAAATCAATTCAAGTTACCATGGTTAAGTGATTTAATGAAGTGGAAATATATATTAATCAGTCATGGTTAAATAATAGTTAGGTATATTCAAACACACGTTATACATTCATTATTTTGGTGTAAACAGCCGGTGCGGATAAGTTTTTACCCATTTTAAGTTACTGATGCAATCCCTCTTTTTGTTTTTGTTGCAGCCCGCCTTCTGTCAGCAACCTCTAAGTTTTGGTTACTCCCAGAACCACAGTTGATGTTCAAGAAATGGTTCAGATGTCTGTACTGGGGAATGTAATTTTTGTTCTCTTAGTGTTATCCTGGTTTAGGTTAATTGTCATAGACTATTAAACTTGGTGCTGCATTATTAGTCCCTTTTGCTTTCATTTTTTGGAACTCAGTTCGAGTGGGAGAATCAAGTACTTACTTTGAGTCTCTATTGCAGTAATACTTCATATTACCTATATGCATTTGCTATTATTACTCTACTCCCGGCAGTAATACTTCATATTACCTATATGCATTTGGATTGGCTTTTAAAAAGTACTCCTTCCGTCCTAATTTAAGTGTTTTACTTTTCTTTTTGGTTTGTCTCAAAAAGAGTTTCTTATATTTAGTAAGTTTTTCAATCTCAAGGCAAGTTTAAGACTATAAGATTTAAAAGACACTACATATTTTTAAATTAAGATCACAAGATTCAAAAATCTCCTTTTATTTTTTAAACTCCGTGTCAAGTGAAACTAAAACATTTAAATTGAGACGGAGAGAGTAGCTTATAAGCTAAAAGCCAAAAGTTATAAGTTGGTAATACCCAATTTTTGACTTATTTTTGTACTACCTTTGTCATAAAATACTTGTCACATTACGCTTTTTGGAGAGTCAAATTATATAAACTTTAACTAATATTTTGAGCTATATTTTTTTTATTATATTAATATGAGAAGAATTGCAACTTATAATACTTTTTGTATAGTATTCGAATATCTAAATTTTAATTTTAAAATATTGAATTAATATAATCCAATCTAAACTTTGAAATTTAGTCAAACAGACTTTTAAAAAGAAAAATATTACAGTTTATTTGGGACGGAGGGAGTACTTTTCATGCCTAAAAATAAATATTTTAAAGCATTTTTTTATTGTCAAACATAAAAAAACTAGAAAAGTACTTAAAACCAATAAATATTTAAAATAAGTCAATCCAAACACGCTACCGACTTTTTTGACACAGACAAAAAGGGAAAAAGTAAGTTGGGACAAGGAAATAATAAAAGGGAAAAAGAGCATATTTGCCCTCAAACTTAAGGAAAAGAGGCATATTTGTCCTCCGTCAAAGTTTGGGGACAAATATGTCTTTCCCGTTATCAAAGTTGTTATATTTGCCCAATTTTAACAGAAATGTCACGTGGACGCCACATGGGAGACACATCAGCAGGTGGGACCCACATCACCTCCCTCACTGCTTCTGTGCCCACTGTTATCCGACTACGGTGACCGGGGCAGCCAACCACCCGAGTGGTCACCACAGAACACCATTGGAGACGAAACTTATACTATTAGCTTCGTCTCGTCGAGCACGTCATTTCTATACCAACCACCACCGTCGATTCATCCTTAATCGAGATCAATTTCAGATCAAAATTCGGGTTCACTATTCATTGTCTTCTCCGTGTAGATTTGTCGTCTCCTTCCCGTAATTTATATACCCTCCCCGTGGTTCAATTCATCATCTACATCAAGTTCGTCTAATTCGATTGTAAAAAATCCTAATCGCCGCCGTCGATTTTCCGGCCACTGAAGCAACAATCGACGGTCAGCAGTGGTACCATTAGACTCGCCATCACCTCCCAGACATTTTGCACCCACCCTCTACCTTCAATTCATCCCGAAGACGCCGGTCGACCAAATCGAATTTTTCGATATAGGTTTCGATTTTCCGGTCGTTTCGGAATCCACAACGGCTGAGACTAGTACCATTATGTTCGTCTCATCATCCTCTTCAACCTACAACCACTCCCGTTGCTCGACTGCTTCAATTTCTCTGGTGGACGTTTTTCGATCAGTATGCGGCAGAAGCAGTGAGGGAGGTGATGTGGGTCCCACCTGCTGATGTGTCTCCCACGTGGCATCCACGTGGCGTACACGTGACATTTCTGTTAAAAATGGGCAAATTACTTTGATAACGGGAAGGGCATATTTGTCCCCAAACTTTGACGAAGGGCAAATATGCCCCTTTTCCCATAATAAAATAACATATCACCTTAAAGCTGATAGCTTTCAAATAATTCTCCTATCCCCCCTCCCCCTCCCCAAACCCACCCACCCAAACAATATAAAAATATGGATGTAGAAAAAAAGGGAAGAAATAAGAAAGATGGGGCACATGGATCGTATGAGCTAATAAACGGTTGTTTATTTTCGTAATGGTTATTTTACTGCTAATAAATGGTTATTTATTGGAACAACAATATGCAATTGTTGCCTTTCTTTATGTACACTAATTTTAGTGTACGTGTGTATTGCATCAATTATAGAAAAAAAGATGAATTATGTAAATAGAAAGTGACATTAAATAGATGCAACTTCATTTAAATGAGAAAAAAATATTAATCATGTTTAGCTAAATCAATAAAGAATAAGAAATCATGTCATACAGAGACTAAATTTTGAATTAACTATTAATGAAAAACATAAATCTAGATAACATACACATTTAACCCTAATATTGATCGACCCTTAACTTCTTTCTTTGCGTCTCACAACAATGTTATATTAATCTGAACTCCAACATATATAGCCTATCGCAAATTATCAATATTACAGTAGTAAAAAAAAATTCACTAATAAGCTAAAATTCAAATATTATTACAATAAATATAAGATAATCTTACTTATTTACCTTGCCTAATAATTATACCAAGCTTTTCAAACGCATCCTTTTACATTTTCCTTTTATTAATTGTAATTAATGAACTATTGGCGTTGTTAATGTGAGATATTATAAGAGTATTAAAAAAAGAGAGATGAAATAGTCAAAGCTTTAGGTAATATCAAAGTCCTAAGTATTAATTTCATAATCATGTTACATTAGTCATGACACGACGTCAAAAATTAATCGCAGCTTTCAATAAATTATCAATTTGTCATACTCAGCTTAAATATGATCTCTTCCTAATTTTTATGAAAAGACGGAGTTGATTAATATAATATAAATTAATTTCACAAATCAGTAGATTGCATGATGGGGATGAAGTGTTCAAAATGTGAATCCCTTTGTATAATTTTTTAAGAGGAAAATTAGATGACCTTAATGGATCAGATCTATTTAGAAAAGATCATGGACTTTATATTCAAGTTACATACTCAGATTTGTAAAGAGTTTTTATATTATCAATGCGATATAATATACTATCAAGTTATTCCATTCTTCATATCATCATATTACACTTGTTATGAAAAGTTACTTCTTGTAATGTGAGAGGACAAAATAACTACCGAGCGTATTTTTATTGGCTTCTTCTCCATCAAACACAATAAATTTTAAAATAACGTACTTTTATTCGCTTCTTCTCCATCAAGTACAGAAAATTTAAGAATAGCTTTAGATCGGTAGCTACCTAAGAAAACTCCGATCCGATCGGCCCCTCCCTAATTGCAAACGAGACTTATTCACTAACCAAACTCCAAGATTCCCAACAGTGGCTTTTAGCTAAAGTAGTATAAGTCAATTGCAAGTTTATTTAACACCTTTTTTGTCTTGAGACAATCAAGCTATTACTGATCAAGAACTATCTACCAACCACTTTTCCGAATATATCAAGCAGAAAAAATATGGTTCATGTCATATATTACTCAATCAAGCCCAACAAATTTGACTGCTATGTTTAATTCAAAAGATGCTTCTGTAGACTTCAAAACAGAGAGCATCTTCTATACTGTCTTTATCAGTTTTCAATAGATATTTTTTGGCATTATACTGAATGATAGTGACAAGATGTTAATGTATGACAAAATTTGAGTTGGCAATGTGAGCTACATTATAGGCTTAATCCAATCAAAATTATATGTAAATAGATACAGCTAGCACCCCACATGGCTAATGGACAAATACTTTAAGATTACATAAGAGAAAAGAACAAGAAATACTATTAGCCCCACCAACACTATCAACTAAAACCAGAAACAATGAATTTGCTCATAATCAGTACAACAAATCTAGTAGTATGAGCAAAAATGCTGCTGTAACCAGAGTCGGAGGATCCAAAAATGCACTACTTTTTGGAGGATCCGACACAAGATATCAACAAATAAGAGGAACAAAGTAATAGCAATGAGGAAGTCCACAAGGGAAAATATGTGCTAAGAGGTAAAGAAATAAAAGTTGTACATGATTGAGTAATACCAAACCAGAAAGGTTTACATTATTTTTTGTGATACACAATTGAAGTAGAAAAATCCATGGTACTCATGTAGAAGATGGATTTACACGTGATTTTAGTTCTTCCAGAGTAAAGAGCAGGAAGAAAATAGAGCGAGGATTTTGACAAAGACGAACAACGGGAAAAGAAAGAGCCAGTGAGGTTTTCTACACACAAGGTAAAACAGATGGAAAGGAGCTAATACCATACAAGAAAAAAGTTTCTCGGCATATTGTAAATAATTAAAAACTAGACGATAACAAGGCTCGTGCACTTGATGAGTTTACTACTACTACTTCAAGGAGAAAATTGGCAATTCAGCTGGGGGGAAATAAAAATGGAAGGGACAGTTACCGAGACCAAGAAAGAACTTCAGAAAAGTTGGAAGGTTATTGACCTATTTGCAATTTGCATATAATTAACATCTAAACTAGATTTTTATCATCTTGAAAGACTGAAAAGATATTCTAGTATATAAAAAAATATAAACTGAAGATACAGCCAGCCCCACATGGCCAGTGAAGAAACATTTCAAAAAATATTTTTTTTAAAAAAAAGGAAACCCCACAACATGGCATCATCTATAACCACTAATGGTGCATTTGCTCAGATCAGTACAACAAATAACAGGAAATAAGTAATAGCAATGACACTCAACTCTGCATCCAATCCTAGCTAATCAAGTAGTATAAAGTTCTCATGTTCCGGTCCGTCTTTCTCTGTATCAGATGAGGAAGTCCATAGGAAAGTATGCTTTAAGATGCAAAGAAATACTAGTCATACATAATTCTCTGTGTTCCAGCCACTCAAGTTGAGAAATCCATGGTACTCAGTTAGTAGATTGATTTAAGGGCCCCTTGATTCAAATATGATTTTAGTGCTGGAGTCATTCAATAGAATCATCTTACTAGAGTAGACCTCTTATTGTGAGGATGAACATGAAGAAAAAAGAGAGAGGATTTTGATAAACACGAACAATGCGGAAAGCAAGAGCCAGTAGGTTTTCTACACAAAAGGAAAAACAGATGGAAAGGAGCTAATACTATATAAGAAAAAGTCTATTGGCATACTGTAACCGTGTAACGTAAGCCATTAAGACCAGAAATTACAAGGCCCGTGCACTTGACAAGTGTACTACTACTTCAATCAAGAATACTGAGGACAAAGATTCTTAGCAGGTTTCTACATTCAGACCTCTCTATAACAATCATCCTATATAACATTTCACTATAACAATCATGTTTTTTGTGGAACCGATGTTTCATGTTATGTTATAGTATATGTTCTCTATAACAACATTTCGCTATAGCAGCCAAAATATATCGGAACAAACGATATTATAGAGAGGTTTGAGTACTTATTTTGGCAATTCAGAGAGGGGAAATAAACCATTCTCTCAAAACCAACAGCAACAAAATACCTCAGTGGCTCAGCGTGGCAAATACAAATGTAAGGGACAATTGAACAAGTCAAATTCATCACAACATAATTACAATCGTACAATTCATCTAACTGAACAATTTCAGGACTGACACTAAGCATCAAATCCAACTTCTTATGAAAAGGGGATTCACAGTTCCATAGAGATATTAACACTAAACACCACTAGTCCAATAAAAGGTACTAAAACAAAGAGTCAAATGTTATTCAACTTATAAATTCTAGAATACATAGTAAGTCAAATTGACAGGATTTCATAAGGCTAAAAATCAACAGTTACCCTTAATATCAATCATCCCCTGTTGGAAACAGAGTAAGGACCTTCCTCCCATTGACGCCGGTTGCGGCTGAATCAACATCCTCCACATAATTACCATTATGCCCTGATGTTCCCATTCTCTGAACCTGCTGCTGTGATTGCTGCCTAGACAAAAAAGGATGCTCAAAATGACCGTTTACCGGTGACCCAAATTGTCTATACTGCTGTTGAACATGTGGATGGTGTCCAACAACCACTCCCATATGATGGTGATGTGGCACAAACGGCATGAATTGGTCAGAATTACCCCTCGCCGGATGCAGAAAATGCGCTGGCACGGGCGAACTAGCAAACAAATTATCCATTGCTGGATCAGCACTTGATAAAGACTGAGCATTACTCCCACCACTACCACTGTTAGAAAGTCCCTGCATTCTTTTCAAATAAAGCCTATACTTTTGCAAATGACTAGCCACATTTTCGCGTGTTAACCCATCGACACTCATCAATTGCATTATAGTCTTTGGGACAGCATTCTTGATCCCCAAATGAGCAACTGCATCAACAAACCTCTTATGTAACTGTGGGGTCCACACAAGCCTAGGCCTTTTCAGGGTCCGGGCCGGTTCATCACCACCTCCATGCCCATTTAGCTCACCAGACTCAAATTCAGCTGATGAGTTAGGCTGAGATGATTGAACAAGTGGAGTTTGTTGTTGTTTGTTTTGAGGATTTGGGCTTGTAGGGTTTGGAATATCAAAAGCTATAGCAAGATCAGGTGTAATAAGGGTTTGGGATAAAGGCATTAATTCTTCAGGTTTAGGGAATTCTTCTTCCCATTTAGCAAACCAATTTGAATCTTCTTCCCTCATCTTTCTTGAAAATTCAAAATCTTGAATTTTTTGAGTAAAGATTCCACCTTTATGACTCCTACAATTTAACCATAACAAGTTACTTGACGAAAATATTTATTTTATTAGGTAAGGGAAGGGGGAAATAGGGAGGAGATTACAACGTGAGGCTTCGAATTACAGAAAGTTTAGATAGTCAACCAACTGAGCTACTAGATCCCTACGTAACAACTTGATGGATTAACTACTAGAAGTACTCAAACTTACCATAATCACAAGGGGTGAAAAATCTTGAAAAAGCTAAAATCTTGAATTTTTTGGGTAAAGATGTCACCTTTATGACTCCTACAACTTAATCATAGCAAATTACTACTACAAGTACTCAAACTAGCTTAAACAATAAAATAATCAAAAGGAAAAAAAAAAGATCAGACCTTTTATGGGGAACTTAAGATTTGACAAAAGAATCAAACAAAAGAGTGTGTGTATAGATATGGGGTTGGAAAAAGACAAGTGTAACAATTAAAAGATGAGATTTTTATGAGATGGGTATTTGTTTTTTTCACTCTACTTCTCTACTAGTGAAGAATCTTGATTTCTGGGAAAAAATGGTGGATTTTTTTTTTGTTGCAATTGTGGGAATTTTAGGTGTGTAAGGAGGGATAGTGGGGTGAAGAAGAGAGTTATGTGGAGAGGTGTTCGAGGTGGATCTTGTTTCTTTCAGCTTTTTATTTATGTTACTATTGCAGATGCTTTTTCTTATGATTTTTCTATGGAGTTTTATTGGGGTCATGTGGAGGAGAACCTTAGATGCGGTCATAGGTGGCTAGTAGGACTAGGTGGTAGTATGTGATAGGGGGGAAATAACGACGGAATATATCAAGCACCCTTAAATTTGTCATAAAATTTAATTTACAAAGTTACTATATACCTATACTAAACACATGATAAAGTTTTATGGTAAGGTAATCTCACAAGTGAGGACCGAAGACCGGAGAATATAGTGTGTACGTATACCTTACTTTTATTCAGGCGCGGATCTCTTGTGTTCACGGTTGTTGTTGAACAATCGGTTTTTTTTTTGTAGTGTTATTTTCCACTTTTGAATAAGCACATCATCCTCATTCTCTTATACAACATTGTGATTTTTTTTCGAACAACCACTACCAGGGACGTAGATCCGCCCCTGCTTTTACCGTATGAAGATAGAGATGTAGACACTTTCGGTTCAAACTTTTAAAAAGCTTATACACATATTCTCAAATGTCTGTTACTTAGATAAATTAATCACTTAAAATATATGATTTACGCCCTCCGTTTTATAATAAGTGTTATCCTAGCAAAAAATACACATATTAAGAAATCAATACTGTAATGGAAAATTTACCAAACTATCTCTATTTAATAAAAATATATTACTTTTCCCTTTTGATTAATGCATGCATGAATAATAATCACTTATATCTTAAATAGATAACTTATCAATAAATATTTCTTGAATAGAGAGTTTGTCAGCTTTTATCTAAGGGTATAATAGAAAAAATAGTAATCAATTTATGTCTTAAATTTCTTAGGTAACATATTTTTTTAAATATTTTTTTTGCTAAAGTAACACTTATTATGAGACGAATGAAGTAGTTGTGGAACATAGTGTGTGGTCATAGGGTGACTAGTAAGGGGGACTATGTAATTGGGGAGTATATAATATTATATACTCACATTAGTGGTTAAACCAAACTTATGATAACATGACTTATTTATGATAAGTTAATTAACATTAATACTAAGTAATAAGTTAAGTACTAATTTTGAGTGTTTTCTTAAGTTATCATTTAATCCGACATCAACTAAATAATGTTTGTATTAGATATCACCGCTGAGTTGATGAGGTGGCTAGGAAAAGGTGCATTTACAGCTCAAGTCAAAGGTCACAAAGATTCTCTTTTAGAAAGAAAAAAAACTCTTTGGTACATTGTGACATAAAACAATAGATGAGGTTGTACATATATTATGATTGGATATAGGAAATAATTATGAAGTGGAAAGAGAGATACACTTTCCCCAAGATAGTTTAAGAGGAGAGAGAACAAGATGAAGTCCAATGAAAGAAAAAGAAAGTGGAAAGGTGACCCCATTTGAACTATTATGTACAGTATGATGTTATTGCAAATTGAGTGTGTGATAATTTCTATAAAAAAAGGTTATCTATAAGGGTGATTTACTACATAACATATAAACATGATTAACGGAAAAATTTATATAACTATCTCCAACTTATTTGAGATTAAGAGGTTGTTGTATATTAACACACTAGCAAATTATATTGTAGTGTTTAGTTAACATTAATTTTTGACAATTTTGTTAGGTAGAAAGCTTTTTTGTTGAACTAAATATAGGAAAAAGACATTATATGCAAGTTACTTTTAGTTGCAAGCCTTTAAAGCCTAAACTAGTCACCTTCAATAATGTGTATAGATGGTGGCCAGTGAGGCGGGGCGGGTCGGGACCAGTCCCGACGGGACGAGGAGGGTAGAGACGCAAGCTTTGGTGGGATTAGCGGGTCGGGAATAGCGGGATAGGAATAGGTCCCGTCCCACATCCCGTCAGAAGGGGGGACGAGTTTGGGGGGCGGGGCGGACCGGGTCGGTAGGGTTTTTTTAACACTTAATTTTAAAAAAAAATTAAACACTTCAATAATTGAACAATGTGTAATAAAGATATCACAAGATTGTTTTTGTGTCTCTTATATTATTTAATAGAAATATGATTTATTTGGTAATAAACAATTTCAAAATTGTAATTTTATTTCGTTGTTCAAAAGTTGCAAATCACATAGTAAAATTGCAATTAAAAAAATTACATAGTTAACTATATTTTTTTTAATTTCTTCACAATGTCTTGAGGATCTTTGGTTGGAATTGGAAGTTGTTCGTCAAATTGTTCGACGTCGCTTTTTGTTTCCTCTGACAATATTTAGTTGTAGTTGTAGTCTTCTTCTTCGTTGATCTTTGGTTGACCGCAACTTCTACTTTCCGCTCGAACCCAATATCTGAATAGAACTGCAATCTCCAAGGTGTATCTCGTCAATGAGTGTCTGTGCTCTCCTATTTAAAATCTTCCAGCAGAAAAAACGTTTTCAGACGCTGTTGATGACGCTTGAATGTTCAACACATCCCGGGTCATCTTTGCTAGTGTCGAAAATGTCTTTGTGTTCTACCTCCAGTATCTCACCAAGTCTTCACGTCCATCTTAATTGAAAATTGATTCGTACAATACAAACATAAACATCAAATTCGCTAACTTGTGAAGAAGTTGAACCACTAAACATTTTATTTCTAAAGCCTTGAAGACTAGCAACAGAAAACACATATTTTTATAAGGTTGCAGCGAAGTAGAAAAAGATGGTACAAATGCCGGTTGATTATTTGCACTTTGTTTTTGGTAATACATATATACTTTTTTGCATTCAGTGTGTATGTTAGACGTAATTTCTTCTTTATTTGGTTCATGAGTTGGTTCTTCATTTGGACTTGGATGTGGAAGTACTGCTATACAATCATAAATTATTTCAACAAGTGTTTTACAACCGTCTACTTTAATAGTCTGATTTAATACAACACCAATAATATAAATAGTGGGAATAGAAAAAAACTATTTTTAAAATTTTTTAAATATTTTTTCACTAGATGCCTTATAAGTTTGTTTTCCGTATATTCATTAAGTAACAAAAATATTAAAATTATATAAAATAACATAGTTGAAATAGTAGGATAATAAATACCAGGAAACTATTTAGTAGCTTGAATGAATTTCTCTAAAAATCCAATAAGTTCTAAAAAAAATCTCAATCATTATCTACAAGCATATCCCTTGGATTTTTATTATGGGCGTTAAATAATCAAGTTATAGGTCTTCTATAATCGTAAGCAACAAGTAGTTCGTATAGAGAATTCATCCTAGTCTCTATTTATTCAGGAATTTTTCTATAAGGTAATCCACAATCGTGACAAGTTTTTTTATACTCTTTGCGTTTTTGTATTTTATTACCTTTAAAAATAAAGTTTATAGCAAATTATACTTTATCAAGAATGTTTTTAAAAAGTTTTAGGCCATCATTTACAACTAAGTTATAAATATGACACACAATTTATATGAAAATGATCAGAAAAATATGGAGTTAATCGAACTTTTAAAAATCTTTTAGCATAAACATTAGAAGTAACATTATCTAATGTAATAGTCATAATTTTATCAATTATTCCATAATAATCACAAGTTCATGAATATATTGTGCAATAAAAGTTTCAGCGTGTTTATCATCAATATATCTATATGCTAAAATACGTTTTTGCATAGATCAAGTCTGATCTATCCAATGACATGTAACAGTTAAAAAATTATTACCGTTAGAACTACGACCTATATCAGAAGTGGGAGCCATTTTGCCATTAAAATGATATAATGCATAATGTAAATAATGTTTATATTCATGTGCAAATTTAAAAACGTCTCTTCTAACAGTTGATCTAGGAAAATCGTTAAAAGCATGATTATACATTTCTCTAACGTAATGAATAAAATCAGGAGAGAAAGGAAATGCAAAAGGCAAATCCTTCACCGCAACTAATTTTGCTATATTTTCCCTATCTTTGTGTTTATCATATTTAGAACTTATAATTCCCCCCGTCATCGGGTTAATTCGACCTTATACTTGATCGGGGAAACTACGTGAACCTTGTCCCGACTCAGAGGGCATTGACACACATTCGGGATGATATTAATTTCACCTAGTTGTGTACTCGCTTTGTACACATCTCAATAAACCTCTTGTCCCCACCTTGACCTTTTTCGATTTTTAATTTATAAACATTTTGACAAATTTTACATCTAACTACTCGATTCTCTGTTCCTATCAAAAAAATATCATGCATGTAATTTTAATTTTCGTTGTGTGGGGCCTCGACTCATACTAGGGGGAATAGGAGACATTCCTGTTTTAGTTTGAGGCTGAGACTCAATATGAGCCTGAGGTTGAGGTGCACTAGTGGTTGTATCATCTACATTATCGTCAAAATTAAAGTCTTGTTTAGACGTAGAATATACCTCATCATCTAATGATATATCATTAAAAAAAGCAGTTTCATCTGTATGAGTGAAATCAATCAAATCAGCAGGACTAGAAATAAGATTACTAGAAGAAGTACTCTTACCCTTGTTACCCTTACTAGAAGAAGCACATTTACTCTTACCCTTAATCATACGTCCAATGCGTTCCATTATAATTATGCAAATAAATAACTAAAGTAAATGAAATTAAGTGCGATAACTAAAATTACGTAACAATAATAATTTAAAGAAGGAACGAAGGTACCAAACGCCGACGTAACGTCGACGTGTAATCGAGATTGAAAATTAAAACTTTGCTCAATGGATGATCCTCAAACTAGTTGTCAACTTCACTCTCAATTTTTGAACTTTGATATAAACTAGCAAATAAAATATAAAATTTAGTAGGCAATGTAGAGAGAGATTAGAGAGATGGTAGGAAGATTTGTGAGAAAAATGAAGAGGAAAATGAAGTATTTATAGTTGAGAAATAGAGTTAAAGTGCAAATATACTTAGGGGTTAAAAATAAATATTTAAGAGGTAGGGGGCATTTTAGCCGTTATTCTCGTTGCACAACGGCTAAAATCGAAAATGGTCGTTGTGCAACGGGCGGGACGGATCGGGACGAACAGTATGAGCCCTAATCCCGTCCTGAGTTCGAACCCCGACACCGGGTTTTTTAAGGGGGATTGGGGCGGGGCGGGTATCAGGCCAGCCTTAGATATTACTAAAGGGGGAGTTTACACATATTTTTCATACCCAAATATGATGCCTTTTAGTGCAGAATTTATTCTTTTGTTTAACGTGAAATCCGCAGCCGCTACCCGAAAGTGCGCACTGGGTAAACCACGGACTGACGTAATAGCCTGCAAACACCATCAGTCAGTTAAACCACATTTGTTAAGCCATGACAGACTCCCCCAAGAGGCAGAGGCAGGTCAGGTGTTACCCTGGGTTTCAAACTTGTGACCAAGCTCTTTCACACCACCCAATGAGGATATCCTCTGCCTTCAAGAACAACTGGTCTAGGGCTTCGGATAGTGCAGAATTTATTCTGATTCATTGCGTACATGAGATTTCTTATATCTGAAGAATGTATGATACTGCATCACAGTTTTTATTAAACCAAAAAGTTAGCACCTATTATAATGATATGTACTCTAGCAACATCCTTTTTAGATTCCTGCTTCAGATTTGGATTGTCCACTAGTGCAAACATCACCAATCAAGAATTGCTAACCTGTGATTTGCCATAAAAATAAAATATATGTTTAAGGCCTATTCAATCAGAATGTTGCCCAATGTGGTTCTATATAGCTTACAAGTAATGTTTATATTATGCATAATACACAAGATAAGTCTTGTGGTTTTCTGGTCTCCATTTGAAGCAAATCCAGAAGTATCCATACTGTAGATTCTTTGATATCTTCTTAATACCACCATCATGTTAAACATTTAATGCCCATGGAGGCCTTGCTTGCAAACAATTCATCAAAGGATCAGAAGAAAATCTCAATTTGTGAATTTTACTCCACTATATTGCACAGACCGCTCGTTGATGGTGTCAACTACTTGACATTGAGCAATAGAAACACTCATTCAGGCATGCTGATGAAGCTTCCACGAGCAAAGGATCACGGCCTCACCATATGGAGTAGACTTTCCCTTGATGCATGTTAAATCATTAGTTCGTGGAGATCAACTGCATATACGTTCTTTCAGTATATTTCTGGAATTAACATGAGATATGTACAATAGACACTTGTGGTCCGGTCCTTCCTCGGACCCCGCGCATAGCAGGAGCTTAGTGCACCGGGCTGCCCTTTTTTTAACATGAGATATGTAAATTATGGAAACAGCATCCATCTGTGCAAAGAAGACTAGAGTCATAACCATATGGCAGTAATCAAAGAAATACCACAATTGATTAAAAGTACTGCTTCAACAGTGAAAAGTTTATGTTAGTGATTACTTTCATGAGAAAACACGTGAATCTCCTGATATGCTGAACAGAAGTTAATACGGAATGCTAAATCTTATATCCAACTGCAATTCAATAGATATTTGCACAATTGTATAAAAAAGTTTTACCTGAATAATAGTGTAAGCTAAGCAACCAAGCAGGTAATATAAAGATAAATTCAATATAAGACCACACGCACAAGCTTTATTATTCAACCAGAAATAAAGACCACACACACAAGCTATTATTATTCAACCAGAAATAAAGACCATAGCAGTGGGTCCAAATTACTAAAGGGAAAGTAGGACAATGGATGAGAATCTACCAGCACGGAATTCAACTTGATCTGTATTAGCAATCATTGATGACCCTAATCAGCTTCCACAGGGTCTGAGTGCACAAGCCTCTGAAACCTATTTGATAACTCCTGGTATGAATGAACTTCAGACGGATGCACTTGCCTAATGGCAGCCTTCAGATGTTCCATTGTTATTTCAGAGGCATCAAGGCTTTCCTGATATACCAAAAAGGTCAGGACAAAGAAAAATATGCATACACAGAAAGAGAGGAGGGTGGGGAGGAGAGTACATATCACACAGCCACATTAAAGAGTAAAATTTACTTCAATAGCTGCAATAGCTGCTTCACGACATATCAGTGATATGTCAGCACCAGTACAGCCACTGGTTAGCCGAGCTAGCTCTTCAATGCATATGTCAGAACTGCATGGCATCTTCTTCAAATGTATGTGGAATATTGCCTCCCGGTCTTTTTCATCTGGAGGTCCGACGTACAGCAATCGATCAAAACGTCCTACAAAAATAGCATCGTCTTTAAGTAGCACTAGCAGAATTCAAGCAAGGCATTGGTAGTAGTAGTAGTAGCAAATCAACATAAAAGGAGGAACAACGGATCTCACCTGGTCTTAGAAGAGCAGGGTCAATCTTGTCTGGCCGATTTGTTGCAGCAATAACAGTGACATTAACTCTCTGGTGTAAACCTTTAACAAAAGAATTGTATAATTTCAGATTAAGCGGACAGAAACTTTGAACATAACAAAACTGAAACAATGTTGAACTGCTTTGCCACATAAGAATCCTAGTTCTACCAATTAAATAAGCAGTAGGTTAAGGCAGTATTGACATTTTATTTATGGAATAAAAAAATTAATTAATTTTTAAAAATTGATCTTGAATCATTAATTTTAGAAGTTCCTTCCCAGCCCCATGAAAAACGTAGTTTGTGTCCCATTAAATTTTGAACTGGAGATTTGACAGAACGGTCATCCGGTTTCATTTTAAGAATCTGCCTAGTCAAATGGCCACCAACTAAACTTGCTAACGATTTTTTTTAGTATAATGACCACTAATGTTCTTCAACAAACTTGAAGTGTAGAAACACCTGAGAAGTCCTTTAAGCGTGGAACACTCACCATCTAATTCAATAAGAAGTTGACTCATGACCCGATCCGCCACAGAAACCCCATCACTTTCTTTGCCACGTACAACAGCAAGACCATCTATTTCATCAAAAAATATAATTGAAGGAGAATTCGCCCTAGCCTTTGCAAATAGTGTCCTGACAGCTTTTTCTGATTCACCCACCCATTTGCTGTAAAGCTCAGGGCCCTTCACTGCAAGAAAGTTCAACCCTGCTTCAGAAGCAACTGCACGAGCTAACAATGTCTTGCTGCATCCTGGAGGACCAAACATCAAAACTCCCGTAGGGGGACGAGTGCCAATGCGCTTGAAAGCCTCCTGGTGTTTCTGAGGCCATTGAACAGCTTCTATGAGTTGCATCTTAACCTCCCTCTGCCCTCCAACATCATCCCAGCTTACCTTTGGAACCTCAAGTATAACCTGATATTAAGAGGAAATAATTCAGGGCAGTGCAGACTGCTTCCAGATGGTTATAATAAATGGTCCTTACGCAAATCGGTTGAAACAACAGGCAGTGGGAACTTCAAATGAAAAAGAAAATAAAGAAGATTTAATTTGCAATGTATTTACAGAATAAGCTCCATTTACAGGATGTAAGACCCATGGTCAACCTTACATCATACCCATGTATTTACAGAATAAACTCCACGCTTACATCAATCAAAGGCAAGTTAAAAGCTTGATCCTTTACAAAAATGACTCAATATGCAATTTGACAGTCAATCCCAAAACTGCAAGGACGATGGTCAAACACCATAAAAGAAATAGCCTGTTTTCTGAAACTTGTAATCATAATATCTGAAAGTGACCAGCACATCAACATAGAGAACATCACAAAACTTTAATTTCCAACAATGTTTTACAATAAAAAAACTATAAACAAGGTAAAACATACCTCTCTCATGGCACTTGGCCTTATTTTCATTCTAGCCGTTTCAAAATCTTTATAAGTGATCCTTAGGGTATCTGTTTGCGCCATGCTAGTAAAGTTTCTCGGAATATCTGATGAAATACATGCTTCTGAAATAGATGAAGATGCCCCCTCGAAATCACAGTCAGAAGAAAGGTCGCCATTGTCTTGCAAGCAATGGGTACCATTCCTGCCACAGCATGCATCAAATGTTGGTATTGAAGGTTTACAATGAGTATTGCCAACGCATGTTTTTGACTCAACATGTTCACGAAGACAATTCAAAGCTGCTTCGTTGCACAAAGCAGCTAGGTCAGCGCCCACAAAACCATGTGTAGCTGTTGCAAGGTCTTGAACATCCTTGTCCGAAAGAGCGTGTTCCATTTCATCAAGCAGTGTATGTAGTATTTCATACCGTTGCCTGGCAGATGGTACCCCTGAACAAATTTTTCCATGAAATGAGAAAGGGTCATCTATCACATCAAAAGATGCCAAAGAAAAGGCAGTTTAGTTCAAGTTTGGAGCACATGGCATAAGTCAAAGATCCCAGGATCACTATATGCAAGTACTGACTATGCTCAACCAACTCACAACAAGAATTTGAAGAGTAACAGCAGTAATGACTGGTGAATGAAGTTACAAAATCTTAGCATCAAAATGTATCAACCTCATCAATATTACTTGTTTTTAACTTCTTAATTACATGCAATTACCAATTATACATTTTAAAAAAAGAACTTATAAAAAAAACTTATGAAAAGACTTTGAATTTGTTGTGAATGGATGTAAACTCTACACTTAATTATTAATAAACACATTGATTCATTTTTTCATGTTCATGGAGTAAATAGCTCTGCATTGGTTCTTAATTAGCTTTTGCTTTCACATGAGTTATGGCATGGTCTTCTAGTTTTTCTCCACTCTTTCCGGACAAAAAAAAAAGAATTTTAAGAATATGCTAGACAGGAGTGATCACAATGTTGAAAAAGAAATTAGGAAAACCAACAAAGTGCACTAGGGGAGGGAAGGCATTCCCTTAAAAAATATCTCACTATCAGTAAAGAAAAGAAGAAAAAACACAAATTGATACAGAAAAAGTCAGATCCGGTACAGAGCCGTGTCATTCTGATCAGAGATACCCTACAGAAAATTTATACATCCGGCCTACCATATCATGAGCATCCCAAGAGTTTCCTCGTCTCTGCTTCTCGTTCTTTTTTTTAATTGTTTCTCAAGTGGGTATTGGGGGTTGGGGCGGGGGGCAGAAGTAAACAACCCTCCCTAGGAACCTTGAGAAATTAGATTAAATTATTATATGAGAGTCCAGTAATTTGCAGTAGATATCCAAGTCATATGTCGTAATGATACAGTCCTATAACAATAATTGATAAGATTTTGTAGTGACCTATTTCAATTTCCCTGTCAAGTCTTCCAGGCCGTCTAAGAGCTGGTTCAACACTGTCAGGTCGATTGGTTGCAGCAATAACAAGTACACCATCAGCTCTTCTTATTCCATCCATCAAGCTTAACAATGTAGCAACCATTCTTTGAGAAAGCTCTTCACCTGAATCTTTACGAGCAGGCGCAATGGCATCCAACTCATCAATGAAGACCTGCAAATGAAAAAAGGCTCTGGGTTATGGAAAAGTAAATTAATTGACATTTGAAATTAGAAAGCCTATATATCGTAGCAACAGGACCTAAGATTTGCATTGCAGCAAAGATAGAGAAATCAAATTAACTTTTATACATGCTAGGCAATGCCAATTTCAGACATGGTTATCCATTTTTCCATCTGCACATTTAGTATCTAAGGCACAAATGATTATTATTACCAACTCCTATCGTCTATACACGACTCCAATACCCAAAGTCCCACACTAATCAGACATCATATAGCAAGTATCCAAGAATCACAATGGTGTCCGTTGTGAACACCTAGTATGAATCTGACACAACAACATTCAATAATCTGCACATATTCTGTGTACTTGAAGGATCTAGAACTACAACCATATCATATGACATGGGTATACCAAAACAAAATGAGAATTAAGAATCTATTCATATAACTCGATACACGTGGTTGGCATCCACAATGTTGCTTTAGGAAAACTATTATCCAATTTGCTTTTACCTTAAAAAGAAAATTGTTGCTTTAGGAAAACTAAAAAGTTCTTTTTATGAGGAAAAAAAGTACATTCAAGTGAAGGGACCAAACTTTAACATTATATAGCGTACAGAACTCAAATGTAGACTGTCATAATTCATCAGTGAGAAATAATCTAGAGTTACAACTTCATGAACTACTATGGTGCAATGCAATTTCTAATAAGAATATCTAAAGAAGATATAAGATTCATGAATCAGGACTAAAACGTAGTAAAAGGAATCCAATACAAAGTAACAAAAAAGAAACCACCAAAACTTTTAAATGGACTTCTCATAGTTTCCCTTAAAAAAATTGGGTCTTAAAAGAGGTCATTGAAATCAGCACTAAGACGGTGTTTTACTATTTACTAGTTTCCATAATTCATACATGTCAAAAAGATTCTATCTTTAAAACGGTATCTCGTTGTGCCTTCCTTCTACAGAAGTTCTATGTTCCATTTCGTTGGCACTACACATTATGATTTAAGCAGTGAAACTTCTATTTCAGCTATTTTGTGACATTTGAACACAAGCAAGTTTATTATTGAAACAGATGGCATCTAGACTGGATTAGAAAGTGAGAAAACAAACCACGGCAGGAGCTGCTTGACTCGCTGAATCAAAGACCTCATTCAATGCCCGTTCGCTTTCGCCATAATATTGACTAATTACTTCAGGCCCATTGACAGAGAATAGGTTTACACCAGCTTCACGAGCACATAATCGCGCCAAAGCAGTCTTTCCAGTTCCAGGTGGGCCATGAAGAAGTACTCCCTTTGTAGGTCGTAAACCCATGCTGAAATATTGACAACTAAACATTAGCATATGATAAAAAATTGGACATTTTCTATGTTGACTGATATTGTTAAATTGGTGTACTAGGCAGCTCATTAGCAGTGCAAAACAAACATCTCCAGAAAGTAAAAGATGATTTCCTGCATAAGAGATATACATTTGCTTCAGAAATTCCAATGATTTTCCTAAGGAAGAAACTATACCGCCCCCAATAAAGGAAAAGGGAAAGCTTCTTAGTTAATTTCTGAGAGGAGTTGAGAAAACATATTCATGCTATTAACAATGTGCTGCAACAAAGGTAAATCTCACAATAATCGCTATCAAGTGTAAAAAAAAGACTAACTTGAAGCCTGAAACAAAGATTTTCTAACAAATAATGGAAGTAAGCATTTGACATACTGCACAAAAAAATTAAAATCATTATCGTAAAAGGAAGGAGAATATATCTGTGATGAAATTTTAGGTAAGAAAGTTTACCATTTCTTAAAGGAAAAATTACACACATATATATACTATGGCTGTCCAGTAGGTCGGGTTGGCCCGATCCCGATTACCACCCCGCCCCGGGCCCCCAAAAAAAACGGGACGAAATTGTAGGTAGCGGGGTTCGAGTCCCCCCCCCCCCCCTCACACACAAAAATAGCCGTTGCAACAACGGCCATCCCCTTAATATTTATTTTTAACCCTAAGTTGGTATTTTTACACTTTAACCCTATTTCTCAACTATAAATACCTCATTTTTCTCACAAATCCTTCTCTAATCTCTCAATATATCTCTCTACAACTCTACATTGCCAACTAAATATCATATTTTATTTGCTTATTAGTATCAAAGTTCAAAAATTGAGAGTGAAGTTGGCAACTAGCTTGAGGATCATCCATCGAGCAAAGTTTCAATCTTCAACCTCGATTACACGTCGACGTTATGTCGGCGTTTGGTACCTTCGTTCCTTCTTTAAATTATTATTATTACTTAATTTTAATTATCGTACTTAATTTCATTATCTTTAATTATTTATTTGCATAATTATAATGGAACGAATTTGACGTTTTATTTTTGGTAGAGGTACTAGGAGTAACAAGGGTAAGAGTGCATCTTCTGGTAACCTTATTCCTAGTCGCGATGATTTCACTCGTATAGATGAAAATATTTTTTTAACGATATTAATATACCATTAGATCATGAAGTATATTTTGTAGCTGAACCAGACTTTAATTTTGAAAATGAATTAGACGATAATGTAGATAACACAACCACTACTGCACCTCCACCTCAGGCTGAGACTCAGTCTCATCCTGAAACTGGAATGACTAATATTTCCCCTAGTATGAGTCGAGGCCCCAAACAATGAAAATTAAAATCACCTGCATGGAATTTTTTTGAAAGGGACAGTGAGAATCAACTAGCTAGATGTAAAATTTGGCGAGAAGTTTATAAATTTAAAACCGAAAAAGGTCATGGTGGGACGGACGGGAGGTTTATTGAGACATATACAAAGCATGCACAAAGTTAGGTATAGCGAATATCTGGCTGAAAAATCGGGTATGTCAATGCCTTATGAGTCAATACAAGGTTCACATAGTGTCCTTGACTAAGTACAAGGTCGAATTAACCCGATGGCGGGGGAATTATAGGTGCTAAATATGATAAACACAAAGATAGAAAAAATATAGCAAAATTAGTTGCAGTGGAGGGTTTTTCTTTTTCATTTCCTTCATTTTTTAGTTTTATTCATTATATTAGAAAAACGTATAATCCTGCTTTTAACGTTTTCCTAGATCGAGACGTTTTTAAATTTGCACATGAATATCAAGAGTATTTACGTTATGCATTATATCATTTTAATGTCAAAGTGACTATCACTTCTGATATAGGCAGTAGTACTAACGGTAATGATTATTTAACCGTTACATGTCACTGGATAGATGAGACTTGGTATATGCAAAAATGTATTTTAGCATATAGATATATTGATGATAGACACACTAGATTATTTATTGCAAGAAATATTCATGAAATTTGTGAATATTATGGAATTAATGATAAAATTATGACTGTTACATTAGATAATGCTACTGCTAATGACTATGCTATAAGTCTTTTAAAAACTCGATTTACTCATCTTTTTCCAATATTTTTATATTAGATGGGCATGTCATATTTATAACTTAGTTGTAAAGGATGACATAAAACTTTTTAAAAACATTCTTGATAAAGTACAATTTGCTATAAACTTTATTTTTAAAGGTAATAAAATACAAAAACGCAAAGAGTATAAAAAAAGTTTGTCATGATTGTGGACTAGCTTATAGAAAAAAATCAGAAAAAGTTTCGACTAGGTGGAATTCTTTATATGAACAACTACTTGCTGCTCACGAGTATAAAAGACCTATAACTTTATTATTTAACGCCCATAATCAAAGTCCAACTGATATGCTGGTAGATGATGATTGAGAAAAAAATTCGGAACTTATTGCATTTTTAGAGATTTTTTTTAGCTACTAAGGAATTTTCTGGAATTTATTATCTACTATTTCAACTATGTTATTTTATATAGCTCTAATATTTTTGTTACTTAATGAATATATGAAAAAATGAGCTTACGCTCCAGCTATTAAAAAAATACTTTTTTTCTATTCCCACTATATATTTTATTGGTGTTGTATTAAATTCGACTATTAAAGTAGACGGTTGTAAAACACTTGTTGAAACGATTTATGAAAGCTTAGAAATACTTCCAACAAACTCAATTGAAGAAGAACCAATTAAAGAAGAAGTTATGTCTGGCATACACAATGAATGCAAAAACAAATATATGTATTACCAACAACTCAACAAGAAAGTGCAAATATTCAACCGCCTTCGATACCATCTTCTTCTACTTCACTGCAACCTAATAAAAGACATGGTTCCTGCTGCTAGTGTTCAAGGCCTTAGAAATAGAATGTTTAGTGGTTCAACTTATTCACAAGTTAGCGAATTTGATGTTTATGTTTTGCAGGGTGTTGTACCGTACGAATCAATTGTCAATGAAGATGAACGTGAAGACTTGCTGAGATACGGGAGGGAGAATGCGAAGACATTTCCGACATTATCAAAGATGTCCCGAGATGTGTTGAACATTCAAACGACATCAACAACGTCTGAAAGCGTTTTTTCTACTGGAAGATTTCAAATAGGAGAGCACAAACACTCATTGGCGGGAGACAGTTTGGAGATTGAAGTTTTATTCAGAGATTGGATTAGAGCGGAGCGTAGAAGGTGCGGTTAACCGGAGATCAACGAAGAAGAAGACTACAACTACAACGAAATCTTGTTCGAGGGAACAGGAAGCAACGTCGAACAATTTGACCAACAACTTCCAATTCCAACCGAAGATCCTCAAGACATTGTGAGAAAATTAGAAAAAGTATGATTAATTATGTAATTTTTTTAATGTCAATTTTACTATGTGATTTGCAACTTTTGAACAACAAAACAAAGGTGCAATTTTGAAATTGTATTACAAAAAATAATATTTCTATTAAATAGTATGAGGCACAAAACAACATTGGGATGTTTTTATTACATTATCTTGTTCAATTATTTAAGTGTTTAAATGTATATATTTTTAAAATAAGTGTAACAAAAACCCAAATCCCGCAACCTGACCCGACCCAACCCGTCCCGCCAAATTTCGGCCCCTCTTCCGGCGGGATGTGGGACAGAACGGGACCTCTTCCCGTCCCGCCAGTCCTGTCACGCCGAAACCCGTCCCAGCCCGCCCCGACCCACCCCATTGGCCACCCCTAATATATACATAGGTTCCGATTCCAAATGGCATTATAGCAGGAGAAAGGAGCAATGGAGCAAAGTGGTCGAAGGGCGATTAAAATCGACCAAATGTCTATAATAGGCTAATCCAATATTTGGCCCAATTGAAACAACCTAGTAAAGATTGTCAGCCTACATAACCAACTTTTCATACCGAGAAAGCAAGTGGATCCCTATATTTCGTAAGATAATTTTGCCATAGTAATAGAACTTATATGCTTTTAAAAAAAGCAGACATTTACATTAGAAAGAGAACGTACCTAGCTATTGTACCCTTCACAGCTGACGATATTATAATTTCCATTAGAACTGCATATTCTTCAGAAAGACCACCCAATTTTGGATAGTCAACTCCATCCTTACTGTCGATATTTCTATGTTCAAGCTCTGATGGTGATAACCTTCTTATTGGAGTTCCCATTTCAGTATCCTGGGGTAAATGTAGAACTACTTTTGTTTTGTGATCTACAGAGAAAGAAATATTACCATATTCTCCCAAACTTTGTTGAGGAGAAGCACATGTAACCTGGAAAAAACACAGCCTTGAAAGCAGTGGGACAATCACAAGATTTCCTGAAAGTAAAATGCGAGAACGCAGCCACGAAGCTGTACAGGTTTGTATAAGTTTCTTTGAATGATCATCCACCAAAACTTCTCTAATGTTGAATATGTTACTAGATGTGCCACCTACATCAGAAGAAATCGACACTGATTCTTGATCCTTGGGCGTACTGAACTCCCTGGTGCTAGGAGAATTAAGTCTAGAACGAGAGTGTGATGGAGTCCGAGGAGATGAAATAGTCATAGTCTCAGCTCGACCATTTCTTGTTTCAATGGTTGAATTTTGAGAGGATATGAAGCTGTTTATCGGTGATTTTCCATCACGAGATACCAGCAACAAAGATAGTTCCTCGCAGTTACTAACCAAGAGGGAACTAACTCTACCCTTGGACGATCCATTGCTTCCACTTGCAAAACTGTTTATGGTATGACCATGAATAGGATGAACAAAAACAATCCTACCCGATGCAGGAGAACCCATACTCCATGAGAGGCTTGAAGATAATCGTGCTCCATCTTTTAAAACCTTCAAAGAGATCAATGTCAAGTCAATGCAAAATTCTACCATTTGGTAAGAATGCAACAAAACTTCTCTTCAAAAAATGCTTTCGGGAAAAGAAGTATATAATAAGATTCAACGAATATAATAAGAGCCAACATCAGCGCCAGTAAATAACAAATTTTAACTTCTAAGTAAGAAAAATTCAGACACGAACCATAAATGATACTACAAAGTTCGTAATAGTACACCTCAAGCAACTGGTCTTTAAATAGACGATGATTGTCCTATGATAAAACAACTAAATTCTAGGAGATACAAAATTATTGAGGACTCCAAATGCTGGAAGAACTTCTAGATCAGCAGTTGAAGATGCCAACAACATTTCTAGAACTAGTTTTTTCTTCTTTTTTCTTTTTGGTGATAACTACATTTCTACTACCGTTTCTCCCAGTTGGAAGAAAACGAAGCCCCTTCTGAATTTTATAAAGTAATCTACAAGCATATTACTGATTGCCTATGTTCTTGCTTCTTGTCTTACTTTAAATGACAGTTTTTACTATAACAAATATACTTAAAAGAGAAACTGCACATTGAGGCAACAAAAATGATACGACCAAATATAGTGACATACTAGCTAGAAGAAAAAGAAATAAGAAAACAGAAACATGGAGTAGACATAGAAATTCCAGACCATGATTGCACAAGTATACGGAAGGCCGTGCTCCAATTTGACGAGCAAATCAATCAATAATGTGCTAGGTATCTAACTATTTCACTCAGCCTAATAATCTCTCGGGAATATCGCTCTGTTTTCATTGCAGGTTCAGTAAGAAAATCAACATTTAAAGCAATATCCAGGTTTATATGTGTATTTGTCAAATTAACTTACAGGAATTGGACAGCAGAGAAAAAGGAAAAACAAACCAAATATTTGCGTCCAAACCTTACAAGATGGAAAAACAGTCGCAAGAGCAAAGAAGTTTCCTGCTTCATGAGCCGCATTTTCTGTATGCTCAAGCCCGAAATCCCTTGTACACTCATCAACTAATGAGCTAAGCGGGAAGTTACTTTCAGGTTTCTTCAAAGGAGCAAGGGATACCTGTTAACATTAAAAAGTAAAATTAGATCAAAATCTGAAATCAATAAATGTGACATATGGGCCGCAGGCGGGCTTGGAAGAGGAGAAGAGACATGTGATCCGTTTGACAGAACCAAGGGGTCTTTCCGTAGAAACCTCCACGAACAATCGTCGTTTTTTTGATGGTTTTTCCGCTCGGTCTTCCTCGGCCATCTGGATCTGGTTATATCAAGAGAAAGCATCCATAAAGGACAGCATCCCATGTCCAGCCTTCAGCTGGCTTCGCCCTATCTATTCATCTATTTTCCTCGGGGCGATCACTTGAACAGGGCGGGATTGCTTCTCACGGCTGCTCTTTCCACACCTCCGGATATCTGGTGCCAAATTGTCGCCCCTTTCCTTATTTCTTTGATAATAGAGTTGGCTATCTTTGTGGCATCGATTGTACAAGTTCGTGAAGAGGGCAATCCTGAGACAGGCGTAGAGGTGAGGTTTGGTACTCAGGTCATTCCGAAGAAAGTAAGCTTCAGATACCTAGAGTCTATTATCCCAGGAAATGGAGAGATTGATGACGATGTCACACATCGTATTGGGGCAGGGTGGATGAAATGAAGGCTCGCATCTGGAGTTTTGTGTGAAAAAAAGGTGCCAACTAAACTTAAAGGCAAGTTCTATAGGACGGTGGTGGAGGAAGTGCATATTAGGCGAAGGTGGCAGTTGTACTTCCATAAACTCTTGAACGAAAAAGGAGATGGAGACATTGTGTTGGGAGATCTGGAGCATTCTGGTAGGTACCGGGATTTTGGGTACTGTAGAAATATTAAGGTTGAGGAGGTTAAGGGTGCTATTCGCGAGATACGCAGGGGAGGAGCAATCGGGCCTGGTGAGATCCCAGTTGAATTTTGGAAGAGCGCAGACAATGCAGGTTTGAAGTGGCTGACTGAGTTGTTTAACGTCGTTTTTAAGACGAGAAGAATGCCCGAAGAATGGAGGTGGAGTACAATGATTCCCTTGAACAAAAACAAAGGTGATATCCAGAATTGCAACAACTATAGGGGTATCAAGCTGTTGAACCACACTATGAAAATTTAGGAAAGGGTCGTGGAGATGAGGGTGAGGAAATATGTGTCTATTTCCGAGAACCAGTTTGGATTCATGTCGGGGCGTTCGACTACCGAAGTCATTCATCTTATTAGGAGGTTGGTGGAGCAGGGGAGGAAGAAAAATTTACATATGGTTTTCATCGACCTCGAGAAAACATACGACAAAGTCCCTAGGGAGGTTCTATGGAGATGTTTGGAGGTTAGAGGTGTACATGTGGCATACACTAGGGCTATCAAGGATATGTATGATGGACAGGAGGAGGAGACTCGGAGCACTTCCCAGTGACGATGGGGCTGCACCAGGGATCGACTCTTAGCCCATTCCTATTTGCATTGATGGATTGACGCGACAAATCCAAGGACAGGTACCATGATGTATGTTATTCGCAAATGACATAGTCCTGATTGACGAGACTCGCAGCGGAGTAAACGTCAAACTGGAGGTTTGGAGACAGACTCTGGAGTCTAAAGGGTTCAAGTTGAGTAGGACCAAGACAGAATATTTGGAGTGCAAGTTCAGTAACGGGAGCGATCCTGAGACAGGCGTAGAGGTGAGGTTTGGTACTCAGGTCATTCCGAAGAAAGTAAGCTTCAGATACCTAGAGTCTATTATCCAAGGAAATGGAGAGATTGATGACGATGTCACACATCGTATTGGGGCAGGGTGGATGAAATGAAGGCTCGCATCTGGAGTTTTGTGTGACAAAAAGGTGCCAACTAAACTTAAAGGCAAGTTCTATACGGCGGTGGTTAGACCAACTATGTTGTATGGGCGCTGAGTGTTGGTCAGTCAAGACTTCGCACATACAAAAGATGAGAGTTGCGGAGATGAGGATGCTGCGATGGATGTGTGAGCATACAAGGAGAGATAGGATTAGGAATGATGATATCCGGGATAAAGTGGAAGTGGCCTCGGTGGAGGATAAGATGCGTGAAGCGAAATTGAGGTGGTATGGATATGTGCAGAGGAGAGACACAGATGCACCAGTGCGGAGGTGTAAGAGGTTGGCTATGGACGGGTTCAGGAGGGGCAGAGGTAGGCAAAATAAGTATTGAGGAGAGTTGATTAGACGGGATATGACGTAGGTGCAACTTACTGAGGACATGACCTTAGATAGGGGGTTGTGGAGGAAACGGATTAGGGTAGAAGGGTAGTTGAGCGTAGTCCTATTTACGCTTACCAAATGATAGTGTAGTATTACTGTAGGTTCGGTTAGCTTGTCACACTTATAGGCGCATTATTGCTCTATAGTACTCTGTAGTTTGATTCCTGCTGCTATGTTATCTTTAGTGTAATTTATTTATCTTATTTAGTGGTGTTAGCTACTGTTTCCTGTTAGCTACTGCTCCCTGTTGTTAGAATGCACTACCGTTGCGTATTTGATTTTTACTATCTGCATGTCCATAATGCGTTAATTTCTCGTCTGAGGTTGATTGTTTCTCATACTTTGTTTTGTTTTGCTTGCTTTGCCTGATTATGTTTTACCTTGAGCTGAGGAGGGTCTCCCGGAAATAGCGGCTCTACCTACCAAGGTGGAGGTGAGGTCTGTGTACATTCTCCCCTCCTAAGACCCCCACATTGTGGGATTTTTACTGGGTATGTTGTTGTTGTATCTGGAAGAAAGATCCGTATTCGAAGTTGCTTCATCAGCAAAATTTTGTTTGGATCTCCATGATGCGTGTTTGGCCGACTTCGGCTCAAGATTTTCAATATGACCATTTCTTTGGCAGGCGTGAAAGAGAAAATAAATGCAGTCTTTTTTAATTGTTCTCATGAATATATTCTTGTAGCCGAAAGAGGCTCACGTTAAGTTCTAATTCGAGCTCAAGTCACAAACAAAGGAAAAAACATAAACACAAATTAGTTACAAACAAACTAAATACATTCACCAAAATCAGGCACCAGCAGAACTAATCTCACATTAAGGATACTTAGCGGTACATGTAGTTTGTACATAAAGTTCATATATCAACTGATTAAAGGGAAAAGAAAACAGCTTAATGTAAATCAAAAGTAAAGGATAAAAAAGAAATGATCTTTTTTTCAAAAACCTATTTGGTTAAACATTGTGTCAATTTTTCACTCCAAACTTGAAAAAAATGTTTTCCGAGTTTGTGACCAGTTTATCAAGTGAAAAGAGAATCTCTCACAAAACTTTACTAACACAACTTCAACTTTCAAATACTCTTTTTCAACTCAACTTCAAATGCTACACTTTTTCAAATATCACTCAATTCATGACCAAACACCTATATTTTTTTCCATTAGAACTCGTCAAACCCCTGAAATAACTACAATAAGCAACAAATATACACACACATAGAGATATAATTTAATGAATGTTTAAGACATAACAACCACATCAACCCCTAATAAATAGCTAGTTAACAGTGGCGGAGCCACATGTATTCGCCCAATGAGTTAACAGTGGCGGAGCCACATGTAGTCGCCCTTTCATTGGAAAACTACACTGTATAGCTAAGAAATTCTTTTTTTTATGTATATATACCATATGTTAACTCCCCTTGACTTCTTAGTGGGTTTACTCCTTTATATTTTGATATCGAAAATCCTGGCTCCACAGCTAGTAAACAGTGACGAAGCCAGATGTATTCAAGCCCCTTAGTCGGAAAATTACACCGCATAGCTAGGTAAAAAGGTCATTTTTATCTATATATATTATATATTGACTCCCTTTGACCTTTTCGTGGGTTTACTCCTTTATATATCCCTGAGTGAAAATCCTTGCTCCGCCACAATGTAATTTACTAAGCTGTGATATAATTTAATGTATATTTAAGGCATAATAACCACATAAACCCCTAATAATCAGCTAGTAAACAGTGACAGAGCCACATGTATTCAAGCCCCTTCGTCGGAAAATTACATTGTATAGCTAGGTAAAAAATCATTTTTATCTATATATATACACTATACATTGATTTCCCTACTTTTTCGTGAGTTCACTCCTTTATATTTTGACATCGAAAATCCTGACTCCGCCAGCTAGTAAACAGTGGCAAAGACACGTGTATTCAAGCATCTTTGTTGAAAATTACACTATATAGCTAGGTAAAAATATCATTTTTATCTATATATACTCTATATTGACTCCCTTGACTTCTACATGTATTTACTCCTTTATATTTCGATATCCCTTAATGAAAATCTGGACTCCACCACTCTAGTAAATAATGCAGAAGTACTACTTTTTTCAAATTTCACAATTCTTATGTCCAAACGTCCACTTAATGTATGTTTAAGGCATAACAACCACATCAACCCCTAATAAACAGTGTCAATTACACTGTATAGATAGATAAATTAACTTCTTCGCCAATTTACTCCTTTATATTTCGATATCCCTTAACAAAAATCCTGACTCCGCTACTGCTAGTAACTAATGCATATATTTAAAAAAACGAATCTTTTTCAATTGAAAACACAGATTTACCGATACAATGGATCCAGGAGAAATAGAATTAGCAAGCATGGAAGATTCCGAAACCCAAATTTTACACCCTTTTGTATTATCCACAGCATCTTCTGATATTCGAGCAATAAAAGATGTTGTAGAAATCAAATTCGGGAACTTTCTAGAAGCTTCTTCAATACAAAACCTAAGCTCTTCTTCAGTATCACTACTAAGTTCTGATTGTGAAAGCCTTGATGAGGACTTCTTATTTGAAGGCATTTTTTCCAAATGAAACAAAAAAAAGGGGGGGTTTAATCAAATTTGTGAATGGAATTGAGTTTTTCTTGATGCTGCTGCTGCTATGACTGTTCTAAACCTTTAAACAGAGGTTTAGCACTTGCTATTCAAGTCCCCCAATTTGTTTGTAAATTGCGTTTTCATCCTCTAGAACTTTTAATTTTACAAATTGGTCGTCAATCTACTATGCTGTAACCTGTAACAGGCCTTTTTCCTTTTTTATTAAACTCCTTATGTTCTAACTCATGCGACAGATATTTCTAGTTAGTTTGTACAAAAAGGATGATATATTTTTATATTTAAAAGTAATTTAATTTTAAAGTTTTTAGTTTAATATTTTATGGGATTATTAATCACACAAGTTCTTGGGGAAAAGAATTAAATTTTGTGTGCTGTCAAACATTATCACATAAAATAGCACGTGAATCACATAAAATAGCACGAAATAACAAATATGATTTGGCTCATTTTAAGTGTTTTTAAGTCAAAATAGCTTATGAGTTTTTTGTGGTGTTTGGCTAAAATAAAAAAGTATTTTTAAGTTAAAATAGTAAAAATAAGCCAAAAATCATGATCTAAAATTCCTAACTTATAATTTTTGGCTTATAAGTCAAAAGTCACCGCTCTGATTATTATTTATACGACGACGGCGCGAGGGGTCTTTACCCTCTCAACCCTTTTAGCAACTAGAGAAGGTGTAATGTAATATATACACCTCTCTTTTCTTCTCTTTTTTCGACCTGAGACAAAAGAGTCTTTTACTCCCTTTAATTTTCATCCATAATTTTTCATTCACCAATATCAAAACCAACAACAACTTTTTCATTTTTAAATTTCTTCAGTTCCTTTATTCCAAACTGATTTATTCAAAATATCAACTTTTTACTAAAAGAAAAATGTTCAAGTAATTGTTGAAAAATTATTTTAATGAAAAACATAATCAGTTTAAGTGTAAACTTTGGAAACATGGTACAAACTAAATGTTAACAAACAAAAATTACTCTTTAAAAATGATCTTCTTGTTATGAGGGGAGGGAGGGACGCTCATGCGGGATTAGACATGGCGACATGGCGGTTTGAAAATATAAATTTTACATCCTTTATATTTTGATATCGCAAATTCTGGATCCGTCATTGAAGCCTCTTCGTTGAAAAAATACATTGTATAGCTAGGTAAAAAAAACATTTTTATCTATATATACTTTATATTGACTCCCTTGACTTCTACATATATTTATTTTTTAATATTTCGATATCCCTTAACGAAAATTCCAACACCTTCGCTGCTAGTAAATAATGCATATATTAAAAAATGAATAAACACTGATGAAGGTAGTTTGATTTTCTTTTTTATCACACAAAATTAGAGATAATTTTTTTTTTTTTTTTTGGGTAGCGTGAAGGAAATAATAGATGAATCCGTCGAAAGTAGTTCTGTCTTTCCAGGTTTTCCAACATCAAATTTTACTCATATAATATCGTTCTTATAGTTAGTACAATTCAGCAAAATCCTGTTTTTTACGAGTGAAGCAGCTAGACTTGCATGCTTAGCATAGTATTCTCTCTTTTTTTAACATAGAGGACAAAGTGGAATAATGTTGCATTCTTTCAGACTCCCACATCGCATGCGGTAAACAATTGTTCATTCTTTATAAGTATTGCACAAGATTATACATAACACTGGGCTCAGTCACGCGGGCCTGTAACCCAAGTAGGAGTAATAAGGTGGTGGAAAGTTATTATCTATTATATATTATATGAAGAAGATATTGGGCCTAGTATACTCTACTATGGAGAGTCCAGTGCACAAAGACCTCTCTGGTAGAGATTGGATCTCTCTCTACTCGTTTGGATATTGTGTTATGGATCGGTTTGGCTTAACAGAGCAGGCCGAGTCTGGTTCACTGTATTTGGTGGCATTAAGGTGGATCTCATATTAGACTTTCTATGGCCCAATGCCTTCTGGGCTAATAACTTGACCATTGTCCTTTTTTACTTTAAAAGGCCCAGCCCAGATCTGATTTTCTTTAATTTTTGAGAAATTAGTTAGTTATAATTAGGCTCAAATGGGATACTTTTTTTTTGCTCGGTTTTAGATGCTTGACTTAATAATGACCCTTCAAAATCATTGACTTCATATTTAGGAGATGGTTGAACTTCTTTTTGGATATTGTGTTATGGATCGGTTTGGCTTAACAGAGCAGGCCGAGTCTGGTTCACTGTATTTGGTGGCATTAAGGTGGATCTCATATTAGACTTTCTATGGCCCAATGCCTTCTGGGCTAATAACTTGACCATTGTCCTTTTTTACTTTAAAAGGCCCAGCCCAGATCTGATTTTCTTTAATTTTTGAGAAATTAGTTAGTTATAATTAGGCTCAAATGGGATACTTTTTTTTTGCTCGGTTTTAGATGCTTGACTTAATAATGACCCTTCAAAATCATTGACTTCATATTTAGGAGATGGTTGAACTTCTTTTTGAAGTCTGGGCCGGATTCATGTTGTCCTTGAGAATCGAATTTAAGATGTTAGAAATATTGTACCAATTGAGCTAACTTTTTACATTAGTTCAAGGTGTTCAAAAATTAATATATATATATAAACACAGAAAATATACCCTAAATATATAATATAATTTTTTGTCTAGGGTGTTCGGGTCAATGACACCTAAATCCGTCCTGGTTCTTTCAATGTTTTAAGATAAGATAAAGGTAGCTTTCTCCATCGGAGTCCACAAACCAAATGCCACCAACATAGTGAAATATGACAAGTTTCGTTCCAATATCATTATGGTTTTCTTAAGCTTCTTTTGCGCCATTTTGCTTTTTCATTAAAGCACCAAATAAAGTTTTCCACTTTAAGGTAGTACTGCAATATATATATATATATATATATTTGTGTTAACATCATTTTTATGTCACACATATCTTTTTCCACTTTAAGGTAGTACTGCAATATATATATATTTTTGTGTTAACATCATTTTTATGTCACACATATCTTAAAGCGTACTAAAATTTTGGAAAAGTTGTATCTTTTTGGAAGTGGGCAAATTCCACTTAATCAGGAGAGAATAACTACAAAAGCAAAGAAAACATTTGAAAAAAAATGAAGATACATCCATAACAATCAACAATCTGTCATGGCTACTTGGAGCTCAAGTATACAAACAAAATAAAAGGGAGCAAAACAAAGGGGATTCTTGATTGATCAAACATTAAGTCATCTTCCAGTACTGTTCTTTCTTGCATTTGTGTCAGCTTCAGTTAGCACGATGATGATGATGATGCAGCAGCCAACAGGGATTTGGCTGGAGATAATAATGCAACAGCACCTTTCTCAGAACTTGAGTACTTCTTGTAAATCACCTTTAGCTTGTGAGTTGCAGCCTCAGTGTGATAGCTAACTAACAACCTCGCGCAATCCATTATCTGAGACTCTGAGAAACCAGTGTGCAGCTTGAGTGTCCCGTTCCAAAATGGTGTCCGGTTGAGGGTGTTTCGAGCAGCATAGACCGCTGAGGCAGCAATCATCGACGGGCAGTACATAATGGTTGCATAATTCATCAACCCCAGCTCAGCCAGAAAATATACCATGTTCTCCATCTGTTTTTTAAGGGGTTCACAATTAGTATACCATAAACTCAAAGTGACAAAAACAGTCAAAATTGTCAAAGAACTTACTTCTGGATCAGGTATAGATGCTTTAATGAAACGTGTGAGGAACACGTAAGGTGTTGGGACTGTTAAGTACCATTCCAATTGCCCAAGAATTTGTTTCTCCATAGTTAACACCTGATCATGAGTGTAAGTTTTGTCTGATATGCCCACAAAGTCGTTCACCTGAAAAATCAAACCAGAAAGTTGTTAGCTTATTATTAGCAGCTCATATTGTGAACAAAACTTGCATAGTTCTATACCTCAGGCGACCAAATTTCTTCATATTTAGAGGCAATGAGCATGGAACTAATGCCCACCAACTGCAATTCCCTTCTTGATGTAGACTCCACGGCGAGGTAACGATCAACAATGTTGATTGTGAGGTAAAGAGTCTCTGGATTAAGTTCAAATTTGTGGTGGACTTCAATCAACCAATCAATCAGAATTGCTCTCATTTTTTCGCTTAGCTCAGGCTGTGAATCTATGTAGTCATGAACTCTTGTCTCATTCTGCATAGTAGCACAAATATTCAAGTTGATTCCAGTACTATTAAACAAGAAAACAAAAATAGACAGCAGCAATAGATACCTCAGCTAGTTTGTAGAAGCTATAAATGTCTTCAACATATTCAAGAACTGCCAACTCATTGTTCACATCTGCAGCATCAATGTCCACAATCTGCTCTTTTGGTTTCTTACTCAGACCACATGCAGCCTTTATAAAAAGTTAACAAAAAATTAAACGTTCCTCTAGTTGTACACAAAAAAACAAAAACTACGCATCAATCCCAAACCAGTTGGGATGTTTAATAAAAGCGATATATATCGAACCTTGCTTCGAGCTGTGAGAGTTGAAGTAAGAGTTGATTTTTTCTTTGATATGTCTTCAGCAGCCTTCTTTTTCCTTTGCATCTTTTTCTCCATTAGTTTTTCGTGAGTGTCAGGACTAATTACAATAATATCCTCAGGGTTTGGCTTAACTGAGTCTTTCTTCTGAGCTGGTTTCTTTCCTACAGGTACTTTAGCAACATTTGCTCCTTTTACATTAACAACCACACATTTCTGCAAAGAGATAATAAAACAACCAAAAATCAGTACTGATTGCAAAATTTGTTAATGTGAAAAAGATTGAGCATTATTAGCCAACAATGGTGCACAAAAGCTCCTTGTTATTGGGTGAGATACCTGAGGAAGTGGTTTTCCTTCGACTACACGACCTGTAGCCAGATTCCCTATATCGCCAAGCACCTTTCGGTTTCTCCCTTCTACTGCCATATTCTTTTTCTGTTTTATTGCACCAGGAACTACTACCTCACCTGAACAACATACAAGTATCTCCATTTAGTATCAAACAGAACACCATTAACATATTATTGTAAGAATGGATTTTGGGCCTAACTCAACCCCAAAAGCTAGCTTGTAGGGTGAGGATTGTCCAAGTCCATATAAGGAGTCCATGTTCCCATTTCATTACCGATGTGGGGCTCTTAACAATTATGTAACATCATTTGTATTTAATATCAAACAAAACACCATTTACATTCAATATAGTACTTAAAGGGCTGATTATGTAACACCATTCCTATTTAGTATCAAACAAAACACCATTAACATTCAGTACTAATTATTAAAGGACTAACTATGTAATATCATTTCTACTTATTTAGTATCAAACAGAACAGCATTAACATTCAATAATAGTAATATTTACAGGGCTGATTATATGTAACATCATTTCTATTTAGTATCAAACAAACACCATTAACATTCAAATACAATATTTAAAAGGGTTCAATAATTATTAAAGGACTGACTACGTAATATCATTTCTACTTATTTACTGAAATAACTATATTTAAAGGGCTGATTATGTAACATCATTTACTGATTAGTATCAAACAAACACCATTAACATTCAAATACAATATTTAAAAGGGTTCAATAATTATTAAAGGACTGACTACGTAATATCATTTCTACTTATTTACTGAAATAACTATATTTAAAGGGCTGATTATGTAACATCATTTACTGAACCATCTATCATGAACAGTTCAAGAGGTTCACCCAATAACAGTGTGTTGGAATACACTGGGTGACCCATTCATAGAAAAACCAACAGGCCACAAATTTTGTTCATCAGGTTACTACTCTTTATTAACACAAACCATTAACAACACATAAAGATTCATGTCATCATTTATTGAAAAATTATACTCACAAATACCCAAAATTGGTCGATTTCGTTCACTTTATAACAATGCAAATCTGTATCCTGAATATTACGAGAAACCCATTTATAGAATAACAAATAGGCCCCATTTTTCATCAGGTTACACTTAAACATGTAAGTTACTAACAATCTCTTTTTTTTTCAAGAGTACAACATAGGTTCTGGGTGCACTTTACCCTTCCTTCCAACACTGGGTATGTTGCTGTTGTTGTTAAAAGATACAAAGAAGAAGACTTTGGTAAGTAGTAATTAAAGGACCCATTACAGAAATGTGATATCTTTGTACCAAATGAACAAGAAAACTAATCAAAACAAGAATGAAAATAAAAAAGAGGCAACTATTTCACCTTTATTCTGTTGTTGAAGAGCAATTCTTGAAGCCATTTTTAAGGTTTGGAGAAAAAAATGGTGATATTTTGACACCCTATTTGAAGCGGCATAATAGGCGCTTCCACTTCCAACGGTCTTATTTTTTTCGTTAAATCTAAGCCGTTTTGATGAAGTTGTAGTAGATCCAACGGTTGTGATTGGGGTTTTAGATAGTTGGACCTAGTGTGCTCTCTTATACTGTGTCTCTAATAAAGCCCATTAAGGACTATTCAAAACTTACCGTTAGCGTTGAATTGGATATTAAAACTACCATTTGATATGAGATTGTGTGTTGCGCTCACCTCCCCCTACAAGCCGTTATGATCGTTTGGTTCTAAAATAAATTACGCTCGGATAAATTATGTTGTGATTAATATTTTGAAATTATTTTTTATTAATTGGTTGATATGTTATATTAAAAATAACATATATTGGATAATTTCTAAAAAGAATATTTTTTTTTATCATCCTGAGATAATTTATCCCAGAATTGCAACCAAATAAGATATAAGAGATTGCTAAATTCTTATCCCATAATTATTTTTGCTTATATCCTTTGAACCAAACAACCCCTTAAACTGAAAAACTTTCATGTCCTTCAAGAACTCTTCTTTAACAATCAAACAAGGTATAAGAAATTGCTAAATTTTTATCTCGTGATTATTTTTACTTATCCTTCTAACCAAGCGACCCTTATAACTTTCAAATATTTCTTAGTGTTAGTAATAATCATAGATATATTAATACTACTGACAATAATATCATACTTCTAAAACAATCAATCAATATCGTCAATCCAAATAGTTGGATTTAACTATATAAATTGTTTTAATAACATTTCTCTATATCTGAGTTCTTTTCTTTTCAATGTTGGTAATCAATAATGTAAGCTAAGTTGTACAAAACTAAAAACTTTTTAAATATTGATATGTATCTCTACTTTGATAAACGAGAGTATCTTAACCAAACGAAAAAAGAATTGGTGACAAATGTAGAGACTAAAATTAAAATCTTAATTTGTATTAGTCGGTATTCACATATATAAATCATTTATTACTATCATGTTATGTTCTTAGCTATATTAAACGAATGTTTCAAGTAATAAAATTTCAATTAGCACTGATTACTGTCTCACACTTGTGAAAATACACATAAATGCACTACATAATTAGAAAGGCCATAGTGAAAATACAAATGTACCTTAAAAGATACAAAGGAACTGAAGCGATTAGAATTAGCTTGATGTAACAAGCTCTTCAATTTGTTGATCCAAATGCTAGCAATTGCAGCTCCAGCTCATGTTGAAAAATTAACATATTATCTTTATCTTTCAAGCATATCTACCCATGTATTCCACCTGGGACGAAGCCAACCAATTTTTTTCGAGGGGCTAGTACTATATTATATAAATTTGTGGGTGGGACGTTTTGACAATTGTTAATATAGTAATAGTAGTAAAAAAAAGTTATTGGGGTCTCTAGCCCCAATGGGGCGAGGGAGACTTCATCCCTGTCCACCACGATACGATCCCTTGAATCCATCAATCGAACATTATTTGTCCCTATCCTTGGATTTGAACTTACCCATAACGGTTTTCCCCAACCAAAATCAACATATAATTCGTATCCACACAAGCTACTAACTTGTATCGCCACCTCCCCTCGGATTTGAGCTTCACTTAGCTCTATGAAGTCATAAGGAATGGCCAAAAGCGCCTCATTTCGACTATGTTCCTCCACATACTTAAAACTCAATTCCAATAACGATTTTCTTATACACGTCACCAATGTTGCCAAGTAGTCACCATCAATATTCTCAACTTCACACGTTGTGGCTACTGCAACAGCATTTCCTACCCAATGATCTGGCAATGGTGGGACAAATCGCTTTCATATATTTACTAGGTTGGCCAATTTTGTAGACCTAGTCAACGTCCCAGTAGCCATAACACATTTCCAAATCAGAGTTGATACAACTTCAACCCGTGTAGACACGAGGACATCATCGCTCACGGCCTTAGCCTTGAGCAATGCTATAGTGGAAGCATCAAAGGTAAATAATTTAGGGACACGTTGCTCGTTACAAAAGAATTTTGTAAACTCAGAACGTGGGCCTGTTTGAAACATAGGAAATAGGTGGTGGTAAAAAAATTACGCTGAATTCGTTGCAGCTGCTACCTCGGGCAGTTATTGCCCAGGCGTTGGCAAGGTTATACAATGTTGCCCCATCATCAATTTTGTGAAAGCACACATACAAATAGTTATTTTCAGTAGTTGTATTGGGGAAGAAATCTTTGGTTACGTCAAGATTTCTAAGAATGTTTTCAAACTCATAATTATGAACAAACGCCTCGTTGAATGGTACTCCCTCATCGTTGCATTCAATCGAGTTGTCTCCCTTAATCTGACCAGCAAAAGGGTAAAATCGAGCAAGAGTTTCAGACAAAGATTTCTTTAAAATAAATAATCTTGATGAATTGATTGCCCTTGCTTGCTCATAGGAATATGATTCACCAGCATCTATGGGAGGTGGAAAAAATAGAGCTAAAGGAGCATATAGGGGTATTGCCATTTGATCCAAATAAGAATATTCAAAGCATTTAAGGTGATTAGGAGTAGGAGAAAGAGGTTTAATTAGCTCCATAGAAACAATCTCAATCTTTCTTTCCATGGTTAACTTGCTAATTATGCAACCATTAAGTATAATGGGAGGTGGAAAAAATAGAGCTAAAGGAGCATATAGGGGTATTGCCATTTGATCCAAATAAGAATATTCAAAGCATTTAAGGTGATTAGGAGTAGGAGAAAGAGGTTTAATTAGCTCCATAGAAACAATCTCAATCTTTCTTTCCATGGTTAACTTGCTAATTATGCAACTGTTAAGTATAATTTGCTTATATATAGTGAATATCAACTTGTAATAAACGGTAGATGGAGGTACCTTGTTATGTTCTAATTCGTTTTTTTAATTATAAAGTCAAACTGTTCGTTATCATGATATGGTATCAATTAATGCTGGAATGAGTTGTAAGGGTTCATTTATTCATAAATTATAATATTGATTATGCGTAATTTGCCTCCCACTACTATTACGTAACTTGTAGTCAATGAGAGATACAATACAATCTGTGTAGTTTGTATAATAGTATCATTTCATTGACTCGTCTAAATGGATGATCATGTAAGAATTATTTAAAAATGGTAAATCTTCCTTCATCTTTATTCATCCAAATGGTAACAATATATACACTAAGTAACTATTAATAGGAAGATTAAGTCTTTCCTAAAACCCTCCTACCTATCCCATAATATATTCCTATATTAATACTATTCTATTTAATACATAATACTATTTACCATATACATAAAGATTCTACATAATTATATTATTAATTGTAATTAATAATAAATATTCTAACACTCCGCAATGATCGAGGAGGCGAATCTCGAGACTGTCTCGAAATTCTTCAAATAAGATCAGCGGAAGCCCTTTTGTGAAGATATCTGCAATCTGATGTCGCGTCGACACGTAACACTCGCACTTTGTCCGCGAGCCACCTTTTCACGGACAAAATGAATATCTAACTCAATATGCTTAGTGCGTTGATGATGGATTGGATTTCGGAGAGATAAATCGCACTAATGTTATCACGATACCATAGTGGGCCGTCGAATAGAGACAATGGCTCAAGTAAAAGATTCGAATCGGCGTAGTCGACCTGACATTGGCTACCGCACGCAGATTCCGCCAAAGACCTGGAACGTGATACGGTGGTTGCCTTTTGAGGACCATGATATTAAATTATCACCGGCGAAGACGCGATAGCGGGAGGTGGGCGTGCGGTGTCGGACATCCCGCCCGATCTGCGCAGAGTGACAAGCTTGGTCATGGAAGTACGGATGCAATCCATAATTGAGTGCTCGAACATATCGCATAATGTGTTTGAGCGCGTATGTTCTTCCATCGATTGTGCATGAACAAACGCACTTGTTGTACTGCATATGTAATATCTGGCCTGATGAATGTGAGATATTGCAAAGCTCCTGCCAAGCTGCGATACAATGTCGGATTGGCAAAAGGACTACTGGATATGACACTCAATTTTTCCAGCCCGTTCTACGATCTCTGATGCATACTTCTTCTGGAAAAGAAATAAACCACCTGCATGACGTGTCACCGCAATTCCTAGAAAGTAGTGAAGTGGACCAAGATAATTCATAGCAAATTCGAACTCACTGGCCGTGATATTCTTGCGAAGAGAGTCCAAGAGGTCATAGGATAATATCATCTACATATAAGAGAATATAAGCGATGATTACCTGTTGATAAATAAATAGTGAATTATCCGAGCTATTGTTTGAGAAACTCATGTTGAACACAAAATCGCAAACCGCTTGTACGAAGTCACGGGAGCTGTTTGAGGCCATATAATGATTTTTAAGTAAACACACATGATTGGGATATCGAGAATCTCTGTACTGATGGTTGGTGCATGTATACGCCTCACCAGTGTCCGTATGAAGGCATTCTTGACATCCAATTGATGAAGTAACCATCCTTTTGAGAGGCTAGGCCGAGAACAATTCGATGGTTCTTTGGTTTAACCACTAGGTGAATGTCTCGCCGCAATCTAATCCCACTGCTGAGTCTTGCCATCACCTACAAGTCGGGTCTTACGCTCAAAAGAACCATCGATTTTTCTTTATGGCTAAAAATCCACATAGAACGAATTATATTAGCATTAGATGGACGAGGTACTAATTCCCATGTCCTATTTTTAATTAGAGCATGATATTCATCATCCATGACCATTTTCCAATTAGGATCTTTTAGAGCGCATACGTGGTTACGCGCAAAGTGATTTCGAGACTTGAGTGTGTAGACTGTATTTGGCATTGGGTTTTGTAATTCCATGTTGACTACGGGTGACTGGCCGATGTAGTGGGCGATGGATCGACGCCATGGCCGGAGAGTGAGGCAG
This sequence comes from Przewalskia tangutica, assembly GCA_029844215.1. Classification (NCBI taxonomy): domain Eukaryota; kingdom Viridiplantae; phylum Streptophyta; class Magnoliopsida; order Solanales; family Solanaceae; genus Przewalskia; species Przewalskia tangutica. The sequence goes on along the minus strand of CM056738.1, from coordinate 97,895,955 downwards.
TGGGCGTAACGCCACGCAGATTATTGCTATTTTCCACTTTGGTTGCCTTTGGGCCGACGGGTAGTTTGTGTAGTTGGGCTGGATTTGGAGGTTGGCCCAACCGGGCGGTGGTGCGAGGTATGGGGTTCAGTGCACCGGGCCTTGGAAGTGATGGCCCGGGCCACTGATCAGATTTGAGCCGCCGACCATCGGCCTCGTCGATGGGTCCAATGCGTTTGTCGATATTTTTGTGAGTCCCGGCCGTGGAAAAAATGAGTTAGATACGGAGCCTATCATCATCCAAAAATCATAAGTATTTGTCCTCGTGTCATGTATCTTGGCAAAGGGAAATTGTGACTCATCAAAAATTACATGACATATATAATCATACGTTTGGAAGAAATGTCATAACACACGTAACCACGGTGATTCGTAGGATATCCCAAGAAGACATGGAGTAGGCCGGGGTTGAAGTTTTGTGATTGTGGTGGATGAAAATAGAGGTAGCAAAGACAACCAAATACTCTCAAATGATGATATGAGGGCTCGTAAGTAAAGTATTTTTAGTGGAGCTTGGTAAGACATGTTTTTATGGGAAGGATATTCAACATGTAGGTTGCCATTTAAGCGCATGATGCCAAAAAATGGGGGTATAGAAGCGAGCAAGGATGTTCTCACAATATTGTTTATGGTTCTAATTTTGCGTTCCGCCTTCCCATTCTGTGAAGAGGTGTGAGGACATGATAAACGAAATTGTAAACCATTTGTTTTGAAAAAATCCCAAAACTGATTATTGTCAAATTCCCTCCATTGTCACATTGAATACTTTTAATCTCCCGTTCAAATTGAGTTCGGATAAATGCTCTAAAGTTTAGGAAAGTGGAAAACACTTGTAATTTTTTCGACAAAGGGAATGTCCACAAATAATTAGAGTAGTTATCAAGAAACAGTAAATAGTATCTATGACCTGAGGAACTCAAAACAGGTGATGTCCAAATATCACAATGTAAAATATCAAACGGCATAGTAGTGCATGAAGTAGAAGAAGTAAATGGCAACCTAACATGTTTACCAAGGGCACAAGCATGACACTTATTCAAAACATGAGTTTGAGTACATGAAATAAAATTGTTTTGTTTAAGAGAGACCAAAATGGACTCCCCCGGATGTCCCAATCGTTCATGTCATAGTGATGGAGCCAAGGCTGCAAAAGTGGAAGGCACTTTAGACTGTAGATTTGGTAAACTTATTGGATAGAGCTCCCCCTTGCTATCACATCTCATGAGAAGCTTCCCCGTCTGAAAGTCATGTACGGAAAAACCAAATGGGTCAAATTTAACAGAAACTCAATTATCACTAGTAAACTTCCTAACAGAAATCAATTTTTTTATTAATTTGGGAGCATGCAGGACATTATTTAAAACCAGTGGTGGTGACAGTGTGTTTGACCCATAACCTTTTATTGGAATTGCATGGCCATTTCCGACAATAATACCATTTTCTTTGCTCAAATTAAAATAGGGTGAGAGTGTACCTTGGGACGCCGTCATATGTGACGCGTTGCCGAGTCCATATACCAATTAGAATCCGGTGGATTGAGTCCAAGAGTGTGCATAGCCTGCTCAATATCCGTAGGATGGGTCGTGGTTGAATGGGCCTCCTACCATTGGGCCGGAGGAGACCCAAGACTGTTGCCTGCTGCTGAAACATTTCCAACGAATTGGGTCTGCTGGGCCTGCTGGATCATACTATGATGTTGCCCTCTCTGCTGGAAATGGTTGGGCTGCCGCATCGCCATCGGGCTCGCTGGTTTGTTCGCCCATTCCGTCGGTATTCTTGCTGCCGCTGCCACTGGGTTCTTGCCGCCACCGCCTTTCGCTCGCCGCTGCCGCTCAGTGGTTGCCGCGAGCCACCGCCGAGTTGTCGCCGCCATAGCCACCGCCGAGTTGGTGTTGCCGCCATTTCGCCGCCACCACTCGTGACCCACCTTTATTATTTCCGCGATTTCCATCCTTCTTATTATTATTACCACGTCCTTTTTTACTCTTATTTTGTGAAGAATAGTCAAAATAATTACCTTCATTTGAATACGTGGCAATCATGGCGGAATTTGTAGTCGTTGAAAACTTCTTAATCAAACCCGACTATTCAAGAACAAGCATGGATCTTGCTTGATAAAACTTTGGTAAGGAATTACTTTGACGGATTAGTGTCCCCACGCCACTATAAGCATCCGTGAGACCGACAACTAATTGTAAAACTAACCGGTTGTCAGAAACCGGTTAACCTACGTTTCTCAATTGATCTGCCACCACTTTGAGACGTTGGCGAGGTTGAAGCGTTAGGGAAGTCCGCTGACAATGGTTGAAAATTCTTGTTCCAACGCAATGCGACGAGAGTTTTGATTATCTTGAAAAATGTCTCTCGTTGTTCCCACGCCGCCATGGCGAGAATCTGTTCCATTATCAGATGCAATGCGTGGATATTGTTGCATAAATTCAACCAAGAACCGTGGCATCAAGGGTATCCCACAATTCTTTGTCTGCTTCAGACGATTGTTCCGTTGTTGTACCATTTTTTGGTGGAATTATATGATGAAGAACTTTGTGAGCCCTACAACATATTTTGAACAACTCCGCCCATGTTGCGTAGTGAACAGTTTCCTTCTCTAGTTTGACAGAAATATGTGTTTTGATGTTGGAGATAGTAAGGGCTGAGTGAAACGAAGATTTTGATTCAGACATGGTTGACAACAATAATGGAGGAAACAAAAAAAAATTAACAATGGAGAAGACAAATTCGATTGTCTGGATGAGGAAGATGACCGAATTCGGAAGGGATATTTTATTTAGAATAGGATCTTTGAATTACCTTCTGATACCATGTAAGAATTATTTAGAAATGGTAAATCTTCCTTAATCTGTATTCATCCAAATGGTAACAATATATACACTAAGCCGGATTCTAATTGATCAGACTGGAAATTCATGTAATTTTTTTAAAATACTAGAAGAAGATAATGTTTAATTAGATTAAACAATTGATTAACGCATATTAATAGAAAGAAAAAAACATGAATTAGGTGGCCAACTGTATAATTTATGCTTGATCCATAATATACAGCTACACAAGTCTACTGATATTATTATACGTACCAATGTACGTATGGCTTGTTAGTCAATCTGCACCATATTTTGGAAGTAAATATAGATAGAGTCCAATTAAAAAATTTATGTTAGTTTGATTAGAATTTTGCACCCTTTACTATGTCAACTTAGTACACATATATACATATTTTAACTTTCAAAATATATATATAGTTTGAGTAGAAGATAATGGATAGAGAAACACTTGATGCTCACAGTTAGTAACATGCATTTGTCTCTCGATATAAACTGTGATTAATCATAAATTTATCACTAGAGTAGTGATCCTCATGCATGTCTCACATTCCTCTTTGGCTTCTTTTCTTTTAAAATGAATTACTCCACATTTTGTAATTTGCACTCACCAACATCAGTGAAATCCCACAGGTGAGTCTACAAAGGATAAAGCATACGCAGACCTTAATTACCCTACCTCGTGGATGTAAAGAGGCTATCTTCGAAGACGACCCTCAGCTCACATTTTGTAATTCGCACATCACCATGTAAATTACCATTCGATATTAGCAGGAAGTAGGAAAAAGAAAAAAGATAATAGTAAAAGACAATTTCATTAAAATGCAAATGGACCAATCAATTAGTAGAAATTGTTACAACCAATAATCAGGCAAACATGAAAAAAAGAACATTGCCTAGGAATAAGGATGTAACTAATTAGTGGGGGAAAATTACAATGAAGAAGACATGTTTCATTACTAGGTGCACACACAAATATAATAAGAAATTGATCACTCACGTTTAGAAGGAAAAAAACCTAATTATACTCACCAAAAATAAAAGAACACCTAATTAAGTGACTCTCTCATCAGTGAATAACTTGGAAATCAGTATAAAAGTCTAAAGCAAAGCATCATCATCAGGTCCAGCAAGAATTACCTGCAATTTAAAATTTTCTGCTTTAGTATTCTAACTTGAGGTGAGGGGGCAGTTGCAGATTCAAGATTTTAAGTTAGCGAGGGCAGGATATCATTGCACTCACTCTATGCTCTTCAAAAATGCTGATAGGTGCCAGATCCTCCAAAAGTTGTGCATTTTTTTAGGATCCAACACAAGTACGACAACATCTTTAGAGTGTCTGAGCAACATAGTTGACTCACTATACCTTAGTGATACTAGTTGTTAACTTAGCAATGCAAAGAATTTTAACACTAGTGATGCAATTTAACATGTTGCAGGAGCTTGTATGCCTTATTTCCAGGTAAGAAGTGGATTAAATAGTAGAGTATTTTTACACTTCTAGTGTATCGAAGTTAAACTCGTTTTTAATATCTAGGAGGGTCCATCCACTGTCACTTACTTGCATTCGCCTCGGAGAGGGAGGGGATTGCCTATTTACTCAATTTAAATGGAAAAGAGAATAAAAGACAATTAAAAATGAACAAGTATTGTACAAAAGAGGCACTAAGCTTGAAATCATGATCAAAGAGCTCTCTATGGACTATTCACTATCACTTTGGTTAAATCCCTGGTGTTTACTTGAAAATTATTAGTTTTTGAGCAAGATTAGAAGAGAAGGTTAATTAACTATCTCCCTTATTTAACGGACTATTGATAATGAGAATTTATATAGCCGACTTCAACTGATTCAGCGATTGAGGCATAGTTGATTAAGTTATAACTAAAGAAAGATTTGCAGCTGAAGTTGAAGAAACAAACAGAAGCTTCTTACATTACAGTCCATGGCGTATTTCCGAGCTGCCATAAGGGCCCCATTTCTTTCTTTCTCCGATTCAAATACTAACACGAAGGAATGTCCTTTCCGTGGTAGCCAAAACGACTTTGCTGCAGAATTTCCCCCTCCTCTAAATCCACAAAGCTACAAAGAAAAAAATGGGATAAGATGTGATTGTCACTTAGTATTTGGTGTGAAAAAATTGAAGCTCATAGACTCAAACTGAATAGTCAACACTGGTAGCCGGCTAACGGAGCACGAATGAACTACTTTGTTAATTATCTTTTCACCATGTACCTGCATAGACTTAGAGTACGAATCTCTAGCTTTTGTAATCCATCCTTTGCCTAACTTCAGCTTTGTTTTCCCGACATGAAAGCAGTGTGCAGAACGTGATGAATAGTTCCGTCCGTTCATCTGTGCAATAACCACCTGAAAGAAGAAATGATAATCTAATTTGCATGAAATAGTCAACTGACAGACAAGTCCATTACTATTATTTAATCTCTTATGGATTTTTTATTAACATCTGCATAGATATGCAGAAATTGTACAAGAAAACTTACACTGAATTCAATGTTCGACTTCCTGAAAAGTGTCTCCACATAACTCCCCAATCCAGAAGCTGTAAGAATTAATTAATAGAACTCCTTGTTTTAGTCATCAACAGGAAAAGAACATGCAATACAGGAAGAAATGCTATGATAAAGCAACATTTAGAAGTGAACATTAAGATGGAAATTCATAAACGGGGATAAACATGGTCCTGGACCAACCTGAATCTATAGCAGTAGTTGTCAGTGAGACTTTTTGGCCATTTGAGACTATATCTGCTTCTAAAAGTCTCCCAACATCAATGGGCTCAGGAGCATAAACAGATTTGTCCGCACCTGGTACAATGAACAAGTAATCATTCAATGACAAAAATTGTGGTGGAAAAAAAGGATGTTAAGCTCTCACCAGCTAGTTAGATTTCAAAATTGGTGGAGAGAAATGACTAAAGTTAGACTAATGTATATATGTTACATGGACTCTGGTATGATTATCCGATTTCTCTATGACTCCATCACAGTTTGTTCAAACTTTAGAAGGTTCCTAGAGTATTTTAGATGTATTTTCTGCCGTTTAAAGAAATAAACTTTTAAAAGGATAAATCAAGAACTTGGAATCTTTTGCAAATTTGAGTGAAAGACCTGAGAAGATATAAATGCAGAATGGAAAGTAGAGTTAATACCTACGATAGGTTCCCTTCTGCTGCATTCAGATGATAAGCGATACCACTGAATTGAACATTTTGAAACATCTATGGCTTCATCTGAACACGACTGGATCCTTAAAATAGAGCCTAACGTTTCAGAACTAGTCAACTCATAAAATTCGGATTTGTTTTGCCCAGCTCTTCTGCTCATTGCTAACTGCAAACAATGAGGAATCATCAGTCTTTCCACACAGAAAAGGAACACAAAAGGTAAGGATATAACAAACAGGCTCAAATGCTCTTACTATAATAATTTAAAGAGTAAATTTAACTGCATACTAAATTCTACTGGACATAAGAAGCATTAAATACTCCAGAAAATGAAGATTAATAATAAGTAGTTTGTTTCCAAAATCTGTACTGTTTCTTTAGAGGACATAAAAATACATGCAGATATGCATGCAGGAGGAAAATGTACTTGTAGTTCATGGAGCAAAGAGGATATTCAAGTACTGCATGTGTGTACATTTGCAACAGAAGAAGAAAATGCTAAGAACCATAATTGGAAAATTACATTTTTGATATTCATAACTATGTTCACAACTTATCATGGACTTCAGCTGTAATTCAAAGCACTAAACCATTTTTTATGTGCATTACATACAATGGCTAACAATCTAGTTGAAAAAAATGGGTCCCAATAAACCAGAATAGAAGATTTATATTGTCCATTCCGACTAATTAAGGTTGATGTGTGGTTGATTGTTGTTTGATATAATATAGTTGAAAGTAAAGGATACCTCTTTCTTAAGCTTAATAGAAACAGTAGACTTCTCCCTGATCTGAATTCTCAAAGCCCTCAGTTCATGTTCCATGTCCATCACCTAAAAAAATACAGAAATATTGTTTGTCATAAGTGCACAAAAAAAAGATAAAGTTGAAAGTTGTATGAACAAGACCATTGATCAATCTTCAGATGGATCATACCGGAAAAGAAGGAACAAAGAGTTTACCCCATGCAGTCATAAGAAAAGTTTCTCTATAACTTATGTGGACCGTATAACAAAAATTAGGTCAAGGTTAAAATAACAAAGAACAGCAGAAGAACTATTTATCTAGATATACAGTTAGTGGTCTCCCTGGAACAGAGAGAACGACTATTTCCAAGCTGAATATCCACTACCACTATGAGAAAAAAAACTAGCGAAGAGTCAGAGCCGGCCATCTTAGTCTAAATATAACTTCTAATGAAAGTTCACGTGGTGTCATGGATTGGATGTGAAAGTAAAGTGAAGCATATTTAAAGCATACCTTACTAGGCTGATGCAACAGTTTTATTCTTCTAGCTTCTTGAACTTCTTCCAGCAGGCCTTCCACTTCCTGGCAAGGACTAGTGTTAGTTTCATTGGGAAATAAAACATTCTTCCTTTCATGAAAGTCGAATTGTTTTTGTATGTAATTACCATAATCAACTATTATCAAGAAAAGGGAAGCCATAATTTGGATATCTAAAGCGGAAAGGTGAATTCAGATGCTTTTATAGTTCTGAACACGTTGAAATTTGAGCAACTTAGTCTTGCTGACCTTCAACTCACATAGAAGTCAAAGAAGACATCTATGATTGAGAATTTAGTACATTTCGGCCAAGGTAGGGTTTTGGGAGGAAGAAGACCGAAAATGGGTAGGGAAAAATATTTTTGGATCTTTTCCTTAAACTTCTGATACCATGTAATAATTTGAAAATGTTTTCCTCAATCGTATTCTTCCATTAAGGCTCTCTCTATGTAGAAAGATATAACCTATATTGATTACATTACACTCATAGACACTATATTCTTTTCAGATATTATTAGTGGCGAGACTGAAAACTGTTTAGATATGTAAGCATACAAGGATTTCTTTTTGCAAGTTGATATCATATAGAAAATGCTGGGTCAAATGTAAGTATTTGAAATATTACATTTTGTGACGAGATAAAAGAAATAATAACAACAACAAATTTCCTTTCAAAGCTGATGATCAAAATTTTGGAGCAGACCAAACACAGAAGATAACTTTTGTCCCTTAATGAGTTCGTTATATTAAATGTACGACAAAATAAATGAAGTGAAAGCGGAAGAATGAGTTGGACACTAAGACTATTGGGCAGCACCATATAAAGAAGTAGAAGATAAAACAAGAAATAACCACAGAAATCTGTAAGAAATGCACCTTAAGACACCAAATTCAGTTTGATTACATTTTTCACCTGAGGTTACTCGCTTAAGATTTGTCAATATAGCACCGTGCATATCATCTTTATAAGATAATTGTCCAGTCTCTTGACAGATACACTAAATATACACATGGCAGTTACCTGCTTTGCTGAGGTTGGGGAATTCCTTTCTTCTTCATCAAGGGCCTCTCCAATTCTTTGCACGACTGATCTGGCACTCTCAATTTCAGCACAAGCAAAAGATCGTTCCTGGTTAACCAATCTTTTAGCATCTTCTGAGGCCTGTAAGAAAAAAGACTAGTCTTTTAGTTTCTTTTCTCCATGTTTCTTTCACATACAGAACAGCACAGAAATTAGCGATCGAGGCTTGACCACAATTTAAATGATATATAACTAACCTGCTTGAGAAAATTCACTAGCTTTTTCACTTCAAACTTCTCTTGAATCAGCTCTCCCTCATTTTGCGTCAACTTTACTGCCAAAGCTTCCACCTGGAGAAATTATGCGCCAGGCTTTAAGAAGATATATATTTAGTTAAGTAAACAAGAGGATCTTCCCAGGTACATATCTGAGAAATATATGTCAATTACATCTATATAGAGAAGCGATATTAGACTACTAAAATCCACTCGGAATCGAATTATTGGGTTCCGCATAGCTTATTACTACCTAGCATAGCAATAGAATTGAAGCAGAAGCATTATTATGTGGGACAATTAGCAAAGAAAACTAACCAATGAAATAGCTTTTTCAATGTCGTCCTTGTTTAGTCCTGTCAATCTTCCTTTGAGAAATTCTAAAGAATCTCTGAGCTTCTTCAAAAGGACATGTCCCTCTAGAGAAGGTGCTTCTCTAATTTTAGCCTGGAAAAAACAAAACAAAAGCTTAATTTGTATATAATTCAAGTCCTATATTCACATCTTCATAAAAATTATATCTATCTCAAAGACCAAAATCACAGTAAATGCTGTCTAGCTTCACATGAAAATTTTCATGTCTTTGTTTACTCTTTCCATCTCTATTGTCCTACGTGATGTAAAATGAAAATAAAGTCGGACCCCTCTATAACAATCATCCTCTATAACAACATTTCACTATAACGGCCTAGGTTTTTTAACCGACTTTCATATTATGTTACATTGTACGTTCTCTATTACAACATCTCGCTATATCAGCCAAAAAAAAATATTCGGACAACTGACGTCGTTATAGAGAGATTTGACTGTAGTGACAAACAATTAAAAGAATTTGAAATCAGATGGAACTTGAAGTGAACGCAGAAAAATGAATGTACCTCATTAGACAATTTAGCTGCAGCTGACAAATTCTTGTCAAATTTGCTAGCAAGGTCACGAACAGAAAGGCGGTTGTGTTGTTCTGTCAGACGATTTGTTTCTTCCTCGACTACCTCCTTTAAAGGTGGGCCTTTATTGTCGTCCTTTGTTTCCTGTAGAACCTCAAAGTTGGGTCCTAGCTTATATGTTGGAAACTGGTTATTGATCAAGCTCACATCTGTTGATACTGACCGAACTATCTGCATCTGAGGCTCATCTACAAATTCTGGACTAACCTTTGTCATTTGACCAGTTTTATCTGTTCATCAAGATGCAAATGAAATTTAATATCCCAACAGACATCAGCAAGATACAATAACTACAAGAAAGTTCCATAAAACAGATTGCAGCCTAGTTCCTTTATGATATTTAAAAAAAACATAATTAAATGATAATAACTCCTTCAGTAATTTGTGAAAAAAACAATATAATGCTTTCTTTCATCCTACATGGAACATCTCTAAGCCTCTAACTACACCATCCCACATTCACACCCTTAAAAAGGGGAACTAACATTTCTTTCCCAATATTAAACAAAGATCACATTTTGCATTTAATTAAGAAAAACTTGAGGTGAGAGACTATAATTAAAAGCCATTGATGCCAAAAAAAAGACAATCTTGGAAACTAACCATAAGCTTTAGAATAACATGTTGAATACAGGCATTTCACCAAATATAGTCCTATAAACCCAAAATAAATGGCTAATTGCCTAAAACTTGGTAACAATAGTGGAAAAGGGTATTCACAAATTAGCAGAACTACTGCTGATCGAGGAATGCAATACTAAGGTGACAGGAAAAGGAAAACAAGAAAGAAACCTCAAGATTATAGTGTTATTAGAATATAAAGTTCTACACAAAAATAAAAATATATATACCAAAAGGAGGTAATTTAGGAGTTTTGGTAGGTGAAAGGGGAGGCAATACAAAGTTAAAAGGCTGCAATATACAACCAAAGAAGGAACAAAGCATGTTTGGGTTAAAGACATAATGATAACTGCTGAAGTTAGTAATAATTGTATTACCAAAAGCTTTCTAGTGAAAGATCCATCATCAACAATGGAGAAACATAAAAACCAACAATTCTGATCTTAAATATCAACAACATACCCAGTGTAATACACAAGTGAAATCTGGGGAGGTTAGGATGTACATTTGCGGGATAGAGAGGTTGTTTCCGATAGACCCCTCGGCTCTAATCTTAAATATCATAAAAGAAAATGGAAAAATTAATAATTTAAAGACCATTTTCATAGAAAGTAAAGGGGAAAAAGGCAAACCTCAGATTTTTTTCTTTTGACAGCCAACATAGAGAAGAAAATAGTGAACTTGTAGAATCAAGAAGTAGTAAAAGTTTTAAAACTGGAGAATATCAAAATATACACTTTCCCTTGATTTGTACTAATATTTTCTTGAGAGTGAAAATTCTTTTATTTTGGTAAAGTAGCTTATCATCTCATCTGTCTTCAAATAGAGAAATATGAAGATATCCACACATGCATTACCAAATTTAGAAACAAAAATTCCATTACTGATACAGACATTTCTTTAATTAACCCTTATATTTTTCGTGTATAGTAGCATTAAGATGCATAAAGACTCAAGATTTCCTTAATAAACATGCTTAAGAAGCAATAATTAAGGCTTGATTAAGTAAAGAACATTCTTTTACTCACCAGCAAAGTAAACAAGCAAATACCCAACAACCAAAATAGTTAAAAGAAACAACAACATACCCAAAATAATCCCACAAAATGGGTCATGTATGAAGAGTTTAGCCCTACCTTGGTGTAAGGTAGGAGCCTGTTTCCGATACACCAAAGTAGTTAAAAGAAACAACAACATACACAGTGTAATTTCATAAAATGAGGTCTGGTGAGGATAGAATATACTGTGAACTTACACCTAACTTGGAAGGTACAGACGATAGACCAGAATAGTAAAAAGAACTTAGAAGCTTCATGCATTAGTAGAAGAACAAAAATGGGAGAACCCAATATGAATAAAACACTAAAAAATGAATCAAAATGCTAATACTTACAGATTATTGAGGAAATTAGACAAATGAAAAGAACATATTTTTATGTTCTTGAAACTGAAGAAACAATATTAGTTCTTGAGAGAGAGAGAGAAGAATGATGGGAACAATTGAGAGAGAGAGAGAGATGAATGTTGTGCTTTACTAAAAGCAAAGTGAAAAGGAAAAGCTTCTTCCTTCTCTGGTTTACCAGATTTCATTTTTTCCCTTTTTATTTTTCTTTCTAGTCTACTCAAAGCTAAGCAAAAACATTTTACAGGTACTATAATAATGTGTGTGTTATTTATTATACCCCCATAATAGGCTAGTCTCATCAATCCGGACCCCCCCTGTGTAACATTTTTGTTGCCAATCTAAATTTAGTCCAAGGAACCGGAATCTTAGTAGTTTGTATGGTTGATTAGCTAAATTTTCGCTTTATCTTAAAAGTTCCATTTCCCAACTTTTAATTTCCCTCCCCTATTTTCTTTCTTTACTCTCATGTAATTTTAAAAAAATTAAAAAAATGTTGAAGGACCCTTATGTAAAAGAATTGTCAGCAAATTTAGATTTAGTCTGAGGACCTCGTATGTGTGAAATTTCTTGTCGCAAATCTAAATTTAGTGAGTGATACAGGTGTGAAATTTTTCATCACTATTCTAAATTTAGTTGGGCTCCAATTTAAATATTGAATACCTGATGAAAAATTAAAAAAAATATTGTATATAGGATAGTTTGATTTAGAAAAAAGAATATCTAATATATTTTTGGAAAAGCAAACCCAATTTTGATGGTAAGAGAATATGATTTTAAAATAAGTAATTTTAAAATTTTGATAATGATTCAAATTTAGTTTTTTAAAACTAAAATTATGTTGGTAATTGTATTTTTTAGACGAATTTGAAACGAAATTTGAGCTTAGTTTACTTCTTACAAAAAGAAAATTGACTTTCCTTGACATTTTTATTATTCCTATGGAAAGGGAGAGAAAAGAAGTTCATATTGATTGATTTAAAATAATTTTTGAAAATGAAAGTCTTGCAGTAAGGATAATGATACCTATTCCAAGTCTCCAACGTAAAGGTATGTTTGGACAAGCTTCTAGAAAAGTGTTTTTGTTTCTTAGAAATAGTTTTGCAAAAATTATTTTTACATAATCTGTTAGGGTATTTGGCCTATAATTATAAAAGTACTTCTCAGAAACAGAAACAGTTTCTTGTTTGGCACACATTTATGTAAATTTACTAGAATATTCTTTTTAATAGATTTTATAAAATTTAAAATATTCTTTTCTATCCTAAGTTTCTAAAAATTAGTATACATTTACAATTTAAAAAAAAAATATTTAATTGCAACATTTAATCAAAATTAATATTATATTGTACATAAAAATGTAACGACAATATGATAGTCAATGACTCAAATATGTCCAAACCTACCTCCCGCCCTACCCACACCTACCCCCACCTACCCCCACCTCATCCTCAAATTTCTATGTCATGTTTTTTTTTACTTTTATAAAAAAATATTAAAAAAACTCTTCCCCCTTACCCCCAACCCACCCCATTGCCCTATCCCATACTCAAATTTCTATTTCATATTTTTTGTTACTTTTATAAAAAATGATAGAAAATATGAAAGTTTTTCTTACCTCCCCCCACCTACCACATTTTTAAATTTCTATTTTATATGTTTTTTACTTTAATAAATAATTTATAAAAAATACGAATTCTTTTCTTACCCACCCCACCCCATCCTCAGTTTCTATTTCATATTTTTTGTTACTTTTATAAAAAATGATTGAAAATATAAAAAAAAATCTTACCGCGCCCTCCCCCCTCCCTCCCGTCCACCTACCACATTCTCAAATTTCTATTTTATATTTTTTTAATTTTATAAATAATTTATAAAAAATATGAATTTTTTCTTACCCTACCCCCACCCCACCCAATTGCCCTACCCCATTCTCAAATTTCTATTTCATATTTTTTTACTTTTATAAAAATGATTGAAAATATTAAAAATTCTTACCTCCCCAACCTACCACATTCTCAAATTTTTATTTTTATTTTTATATTTTTATGAACAATTTATAAAAAATACGATTTTTTTCTTACCCACCCCACCCCATCCTCAAATTTCTATTTCATATTTTTGTTACTTTTACAAAAAAATGATTGAAAATATAAAAAAATCTTACCTCGCCTCCCCGCCTCCCGTCCACCTACCACATTCTCAAATTTCTATTTTATATTTTTTTAGTTTTATAAATAATTTATAAAAAATATGAATTTTTTTCTTACCCCCACCCCACCCCATTGGCCTACCCCATCCTCGAATTTCTATTTCATATTTTTATTACTTTTATAAAACATGATTGAAAATATGAATTTTTTCTTACCTCCCCTACCCCCGCGTCCACCTACCACATTCTCAAATTTCTATTTTTTTTTTACTTTTATAAAAAATATGATTTTTTTCTTACCTCAATCCTCAAATTTTTATTTCATATTTTTTGTTACTTTTATAAAAAAATATATATATATATATATGAATTTTTCCCCATACCCCCACCCCATCCTCAAATTTAAACTTCATATTTTTGTTACTTTTATAAAAAAAATATTAAAAATATGAATTTTTTTCTTACCCCCTACCCCCACCCCATCCCATTGTCCATCCTCAAATTTTTATTTCATATTTTTTGTTACTTTTATAAAAAAAAATGAATTTTTTTCTTACCCCCTACCTTATCTCATTCCCGAATTTTTATTTTATATGGGAATATTATATGAGATTGAAAGAAATTTTGTGAAAAGAAAAAAGTAAATGAGTCCAAAAAAATCATTTAATAAGCAAAAAGGGTTTTTCGAGAACACTTTTCGAGAAACACCAAATTGGTATTTCTGCTTCTTTTTCCATCTAGAAACACTTTTTAACTTCTTGAAAAAATGTTTCTACTTCTGGAAAGTACCTGTTTGAGCAAAGAAATATTTCTTCTAAACAAAAACACTTTCTTGGTCAAACATGTACTAAAACACTTTTTTCTGAATTTCTCTCGTTAAAAAGGACATATCACACCCAAATTCTTTAAAAAATGTTATGTTATGACTTTGACTCTTTATCATAAGTTCATAAATTTCTAAGATTGATATCAAAGATATAATCATACGAAAAAAATAATATCATTTCAATAAATATTTGTATAATTATCAATTATTTGATATTTAATGACACAATTAATTCAAATTCTCACTAGCAAGACTTATTAAACGGAGAAATTAATCCAAAATTTTCATTTTTATGATTCAAATAACAAAAATGTTATGATAATACGAGACAATAATATCATGCGAAAAAATAATATCAAAACACATATTTGTGAAGTTTGAAACTGATAGAGTGTACACTGACTTTATCCGACATCATTAAGGTAGAAAGATTATGTATGAAAAATCATCGACTCAAGTAACACATAACTAATCGGTTTAAAAAAAGTAAAAAAAACATAAGTAAAAAAGACGATACTGACACTTATTATTAAATTATATTCTATTTATTTTACTTCTTTGTTGCAACATCTTAGTCAAAAAGAAGATTGACCACAGTAAAATTGTGAAGTGGTAATAATAGCACTCACGTGGTCTCTTATACAGGCTTCACTTCAAGCCCATCATTGTTAAATCAGCTAAAAGGTCAATTGGTTGAAATTAGTTTAAAGATAAAAAGCCCATTCAACAGACCACGCGCAAGTGGGCCCACTTTACAGCCTGATTAACACAATTATCAATGCGTTTATACTGGCGCGTATAAAGGTGCGAGTAGGATTATCATATTTGGAGACATGTTTTTACGGTAAGATATCGCTATCAAATTCACCTCCCATTTTGAGAGATTTACGCAATTGCCATTTCGCGTCATTTACGTCAGTGTATTTTGTGACCTAACGCCTCAACGACCGTTATCGGTTTAATCCTAAGATGGATGCACGTGATGTACCACGTGCATGTTACTTTTTAGATTATTATTTTTAAAATATTTTTATTAATCACAAGTATGTGTTTTCAATAATTATAAGATTTAAGAAGTTATTAAGATCTAACTCGTGATTATCCGTAATTATTTCCTTGAAGCTTGGTACTCGATTCCTTCTTGAAGAAGACGAGATATGCTTGATTTGATTCTTTCCGGCTCTAGTTTATTTATCTCCATAAATAAGTCCTTACTTATTTTATTTTTTTGAACTTGTTACTTTGGACTTCGTTAGTCAATTGAATTGTCGTCTTCCATTGGGTCTTGCGAGTTAGTTAGGCCTTTTCTTTCTTTGTTAGTTTGTATCATTAAAACTTAACACTAACAAATAACATATAGAATAAATCAACGATGGTGAGGTTTAACATAGAAAATTGAAACGAATCCAAAACTAGGTTATACTTTTGTAATCATGTCGATACGATAGCTTTCCTCTAATTAAATTTTACCTTTAGTCATGCTAAAAAATATACAAATGTAGTTTCACTAAAATTAACAAAATGATTCATGCACACAAAAAAAAATCAAAAGATAATTAAAATAACACAAGTTTGGTTTTAATTTATTTAATGAATATATAGGAAAATAATTAGAGCATAAAAAGGTGAATCAAATGTGTTGTTTCAATTAGTACAAATTACTACATCAATCCTTTCATACAAGCTTTAATCATTAAATCAGTTGGATGCAACTAACCTTTTATTTTCTTAATTTTTATTAAGGCTTTGGGTTCTATCTTCTCATGATGAATATACTCAAGTACTAATAAAGAATGTTATTTACTTGTAACAAAAAAATTCTAAATGTTCTTTTTGGCTCCCACGGCCCAATCATCTTGCCACGTATACTAATTAACTACTTATGTATCCTCTTAGATTTATTAATTAATTAATCAACGCCTTGTCCTCGTGATGATTGTTTTTGTAGATAAATTTGAGCTAATTGACAAAGCTTTGCTTTAACATTTTGTATTTTTTTTTGTTGACGAAGGAACCCGTCAACCAAAAAGGTTTAATGCAGTGATCAGGCTCACGATATCATAGCCTCGCTTCAAGCATAATTACTACCCTTGCGGGTAACATTTTGTATTGTTTATCATATGTAGGTGGGGTGCAATTTGTAGGTATCTTTGAAGAAGCTATATTTTATTATGATTAGTGATTAAATTAGAGCTAAATTCTAAAGTATAATTAAACAATAAATAAATAAATCTAAAAAGAGGAAGTGAAATTGGGATCTTAGGGAGTTTTTTTTTTTGTGGAACTTAGAGAGTTGTTTTGTTGGACTTAACTAAGATATAGCTTTCATACTATCCTACTTTTTTTAATATGAGTTGGTAGCTGTCCATTAATGATTATTTTCGTATTTTCGACGAACTCCTTAATCTTAAATTGAAAAAAAACGTATATATTTTTTTATTTAATTATTTGGTATTTCAATGATGTCTTCTAATCTGAATTCACGTCTGACAACGACACTAAGGGGAGTAAACCACTCCCTCCCTATTCGAAACTTATATACGACTAATTCATATAGGTGCCGAGTAGCTCACATAACGGGCCAGGTAAAACGTAACATTTTCTTAATTACTAAGAAATTTTTCATTTTCAAAGTTCAAATTCGAAATCTTTAATTAAAAGATGAGAGATTCTAAATATTCCTAACATATTTTGTGGTGGTAGAAAAGAATAGTTACATAATAAATAGAGGCAGTATGGAAGAGTACTAGACAAACGGTTCGATCCACAGTTAATTCAAAGCAATTCGTTTAAACAGCTAGCAAATACTCCACTTAATTAATTAGTTGTTGTTATGGACATACAAGTCTGACTTGGTGATTGGATTGTTGTATACGAAGTTATCCAATCATTTTATTAATTAATTTCTAGAGAAATTAAAACAAGTTTTTTCCAAAATATGAGTCCACAAGACTGATAGCTGGACAATGACCTTATAAATAAGCCTAGCATATAATAGAAATAAGATAACTACTACTACAACTTATATTTATAGTTGCATTAAAAAGATTAGGTTTGCCTCATAAATTTAATGAAATGGTTCGTGATTGATCAGTAGCCCAGTAGCTAGATAGTTTATCATATCCTTCATAGACGGGACATATTTGCTTCTTCATTTTAATGTACATTGTTTTATAGTCATTTATAGTGTACGCGGGATTTTGTGCTAAATGATGTCGATCTATATTAATTACCATAATAGGTGTGGTAAATGAATTTTAGTAATATGAATTCGTGGTCAAAGTCGGTTAATTACCAAACAGTGGCGGCTCAATACTAATGGTGGTCTAAAGCTAAGCTTCCAAAATATTTTTATTTGAAATCTATTTTTTTAAAACTTTTACTCGAAATTCTCGTTCAATATTCATGTCACTTGTGATTTCCGGTGAAACCACAACAATTACAAATCAATCTTCTTTATAATTTTCTTAATAAAATTGTACGTCTTAGTTGATTTATGACAATATCAATATGCATATCTTTTGATAATAAAGTTTTACTAACTGAATTATCTGCAAACATTCAGTAAATTGTGCACGCCCGGCCGGCCGGAGCCTCCGCGGCTCCGCCCCAGTTTTTTTTTTATTAATTTCAAATATTAAAATATGTATTAAACATGTCTCCAATCTTATTAGTGGAAGTTGTAATCTAACGGTTGAAGGTTCCTTCAAAAGTCATTAGTAATTGAGAGATCGCGTGTTCGAATCTACAAAAGTTGTTTTTTTAAAATATAAGAATTAAATTTGGTCAAAGTTCAGCCCCCGCCCAAAATAAATTTGGGCCCAAATTCTATGTCCCAATTTGATGTTTTGATCAATAATTTTTTAATATTGATTAATTAGTTAATTTTAATTTTTCATATGAATAAAAAAGACCTTTTTTTTTTCCTCGCATGAGCCCTTAAAAATATAAGAACGGCCATGTTAACATCATTAATGGTTGATTAAATTTAATAAATTCACGTTTGGAAATAAAAATAGAATCTTACTTTCTATTCCAAATTGATACAATAGATGCTTTGTATTATTATTATTATTATTATTATTATTATTATTATTATTGTAGACCTCTTAATATTTTACGTATATCCCAAAAAGACTATTGCATGATTCTCATGTTCAAAAAGCTATCAATTAATTTATGGAAGGTTTTTTTCTCTTAACTGCCAGAAAACACAACACATGGTAGGTCCAATATATATCTCCATGCATGTACCAATAATACTGTGTGTAGACCCTTAGCTATATAGTAGGATATTAGTAAGTAGCTATGGCCCTTTTTTTGAGTTTTCGGTCCAACCGTCTGAGTGTATTGAAACTCGATTAAATTCAAATTTACTACAAAATACGTCATATTTGGAGTGAAGTGTTCCCCACCAAAAAAATCATACCCAGAGATAGTTTTTTTTCTTTTTAATAAATAATGAAGGAGCATATACTACTTCATCACACCTGTTAATTAGGTGGTAGTAGCTATATATGGCCTTTATGAACTCTTCTAATGGTTGTCATTTTTATATTGGCCTATTAAATATTAATGCCTCAAATTTTGGATGATATCCATTTGGATTACAAAATTTTAGGGGAAAAGGCAATATAATGTCTGGATTTAGTCTTGATCAAAGAAATTATTTTGTGTGTGTTGGAAGAACTTCATTTAGACAAAAATCTCGACTGGTTTTTCGTTTTTTTCTACGGAAGACAAATTAAACAGCTGGTATTAATTAATATAATAAAACAAAAAAATTTATCCTCTTTGTCCATTTTCTTTTTGTTTGGTATTGCATTAATTAACAGATTAGTGTGAAGTCATGTGGCTATTGCATTAAAAAAAATTGTATATATATCTCAATTCTCATGTCTAATAGTAACAAGTATTTGTTGGTTATAGCACGCCAGCACGGACTATGATCTATAAAAATAATTTTAATTTCATAGATAAAATAATCCAAATGAAATAAGTTCTAAATCACGGGTCTAAATGAACACATTACCAGTTATGTAATATCACATGATATTGTTAAGTATATATTTAGATTTCGGAAAGACTAATAAGTACTGATAAAGATAGTTGGTTAGTGTTTTCCTTATAATAACAATATACCCATCAACCAATATGATGGGATATATGAGATCTTTTGACTCTTAATAGAAGTAGAAGATTTCCGATTTATCCTAGAAATGAAGAAATTTCTGATGGAAAGCTTTTGCTTAATAAATCATACGTACGTGACACGAAACATGATTAGTTGGGGGGTATAGTGAGTTGCAAATTTCAAATGTTTCAACAATAGCTATTATTACACCTTTGTTTCAAATAAGTTGGGATCGAATATATGCATTTTTGCAATTTAGTTTAAGCTGAATTCAAGTTATCATTACATCAACACAGAAATAAAAGTAAAAATAAGTTAATACATATGTAATAATAATGATGATGATAAGAAGAAAAAATTACTTGGGAAATTTTAAATCCGCATGTAATTTACCTACGGATGTTGCTTCAAAATTTGCAAGAACTTCCCCATGTAATTCAATATTTTGTAGTAATGACCGATGCATGAGCTGAGGCTTCCATATCCCGCCGATCCTCCGCAAAAGTAAGGGCTCATAGGGAGTCAAAAGCAAGCAAAGTAAAAGGCGGGTAAAACTCACATAAGCAGAGGGGGAGACACATTCATGAAAAGCGAGAAGTCGGAGAGTGACCATAATATTATAAGTCAAGACTAAAATCTATTACCAACTAGTAAATATCATCACTTATATGATCTCTTTCCTTCATCGTGTCATATTTTTAGGCTTTAGTTAAGTGTGCATTATTTTCAATAAATTGTAGGTCTTTCAAGATAATCGATCATTTCATGTGATTTCAGATCTACCTCATTCCTTTTTAACACCTTCAGTCCTCACAGCTTCACATCTACTAATTGGTGCATATGTACGTCGACGCAAGATAGGATCAAACCATCTCAATTGACTTCTCTTGTTTTACCCTACATGTGCTATAGCTATTTGCGCCTTCCGGTGAATATGATCGTTTTTTATCTTAACCAATCTTCTATAATTGCATACATTTTAGCATTCACATCTCTATAACACTCATTTTGTGGATATATTCGACCTTAACGATTCAATAGTCACTATCATATAATATTACATGTTTTTATAGTTGTTATGCAGAATTTACCTTTGATGTTGATAGACATTCTTCTATCACATAACACCCCTAACATTTTTCTATTTCAATTATCCGATTTTAAGTATACCATTATCTTGAAATGACGAGCATAGATATCAAAAAGGGTGGTCCAAGCTACATTTTAAAAATTTATCTTTTTTCAAGATGTGGTATGATTCTTTATTTTAGAAGTAGAAGAAAAAAGAGGGCTTCAATTTAAAGCCACATAATCAAAACTTAGCCCTACTCTTTATTGTGTTTCTGAGGTTTTTTTGCAGCTTTTCTAAAGTTGTTAGTATTTCCCGCTGAAATATTGTGCTGAAACATCTTCTTGTTTTCTTTAATTTGAATTGAAATTAACTCTTTAGCAAAATATTATATAAAGAGTTAAAAAGTAAATTATTCTTATAAAAACATGGAGGGGACAATATTCCTATTAGGTGCTATCTATTTGGTTGCAGAAATCATCACAAGAAGACACAAAGGTCACAGAGAATAATTGTTTGAACGGTTAAGATGTATCAGAACAATCCAAGTCTGTCAACAGTATTGACTCCTCGAGCTTAATGATTTTTGTCACTTTCCTCCTGTTTTTCTTTTTATGTTTTATAAAAATCCGAAATCACCTTTTTTTCGAGCGGAGAAAAATATAACAATCTAAGAACACACCGTACTCTTAAGATTCATATACTTATTTCACTAGTCGACAATATAATTACATGTATAAAACATGAATTATACCGTAAAATTTACTGTCTAAATCGTATTTATTATAAAGAATAATTTCAGTATTCGGTGAAGATCATTATCGTTCTTCTAAAAATCTACCATCGTAGTTCTTTACGGAGAACAAGAGTGTATTTTATAGACAAGGAAAGACTTTCTTTCTTTCTATTAGTAGGAAAAGGAATTAACCTCAAGTTAGAAGATTAAAGTTGCTACGTTTAGGATTTCCTTATATATTTCTGAAGTGACACGGCTATTTATGGACTTTTTCAATAGTTGTGTCCTTTCTTCTTTTTATTTATTATTAGTATTATAATATATATATATATATATATATATATATATATATATATATATATAATTTTGATCTTAAATTTTGATATATATTTTTTAAATTTGTAAAAATAAAATTTATATATTTAAAAACTACACTAAAAGTACTATAAGTCCTGATAATTTATAATTCAAATAATTTAGAAAAAATGCAAAAAAAAACGTGGTCAAAGAACCACCTCGTAAATTCCTCAAATAGTAAAAGATTCACATAAATTGAAACAAATGAAGTATATTTTTATTTCCATCCGTTTAATTTAGTCTATCATAATAAGTTATTCTTGAATTTCGGAGCGATAAAGAAGAAATGAACTATAGTACATCAATATTTATTGTCTTATTCTCTTAGCTAACGAGAATTACTCGTAAGATAAGTCAGATCGAGTAAAATTTTGAAAATAAAACAGTAAAATTAAAGATGTTTGTTTGCTCTTATTTTGTACTATCAAACAACAAAGATGTTTGTTAACTCTTATTTTGTACTATCAAACAATAATAACAAACTCAATATAATCACATGACGGGGGTTTGAAGAGGGTGTAGTATACACATACCTTACCCCTTACTCTTAATTTGTATCGACCACCAAAAAAGATAGTCATATTTCACCGAAGGCGGATTCAGAGTTTGTGGGTTCTGAACCACAATGAATTTTGAGTATTAATTATTTATAAACGTAGTAAGTGAATTTCTTAACACAAATATAAAATTTGCAATAAAATTATTAAGTGGTAGTGAACACGTAACTTTAACCGTAAATCCTCCATGTCTCACTCTCTTACTCTTTCTTACAACTCGTTTGTCTCATCCCTTTTTCCTTTGCAAACAAAGGCCAAACAAAAATATGAAGTTGGGCTTATTTCATTTGTTTCTTTCGATTCTCTCAAACTTTGCTTAATCTAGCGGGTTGGGTTATTAGGTGATTGGGCTTACGACCTTTGGGCCAATTAAACGAGGTAGTCGAGCTTCTGTATTTCGGTACTAGGATTTGGGCCACTTTAGTGGAGTAGTTGGGCTTCTTCCTTACGGTACGACAAAGGATGGGCCATAGAATTTGAGAATCTCTTTTTCCATGTTCAACAGGTTTCTTTTTTTTTTCCGTTCCCACCCGGTATCCGGTATCCACATTAAAGCCCGACTATATTCGAATTCACGTTGCATAGGGACCATTAGGGGGAAGCTCTCCCTACCAAAAAATTTTTTGTACCCAATGCTCGAACCCATTACCTCTTGTTAAGGGAGAAGCAACCCAATCCATTGCACAATATCCTTGATAATATATTCTAACATGTTTCACGAATAATAATAATAATAATAGAAAATTCTTTTTCCTTTTTTTTTCTTTCTTCCATTACTATTTCTTGCCAGGATGAATACAATCCCGTCATTCTTAATCGAAGGTTTTATTTTAGAGCCATGAGATTGAGAAAAGTCCTAGTAAGAAGTGTTTATGAATTAATTGGGATCTCAATGCGATTACAGGCTATCGAGTGGATTTTTTTTCTTAAAAAATGACACTTTAGAAAGGTATAAGATACTTGATTATTCGATATAGAATATTAGTTGACAAGTAGGTTAAGATGTAGGCATGTCCATATACTAGAGGCATCTAGTCAAGTCAATTACAAGGAAACGTATATTATTATTTTTGACTCGAATATGAGTATAAGTTTGAGTACAATTATTAGTGTGTGTATATGTCATATACAAAGGAGATAAGGGATTAGTATATTGCATATGTTCAATGAGTTATTATAGTAACTAAAGTTATACATGTGGACTTTTTGTTTCTTCTGTATGTAATGTAAATTATTTTAATACCCACATAATGACAAAACGAGATTTGTTCAAACATAAATGAATTGCCTATTTTGAGTGGAATGCTAAAATTCAATTAAGATATACATTCCAAATTTTAAAAGAGTAGTTAT
Organism: Przewalskia tangutica; assembly: GCA_029844215.1. Lineage (NCBI taxonomy): Eukaryota > Viridiplantae > Streptophyta > Magnoliopsida > Solanales > Solanaceae > Przewalskia > Przewalskia tangutica. The sequence goes on along the minus strand of CM056738.1, from coordinate 97,872,157 downwards.
GTTTTATGAAGTCATTTTATTTACATATATTGGAATAATCATGTCATTGATTGTTGTAATTTTGATAAATAATAATAACAATAAATATTTAAATAAATAAATGCATTTACTCAACTAAAAAGTATAAGCTAAAATCGAAATATTAATTGAAACTAGAGATTATTCAATCATGATAAGAGAGTCGCATTTAACTAAACTATTAATTAAACCCTAGTGAACGTCACACATATTTTAATCACGATCAGTTGTTGCTTCTTAATGAAAGTGAAAACCTATGAATTAAAATATGTCAATTTAAAACATCACATTAATAATAACGAAGTATTACACATCACAATTTAGCTGCATCCTAACATAAGCGAATTGCCTATTTTGAGTGGATGGTTAGAATATCGTCAAAATAAACATTTAAAACTTAAAAAGAGTACTTATAAAGTTACTTTTTACTTATATTAAATTAATTGCGATATTAACTATTATAACTTCGCCGAATAGATAGTTAATTTTTAAATATATAATTTACATAAAAGAAATGCCTTAACTAAAAGTGTAAGCCCACTACGAGATTATTCAATAGAGAGTCCCATTCAACTAAATATTTAATTAAACCCTAGTAAACATCATACAAAAACTTTAAATTATTTATTTTATTTTATTTTATGTAGTTAATATTCTTTATGATATTATCAAATAATAAGATTTATAAATTGACATTTGTTATAGAGAGTTGCCGCTTCTCATTTAAAATTTTAAAATTTAGTTAAAACACAAATTCAAATATACTAATATCTCTATAAATCATCTTTTTTTTATTGTTATCTATTTCCTAATCATTTAATCACATTATAACTATTACTATAAGTTTACAACATTACAATTTAATTGCTTCCTAACATAAATGAAAAAACTTAAAAGAGTACTTATGTTGTTACCTTTTTGCATATAACAGAATACTCACATCATTGATTATTGTAATTTCACTAAACAAGTAACTTAATTATTTTCAAACAATCTAGTTGCAAAATCTAATAAGTCATTTTAAAAAAATGAAATGTCAATGAACCCGCCCTTTGTCATGATCACTTGGTCTCATTTTAAACCTTTGACTCCTTTAAAGCAATTTTTGTTTTTTTTATAAATAGTATAGAATAAATAAAAAAAATCCTTTTCTCCTTGTTTTCCCTCTACAACATATCTATGTGGAATTTTCAATTGATATCTAGGAATCTAATTCCTGTATCAATTCCATTTCTTGAATAATATCTTTTGATTGGTTCTTTTTCTAAAAAATAATTGGTTGGGAATTTTTATCTTTTATTTTCCTAGAATATCACAGGTAACAGATTTTTGCTGAATTTATTTTCAAAAAATTTCCTAGCAATCTTTTATGGTTCATTCAAAGATTCAAGAACTGAGCCTCTTGTTATACTGATAGCATTTGAGTCAAAATTTGATTGAAATAGAAGTTTTTTTTTACCAAAAATCCAATTTTTATTTTCTGGGCATTCTTGAAATTGGATAAAGATTGAATTTTTACTATTCGGATGTTAAAGATAGTTAATTTTTTAATCTGGGTTGTTGTTAGAATTTTGTTTAGAAGGGTTCTTCGTTATCAGTTATGACTAAGATTTCTGAGAAACTTAATAAATGGAGGGACTTTTTTGGGACAGCAAATTCGGATATATTTGATATAATTGAGTATGCTGTAATGGTGGCAGCTATAGATCATCCAAAAGAGTTCAAATTGAGAAGAGATGGAATTGCTGAATTGATTTTCACATGTAAAATCACTAAGTGTTTTGGTTGTGACAAGGTTGAATTAGTAGTACCAAATGCTGATGATGTAGTACCGAATGTTGATGATGTAGTACCAAATACTGATGATGAGGTTACAATAAAGTGTAAATTTGAGTTTGTTAAAGAGCTTGAAGGTTGTGATGTTAAAGAAAACATAAGTGAAATGAATGTGAATAAGATTAGCAATTATAGTTATAGTGAAGCCGAGGCGTTGAGCGATGAGATAGAGGAAGAGTCTCAAACTGTTGGAGAGGTCCTACGGATCAAAAAAATCATTGATAACAATCAAGACGAGGTTCATATCAATCGAGTGATTTTAATTCGCTTCAATTGAACTATTTTACTATTGTTGGTTTTGTTCATGCGTTCTATTGTTTTTCTTACGTTTTTAGACCTTATGAAGTAGGATGTTTTGTCATTGTACGGTCAGATCTCTCTATAACAATCATGTTTTTTTGTGGAATCGATCTTTTATGTTGTGTTATATATATGTTCTTTATAACAACATTTCGCTATAACTATCAAAAAAAAGTATCTGAACAAACGATGTTGTAATAGAGAGGTTTGACTGCACATGATTGTAGTTAGTCTAAAAAAAACTTGTGATGATTCTGACATAAGAAGGTCTATGAAACAATGTTGAAATCTGATGCCTTTTTCGTTGCCCTTTTATCTACTTTTCCTCTAATTGAACAAGTATATTTGCTTTATGTAAGCTTTGAAAAATTTATGATAATCCTTAATTGTTGGTGCTGATCTTTGTAATTTTACTTGCTTAGTTGGTGAATTATTAGTTCTGGCTTTTCTTCAGTTGTAAGGTTTTGATAGTGTGATGTTTTTTTGACAGTCCGATTCAAATATATACGAGAGCTTAAGGAGGCTTCAACTGATGGCTTTGTCTGTGGAGACTCTAAAGGTTTGATCTTTTGTTACTGTATACACTTGATCTGCAATTTGTTTAATTAGCAGTACTTAGTTCTCATAATTTTTTGTATCAGCAATTCATACTCAACGTATTTATTTTAAATTAGGCGACCGAGATTGGGAAGTCCGTTAATGCTCTCAGAAAGCACATCACAAATAATATTCGACATTTGGCCAGGACGTTGGTTGAGTATGGATTTCTTGCTTTATTGCTGTTGAACTATGATATAAACCCTAGAATGATTCCCAATATGAGTTGTGTTGCCATGTTATCTCATTTAGCCCTAGATTTGAACATTATTTGTCTTCCTAAATGAACATGAGAATTTAGTCATCTGGCGGCTCTTACAGCGTGCTTCACTTAATATAGTTTGAAGTTCTATTTCCTTTTTAAGATATGGCACGATTTTGTCGCTTGCAGCTTTCGTTTGATCTTCATATCTTCTTCTATTAATTTACATGATAGCGTGGATATTACAGAGACTTGATGATGTCCTTCCCTGTGGTTTAACGAATTTCTGCTTCAATATTGAGTGATTCTTTATTCATCAGAAGCAGAAGCATATAACTAATATCCCCCCTTAGATAAGCAGTTCAACACTACTTCCTTGTTTGACGTCCCAACTTGTTGTGATCCGTGTGTTTGATTGTGGTTATGTATGGAATTTTCGCTTAGCACTTATGTTGATTCATTTCTCATGTATCACAGGGACTGGATGGTTATGGTAGAAGAGTGGGTGAATGCTATAGCAGCCTATGCAGGTTCTTGTTATTTCGCCCTATCTGGCGCTCCTTCAAAATTTTGTGTTTTGTACTGTATGTTTGTATTCGTTATAATTGAAGTCTAACATGGTGAGTTGCAAATATTTATTGGTACAGAAGAAAGGACCCCCGAGTCTATGAAAATATCTGTTGTTGATGAAGAGGAGGAAGGACTTCCTTCCCCACCCTTAGAGGACTTAACTTTCATTTCTACTCAGACCACTTCAATCGAGTTTTCAAAAGTATGCCTATCATCTTCTCTTTCTTCTACAAAAATATTTATATCTTGCCTTCAGGATGGACACTGATTGGTTTTCCTCATTCTCGATCAATGAAGTTCTTTGATGGCATGGATGACGATGGAAGTGAGTAGAAATTTTTCCCTTACAAATTTAAATACAGTTCAAACCTCTGCATAACAGTGTCATTTTTCCGATATTTTTTGGCTGATATAACTAAATGTTGTTATAGAGAACATATAATATAACATAACATGGAAGATAGGTTGCACAGAAAACACGGTTGTTATATTGAAATGTTATTATAGATGATGATTGTTATAGAAATGTTTAACTGTATAGCCTTTTCTATTTGTTATCTTATCTTTCTGAATGGGGATTTTCTTTCAGATTTCCGAGATAGTGGGGAATTCAACAAGAACAAGGAAAGTGGCCGAAAGGCATCTGTGGAGAACAACAATTCTGTCCGGAAGCAGCAGTTTACCGAGAGCGTCACTATTGCTCCAAAGGACAAGAAGGGTGAGGAACCAAAGAAAAAAACATCAGTTGTCAAACCAAATAAGCCTTTTGGAGGCGAATCTAGGCCAGGAAAATCGATAAGAGCAATACTTGAAAGAAAGCTCAACAATGATGACATGAAACTCCTGCAGAAATCTGACAAAATCAAAATTCATAAGAGGCTTGTACCTACTCAACCAAATGTGAGTATTTGAAGGGAGTCAGTTTTGTAATTCATGTAGTGCTTCGATCTCTAACTAACAGTTCATAATTTCGTTTTATCAGAAATTGAAATGTCCAGATGCAGGCGCAACTCATTTGAAACTTGAGGCGACAAAGAGAAAGCTTCAGGAGCGTTACCAAGAAGTTGAAAAGGGTTAGTTTTGTTTCTCAAAATTTGTATGTACTTCTAATGCTGAAAGATATACAGTCAGACCTCTCTATAACAACATTTCATTATAACAACCATGTTTTCTGCGGAACCGACCTTTCATGTTATGTTATATTATATGTAACAACATTTTGCTATCGTAGCCAAAAAAATATCAGGACAAATGACACTGTTATAGAGAGGTTTGACTGTATAATCTTCATTTTGGTTTCTTATTGAATGAAGTAATAAAATGACTGGTGCACTACGAGGTCTTTTACCATAATCTGATGGTGTTCCATTATCTTCCATTAGCCAAGAGGCAGCGGACAATTCAGGTCATGGAGTTGCATGATATCCCCAAGCGGAGTCTCCCCAAGCAAGATTTTGTCCATAGAAATCCTCATATGAGACCGGGTAACCAGACTAGGCATTTGGCAAATGGGCGTCGCGAATCATTTTTCAACTAATTACTCAGAATGTAGTGGATCTCATATAGTTGAACTCTATAGATAGGCCACTCCGAAATTAGGAGAGGCATGAGTTTGGAAATGTTGTCCTAGTTAGGAAATGCTTAAGTAGACATTCTCCTGAACATACAGAACAAGGTTTGGCACATTTGGTCTGAATTTCTTCATTTGTGCCCCCGTTTTCGATGGTTGTTTTTTGAACATTAACCTTTCTTTTTTCATAGAAATGCCCGATCTGCAATTTGCACAGAATAAGTGCATTTTCATGAGGCCGGTCCTTTTTGTATACAGATGATTCAAATATGAAGGGAATACAAAAGATGATTATATTAAAGTCCTTGTGGACTTATTTAGTTTTGCAGCTATTGTTCTATCAAGCAACTCGTGTGGCTCTTAATTCATGCCATGATTTGTGGTTTTGTCTAGTGCTTTAAGGCATCATTGTTATTGCCAATCTAGACCACAATACAATATAAATAATTCAAGGAAATTGAATTTCAACAACACTATTATATAGATACTTCAACTATATAGAAATTAACAACAATGAAAACAATAGTATGAACATCACATACTAACTTGTTTGTAGATAGAGGCCTGCAAATGCAGTGACCTAAGATAAAATTTTGTCCCCGCTTGTGCTGCAGTTGATCGGACGTCTGCCTTGAGGATACAACTATCTGAGTGATAGTTCTAGCACAAGAACTTCACTCCTGGCGAATCTACTATATGTGTTCTTTAGAAATTGCTTTAAGGAAGAAGAAGAAGCAACAAGAAATGATCTTCAATTGAGTTTGATTCTCAAATTTAAAGATATTAATCTTGTTAATTGTGTTTCGTGTCTTCTAACAAGTGATCAATATGCCTTACAAAACACTAAATTCGACTAGGTACAACCTTTACATCAAAGGTTGTGACCTTAGAGGAAGAGATGCAATTTTTCATTCAAATATGGAATTTCCCGTTACTCAGCGCCGCGGCCCTGCACGTCGGCGCCGCGGCCCTGCACGTCGGCGCCGCGACTCTGAAATTCCAGAGGCCCTCAGGTGTTTCGGCGCCGCGATCCTGCTCGTCGGCGCCGCGATGCTGTCCCATTTTTCTGATCACTGTTTTTCCTTATTCTTTTCCAACTAAGTTCCAATAATACCCCACATTTTCTATTCACACGTCCAACAATACCCCACACATGGACAGAAAATAAGATAAAAGGAACTTATCGTCATTTCTGTCAAACGAGACATGATATGCATCGGAAAAGATGTCTTTTGGACTTGAACCCTTCGTAGTGAATACCTATCGGGCATACTTGTGAAATAGTGGACGTAGTGCCTTGAACTATTCACGTTTTGTAGTAAACCAAGACAACAAGTATCACACATACCATATCAACATATTTCAATTCTCACGGTTGTGTTCATTTCGGTCGTGAACAACTCCTATCTTCATGAGAATTTCTAGAGAACTTAACCATCTTGATCCTCCCAGATGCGACCCCACGTCAATCTCACATAGGTAATTAATCAAGAATATTTCGTACTATCCCACCATAAAGGCTATTAATATTATTAAGAACAAATGTCCAGCCCTTTAACGTCAACGGATTAACACACTTTGTACATCATAGGAACGAGCATATGTGTTTTTTACGCTCCTTGAGTCTTCCCCAACTAGTTTGCCTTTTGAATCTAAACCATGTGATCTCCAATTATGATAGGTAAGGTTTCCACCGGTTCACAACTTATTGTATTGGCTTTAAGCCCATTCCCTTCGATGTAAATACGACTTGCTCTCTTGTAAGGCCTTTTGTCAAAGGATCCGTTATATTGTCCTTTGACTTTACATAATCAATGGAAATTATTTCATTCTTCAGCAAGCTTCGTATTGTATTATGACGTCGCCTTATGTGCCTTGATTTGCAATTATATATTTAATTATTTGCCCTCGTCAGGGAAACCATACTATCACAATGTATGCAAATGGCGGTCACTGGCTTTGTCCACAACGAAATACCTTCTAGGAAGTTTCTTAGCCATTCTGCCTCTTCGGCAGTTTTATCCAAGGATACAAACTCTGCTTTCATAGTTGATCTCGTATTTACCATTTGATTTGATGATTTTTATGATATCGACGTTCCACCAAGTGTAAATACATACCCACTTGTGGACTTACTTTCTGAATGGTTGAAAATCCAATTAACATCACAATATCCTTCTAACACGGGAGGATATTTTGTATAATGCAATCCATAGTTCATTGTATGTTTTAGGTATCGTAGTATCCGTATTAGCGCTACCATCATTTCCAGGATTATGTGAGTATCGACTAAGTCGACTCATTGTATATGCCAAATCCGATCTCGTACAATTCATTATGTACATCAAGCTTCCAAGAACTTGTGTATACTCCAATTGAGACACACTTGCACCTTCATTTTTATTAAGGTGACAAACGGGATCAAATGACATAACAACCGGTCTATCATCATAGTGTCCAAATTTTCTAAGGACCTTTTCAACATAATGGGATTGGGTTAGTATATAACCATCAGAATTCCTTTGAATTCTAATACCAAGAATGACATCCGCTATTCTCATATCTTTCATATCGAAAGCGACATGAAACGTCTTATTAGTTTGATGAATTACATCCTTATTTGTTTCCATAATCAGCATATCATCCGCATACAAACATATAATGACACATGCATTCTTACATTCCTTAATGTAGACACATTTGTCACATTCATTTATTTGAAAACTATCTGATAATAATGTATTATCAAACTTCTCATGCCATTGCTTTGGCGCTTGTTTTAGTCCATATAATGACTTAACAAATTTACAGACTTTCTTCTCTTGACCTTTCACAACAAACCCTTCGGGTTGTTCCATATATATTTCTTCATCTAGTTCACCATTTAAGAATGTATTTCCAAACTGTGAATCGCTGCTATAGCAATTAACATCCTTATAGACGTAATTCTAGACACTGGTGAGTAGGTATCGAAGAAATTTACACCTTCCTTTTGTCGGAATCATTTGGCTACTATCCGAGCTTTGTATTTCTCTATAGTACCATCAGGTCTTAACTTCCGTTTAGAGATCCATTTGTGACCTATTGGTTTCTGTCCCGGAGGAAGATCAACCAAAATCCATGTATTATTTTGTACAATGGATTCTACTTCATTTTGGATAGCCTCATTCCAATAAGGTGCTTAGTGTGATTCTATTGCAGCCTTATATGTTTGAGGTTCTCCTTCAACGGAAAATGTCATAAAGTCTGGTCCAAAATCTTTGGCTATTTTACCATGTTTACTTCTCCTTGGTTCAGAATTTTTTTCTTGAACCGATGAAGTAAGATTATCATCTTTTTGAGGCAGTGTCCTCTTCTTATAATTATGAACACTTTTATCCTTGTCTTTATAAGAAAAAATATCCTCAAAAAATTCTACTTCGGCATATTCCATAAGTGTGTTCATGTGAATACCTTCAACATCGGTATGGTACACCAAAAACTTATATGTCGCACTATTATTGGCAAGACCAACATAAATGCAATCTACTATTTTTTGTCCAAGTTTAGTTCTCTTTGGTAAGGGAACTTGAACTTTTGCTAGGCAACCCCACACTTTCATTCTTTTGAAAGTAGGCAATCTTCCATTCCACAATTCGTATGGAGATTGATCACTTTTCTTTTGAGGAATTCTATTCAATATCATATTCGCAGTAATTAATGTCTCACCCCATAGACTTAGAGGTGCACCCGAACTAACCAACATTGAATTTATCATATTCTTCAATGTTCTATTCTTTCGTTCGGCAACTCCATTTTGTTGTGGAGTATATGACGCAAAGGTTTGATGAATTATACCATGAGTGGAACAGAATTCCTTGAACTCATTAGATTTATATTCACCATCTCTATCCGATCTTAAAATTTTAATTCTTTTGTCAAGTTGTTTTTTCACTTCTGCTTTGTATGTTTTAAACATGTTCAAAGCCTCATCTTTGGTATGTATTAAGTATACATAGCAAAATTTACTGCAATTATCGATAAACGATATATAGTAGTTCTTTCCTCCACGAGAAGGGGTTCCTTGGTAATCACATAAATCACTATGAATCAAACCAAGCACTTCATTTGATTTTACAACAGATTTGTGAGGATGACTTGCATATTTAGACTCTATGCATACCCCACATTTGTTTATTTTGTTCATAGAACATTTTGGCAACATGCCTATCTTTACCATTCTTTGTAAGGAACGATAATTTACATGACCTAATCGAGAATGCCATAAAGAAGAAAGAGAATCAATCACATACTCAGAAGTAGTGCTATTGCCTGCGTTTTCATTGCTAACGACAAATGCCTTAGTACATACAACACTTAGTTTGAAGAGCCCCTCAGTGAGATAGCCCTTGCCTACATACACCCCACCTTTGGTGAGTACAAATTTGTCAGATTCAAAAACTAACTTAAAGCCCTTGTTGCTAAGGACAGGGCCAGAAATTAAATTTTTACAAATTTCAGGCACATGTAGAACATTGGTGAGTACAAGATCATTGCCGGAAGTGAGCCTCAACGTCACTTTCTCTTTGCCTTCCACCTTCACAGAAGCAGCATTCCCAACAAAAATGGTTCTCCATCCTTGATGGCTTGGTAAGATGAAAGCATGTCCTTCTCTGAACATATATGCATAGTAGCACATGTGTCCATCCACCAATCGGTTGAATTTGTAACCAGATTTGCTTGAGCAGCCACAACCCCAATGAATTGGTTCTTAATTTCAGCCCGATTGGATTGGTTGACATTACTCGGGCCTCCAACACCACCACATTGACTCTTGCGAAGGCGGCAATCTTTTGCCCTGTGCCCCGGTTTTCCACATACCCAACATAAGTCTGGTTGTGATTTCTTGAATGCATTGTTACTTTGTGGGGCTAGTGCATTCCTCCCGATTGCAAAAGATGGTTTGACACCAACAAATTTGCCCTTGCCTTTCTGAATCTTGCCCTTCGAAGCATTGTCTTCTACCATGTTGGCATTAGGTTCCAATGAAACAGCATCAGCCCTTTCAAGTTTCACTCTTCCGGTTGTCCTCTTCAACACGAATTTTCAGAATCAATTGTTCAAAACTCATTTCCTCCGTTAGATGCTTCAAATAAACCTTAAAATCCTTTCAAGAAGGATGTAATTTCTCAATAATAGCACCAACAAGAAAATATTGGTTAAGGCCCATACTTTCAACCTTCAGTTCATGAACAATAACTTGGAGTTCCTCCACTTGCTTGACAACTGCTTTTGCATCGCTCATCTTGAAGTTTAGAAACTTTTCGATGACGAACTTCTTGGAACAAGCAACTTCAATTTTGTATTTTGTTCTCAAGTGACTGTCATAACTCCCGTGCTGTCCCGAACGTGGAGTATATGTCATAGAGAGTATCAGGGCATTGAGAATGTAGTTCTTACACATAAATTCTTGTGTCCACCAAGTCTCAATCGCCTTCAGCCTTTCGGCCTTTGCCTCCTCAGTTGGAGCATTCTCTCCTTCTCCCTCCGGCAGTGTCATTGGAGCCTCAGTAGTCAATACGTTTGCCACGTGAAGTGTTGTAAAATAGAACAACATCTTACATTGCGGTAACAAATCGATACCGCCTTTGAATTTTTCGGGTTTCTCCACATGGTTCTTCACCATTGATGATCCAGATTGATCCATCCTTTTGCAAATCAGGAAAATGTATTCTCTGAAAATTTTGCAAGCTTCACACAGTCAGAAAATAAATTTTCTGAGAATAAAATGTTGTCTTAAATTGTTATTGTCAATCTAGACCTTCAATGTATAACCACAATGCAATATAAATAATTCAAGGAAATTGAATTTCAACAACACTATTATATAGATACTTCAACTATATAGAAATTAACAATAATGAAAGCAATAGTATGAACATCACATACTAACTTGTTTGTAGATAGAGGCCTACAAATGCAGTGACCTAAGACAATTTTGTCCCCGCTTGTGCTGCAGTTGATCGGACGTCTGTCTTGAGGATACAACTATCTGAGTGATAGTTCTAGCACAAGAACTTCACTCCTGGCGAATCTACTATATGTGTTCTTTAGAAATTGCTTTAAGGAAAAAGAAAAAGAAGCAACAAGAAATTATCTTCAATTGAGTTTGATTCTCAAATTTAAAGATGTTAATGTTGTTAAGTGTGTCTTTTAACAAGTGATCAATATGCCTTATAGCACTGAATTCGACCAGGTACAACCTTTACATCAAAGGTTGTTATCTTAGAGGAAGAGATGCAACTTTTCATTCAAATCTGGAATTTCCCGTTACTCGTAGCGACTACGAAATTCCAGTACCTCAGTGTTTATGCTACGCCCATTTTTTCGATCACTATTTTTCCTTCTTCTTTTTCAACTAAGTTCCAACAATCATTTCTCCAAGGAGGATATTTTTCTCTTTTTTCGGTTGCTATAAAGAAATGCTGATATAGAGAACACATACTATAACATAACATTAAAAGTCTGTTCCAAAAGAAACTTGACCATTATAATAAATATTTGTTACAAAAGATTATTGTTATAGATATGTCTGGCTTTACTAATATTCTTGATGGCATACCTTACAGAGAAGAAAAAATATGGAGGCCATGTAGAGTATAACCAACATCAACAATAAATATATTTCCAGATACATAGTTGGAAGAGTCATGGACCAAACCCCGGAAAAATAGCGTAGGAAAATATTTTATGATATTTTAGTTGGAGAGTCGAAAAGATTTTGTCAATAAAATTATTCAACAAAGATTGACAACAATATTAGCAAATCGGATAGTGTTGGGTCCCGCAGTTATACTATGGATTAAATAAAATCAAATGGCAAAGTAAAACTGAAACGTATGCAGAAACAATGTCAAATGTCGGATAAAATGTCGTTTGACATAAGTGATGACATTTGAATAAAATCAGAAAACCTTTGAAAGAATTAAAGTGCAACGTAAATAGATAAAATATACAAAAGTTTAATTTTCATAGGTTATATATTAATATAACTCATGATGGTCAATGACCAAAAATATTGTATATATGTATATACAATTGATTATATTCTTTTTCTTACAAGATTACAAGATGATACAAAATGAATAAAAAGGTTAAGTCGCAGATGACTTATGCCTGAAAAATCTATCTAAATAGAAGTGATCAATACCTCAATACAATTGCTTCAATGAAAGAACAAATCTAGAATCTAAGTAGCAATTATAATGCCGTACAGAATGTCGTCACAAATACAGGCAACACAACGATCCAGTCTACTTGATCGATATTTGTGGAGATCTCTCTATATCTTTTTCACTCTCAAATTCTGGATATTGAATCCTTGAAGTGACCTCTCTATTTATAGTAGAGAGTTCCCTTGAAAGACTCCTCAACAGGTTGTGGAAGTTGAGCTAAAACAGGAGCACGTGAGACAGTAGCGTAAGCCACAAAAATCTCCAACTGCTTGGACTATTTCTTCTTTGTCTTGCTCCTTAAGTTATGCTCCTCTTGGATTGGTCTTCCTCGTTTGCAATCAGCTCCAAAGACTCCTTGCCAAGTCAATTGCCATGTGATAAAAAAGTCACAGTTTCCTGAAAAACGGTCCGTGAAGATAGGCAAAATAGTTACCAGAATGTCATTCCAAATGTCAAGACATTTGATCCAACATTTTCTAATTTTAACTTAGTTCTGAAAATGATATGTTAGCAAAAATGCTATGACATAAAACCTAAGATTAACATTCTCCCCCTTTTTGCATTTCTTCACAAAACCTAATCGAATAAGTGCAAGTGACCTATAGCGATGGCAACATACATGCTCCCCCTCAACCTGTGAAACAAAACATATACAATACATATATATATACCATATAGGATTAGAAAAAAATAAACATCCATGGCAGTATTCACATAATTATCATCCATAGAACTTTACAACCCAAAAATAAAAAGTATCCAAGATTGTCTTAACAACAAAACATTTCAATGTTAGAAAAGATCATTCGGCCTTAGCCATCATTCAACACAATATTCAGTAGTAAAGCAACAGTAGTGTCTCAGCAGCAACATCAGCGGCAATCTTTGACTTCAGCATTTCAGACATAACAACTCGTCGACAACAGTCTACTCAGAAGTTCGACAGAAGTAGTAGATTTCAGCCTCTTTATACTTCTGCCAACTTCACTGCCTATCTCCCACTGCACCAGTACCAGGGCCACGAGCAGCTGCAACTTTGCTAGTCTCGACTTTCACTTTTTCCTGCCCAACTGCATCTTCTGTCTCCCCCTGCACAACATCTTCTCCCCCTTTTTGGGAAGAAATTAATGAGAAAAGATGATCTCTAGCTTGAACCAGAGCTTGTTTCATACTATCAAATTCAAATAGCTGTTCATTAATTTTGACAATCTGTCGCACAATCCAATCAGCAGACTGGACTGATTTAGTGTTGTAAAAAATGTTAGAGACATTTTTGTCAACATTCATGTTTCTGTCTTCCAGCTTCCAGGGTAAGTCTATGATTCTGTCTTTGTTTTTCAAAATTGTCCTATTCACAGTGTATATTTCTGGTGTTTTCCTAAATTTGTCCTTGTTCTTTGGTTTAAAGCCTTGTTTGGTAAGGACTTTGAAGATTAAACAGGAAAAGGGTAGGATTAGATTGGATTCTTTTTTAGCTAGGTTGACTATTTGATTGAAGATTGTTTTGCCCAGGTCAACTTTTAAACCTTTTCCAATTCTATACAATAGGACGTTTGTTCTGAAGTAACAATAGACTCGTTCATCGATGGAAGCCAGTTATGAACATCAAGCTTATGTAGGGTAGAAAATAAGACAGCCAATTTTTAGGCAGGGCACCGAGAGGTCCATTTCGTCATTATACCTCCAGTGATATACTCAATCACTTTATCTTTATTGTTCATTGCAGGGTCTGACTTCTTCTCATTCTCTATGACATGTAGATCCAAACATTGGTTGATTACATCAGGTGTGAATATACATCCTATTATAGAAGTATACTTTCCCAAAATGTTTTGAGTTGGTATTTCCAATAACAGATTCTAAGTTGGCATAGAATAACCTGATTATTTCATCAATGTAAGACCCTTTGTTTGTGACTGATTCAAGGAGATGTCTGTGATTGAGGAACTCTACAAGGCCATATTCTGAGCATGAAGTAACGTCTAATACTTTTTCAAACTTTACAACTCTATTTTTATACCAAGCCCAATTTTTGGAAGCAACCGTTTAATAGAATTTCTTAGAGAAAAAGATTACCTCTTTGTCAGATTCCGAATCTGGTTTTGTTCTACCGGAGGAGACTGGTGAGTGAGTTTGTTCAGGAGTTGACTGAAATGTTGCTTGTAATGTCGTCATATTTTGGGCAACATCGGGTTCAACACTTGACTTTGGAGATTGTTGAACTCTTTTCAGACAGAATCTCTTCAATGGTGTTTCGTCCGGAATTTCACTATCTTCAGATGATGTCACCACATCATAAACAAGGGGCTCAGAAGGAGATGGTGATATCGGGGTTTCAGTATCAGCTGAAGACGTCTTCTCGGCACATCGTCAGTGGACAGATTGAGGTCTGACTCACTCCAATCATTGCTTGATACGTCAGAGGCAGTGGTATCGACCTTTGGTCGTTTTGTAGTTGATTCAGCACTGCCGAAATCTCTTTCAAAGGTTCGAGTGGACCTCCGAGTGGGAAACTTGGATGTGCTTTCTCTTTTCGGTAACACAATGACATCTGAAGTATTTTCCAGATCAATCGGGTTGTTGGTGTCTCTTGGGTAGGCAGTGTCGAGTGGTTCTTGAAACTCACTCAACACAATGACTTTGCACTGAGGTGGAATTGTGCTCATTGGTGTAGGTTCTGGAATGTTAGGTGACATTTTGGGTGACATTGGTGAAGTATCCATGGGTGAGAATAGAGAAGAAGATGAATGGGTTTTAGGGTTTTTGAGGGTTTTGGAAGATGGAGTGTTTGAAAATGGATCCATCGGTTTTGGTGTTTAAAACCGAGATGATGTGTTTTTTTTAATTTTTTCGGGAAAAAAACTAGACAAGAATGAATACCAATTGAAGATGAATTTATACACTTGGCAAAAATATTTTTGTTTTTAGATTTTAAGAGTTTGTATTGTATTCCGTTACTTGTTCCTAAAATTTAGAGTTTTAAAAGATAAACATCAAAATTAGATCATTATCAACAAAAAACATTAAAATCTGTTCAAAAAATCAACGACACACAGTAGGGAAAAATATAACTGAATTTTCAAAAATCAATTACACACTGCATCCCAACAAATATCAGTATTTGAGAATGTCAACAGTAATGTTAGCAACATTTTGAACAACACATGTATCATAATCTCTAAAGAACATTTACATTTCGGCAATAAATCAAGACACGGTTCATATATGATTTTACGAGTTCAATCTCCAGACCAATGTAACATTTTCCCATTGAGTCCTAGATCTAATCATAAAACACATACGAAACTGACTTTTGTGTCAAAAAAACAAGAATACTTATTTAGCATCCTCATAATTTCTTTTTATTAAACACTTTGATACTCCTATAATATAGGAATGATATCAATTTCCAAGGGCTTTGCCCAATTTTTCACAATTGCCGAGAATTACAAAGATTTTCTCTTATTTTGATACTCCCTTTTTATGATATCTAATATCATCGCAGAGAACGGTATAACATTAGAAACATGTTCTTATTTGAAAACCATACCTGTATGAGCAAAAATTAGACATAACAAAATACTGAAAAATCGGATTCTGATATTACAAGGGTAAATGTCACCCGAATGTTAGAGACATTTCAGACGACATTCGCCCAACAGTGCCGAATTCAGAAAGTACAGAGACCAAGAGAGCTTTTCAAACTGGAAATTCTCTCATGATCTAAAACTTTTGTAAAGATATCAGCTAGTTGATGAAGTGTATCAACATAATCAATTTGAACTAGCTGTTTTTCAATCAAATCTCTTAGAAAATAATGTCTAATATCTATATGTTTTGTACGAGAGTGCTGAACTGAATTTTTTGAAATATTAATGACACTCATATTATCACAATACAAAATTAAGACATTATTTGAAAAACCATAGTCGTCTAATATGTGTCTTAACCATATTAATTGAGAACAACAACTCCAGCTGCTACATATTCAGATTCAGCATTTGAGAGTGAGACACAGTTTTGTTTGTGACTATACTAAGAAACTAAATTATTGCCAAGGTAAAAACAACCTTCAATTGTACTCTTTCTGTCTTCCACATCACCAGCCCAATCTGAGTCACTATATCCTATCAAATTAGGATTAGTGTCTTTGGAATACTAAATTCTCAACCCACATGTGCCAGTAACATATCTGATGACACGTTTTATGGCATTTAAGTGAGAGATTTTGGGACAGACTTGGAATCGAGCACACACGCATACACTAAACATTAGATCAGAACGACTAGCAGTGAGATACAAGAGACTACCTATCATAGATCGATACAATGTTGGGTCGACATTTTCCCCAACATCATCTTTGCATATAGTTTGTGTTGATCCCATTGGAGTCCTTATATGTTTAGCATTTTCCAATCAAAACTTGTTGACCAAATTCTTGGCATACTTA
Organism: Przewalskia tangutica; assembly: GCA_029844215.1. Classification (NCBI taxonomy): domain Eukaryota; kingdom Viridiplantae; phylum Streptophyta; class Magnoliopsida; order Solanales; family Solanaceae; genus Przewalskia; species Przewalskia tangutica. The sequence goes on along the minus strand of CM056738.1, from coordinate 97,855,400 downwards.
CTCTGAGAGATGAAGATTCCCTCCTCATTTTTCTTTATCTTCAAGCCTAAGAAAAATGTTAATTCCCCTATCATACTCATCTCAAATGTTAAGGACATATCTTCGACAAATGTCTTAAGATGAGACTGTGAAGTCGAACAAAAAACTATGTCATCTACATAGATTTGAGCAATGACCATATCTACTCCGTGGTGTTTTATGAATAAAGTACAATCAACTTCACCACGTTTGAAACCAAATTCAAGAAGAAATTGAGTTAAACGACCATACCATGCACGTGGAGCTTGTTTTAAACCATACAAGACCTTTTTCAGCTTGTATACACATTGTGGATGGTCGGGATCTTCGAATCCCTTAGGTTGTTCAACATAGACTTCCTTATCAATATATCCATTCAAGAAAGCATCTTTTACATCCATTTGATGGAGAGTGATCTTCAAACAGCAAGCTATGGCAAGTAACAACATAATTGACTCAATTCTAGCAACTGGAGCGAAGGTTTTATCGTAGTCAATCCCTTCAACTTGAGAGTATCCTTGAGCAACTAGTCTAGCCTTATTTCCCACTATAGTTCCAGATTCATCTGATTTGTTTTTAAAGATCCATTTAGTTCGAATAACATTAGTATCATTGGGGCGATGAACTAAATCCCAGACTTCATTTCTGGTGAACTGTTCTAATTCTTCTTGCATAGCTTGTATCCACCAACTATCCTTAATTGCTTCATTGATATTCTTTGGTTCCAACGTAGATACATAACAAGAGTGACTTACCTTATGATAAACAGTGGACATGCACGCATATCTCACCATATCTCGATAATTTTATGGTTCCTTCCCTCTTGTTTTAACTCCCTCGAGCACATCTCCTATCACTTGTTCTTTAGGATGATTTCTTCTAATCCTGGATGAGGGATCCCTGCGTACTGGGTCATGAAGTTCAGCTTATGATTCCTCATCTGTACCTGCAGTGTTCTCGGCTTCTGCTTCATGTATTGTTGCAGATGTCGTGACATTTAGAGCAACATCTAGATTTTCTGCATTCTGCGCATTCTCCACTATTACGATAACATCATCTACTGGTTTATTTCCTGTAAGCTTAACAGAATTATCAAAGACAATGTTAACATATTCTTGTACGGTTTTGGTTCTAAGATTATAAACTCGGTAAGCATGGCTATTTTGCGAATAGCCTACAAAAATTCTCTTATCACTTTTAGAGTCAAATTTAGCTAGGTGATCTCTATCATTAAGAACATAACACACACACCCAAACACATGAAAGTAACGCAAATTGGGTTTCTTTCCATTCAAAAGCTCATAGGGTGTCATTTTAGTTTCAGGCCTAAGATAGACTCTATTCGTGATGTGACTTGCAGTATTTAGAGCTTCTACCTAAAATTATTTAGACAACTTCTTAGAACTAAGCATGACTATTGCCATCTCTTGTAAAGTCATATTCTTCCTCTCTGCTACACCATTTTGCTGTGGGGTTATGGGAGCAGAAAACTCATGGAAAATACTCATTTTCTCACAAAATGTAGAGAACTGACTGTTGACAGTCAATTTTGACCCGTTTTTTGTATATTTCGTGCAATTTTAAGTATTTTAGCACACCACATTTTAATCGTTATTTTGCATATTTTTACATAATATTCTATGTTTATTTCTTCACAAAAATGGCATTGCATCTTTTATTTTTAAATTAAGCATTATGTCGTTGTTAATATTATGTTTTTTATTATTGTTACACCGTCATTTTATTTTAATAATATTTGCATCTTTTTAAATAATTAATTGGCATCTCGTTTTTACTTTTAATCAGGCATTAAACATGTCTTAAATATTGCATTTTAGTACTATTGCGTCGGCATTTGCATTTTAATAATCTTGCATCTTTTTAAATAATTTTTCTTTTAAATAATTAATCCATTTTGCATGTTGTCAAACCAGTCCAGTCCAAGACACAATTTGAATCAGTCCAAGCCAACACTATTTTTAATATCACCCAAACACCCTCTTTTATTTCCCCCCCTAAAATCAAATACCACTTTTTCATTTTCCCCCCAAAAACAATACCCCATTTTCATTCCCCCCCCCCCCAATACCTAACCCTAATCCTACCCTATAAAACAAAACTCCCCCCTTTCTATTGACCCCCTCAGCCGACACACCCCCTCAGCCCACTTTCCCACTCTCCCTCATCCCTTCCCCGTCGTCGCCGCCGCTGAACTCCGGCGACCTTCCCACATCACCAAAGAACCTCGCCTCTCTCCTCGCTGCTCCGTCGACCACCCCTTCCTCTCCACTCATCTCCTCACCTGCCGTCGCCGCGATCCGTCGCCGCCTTGACCTCGTGAACCCTTTAAACCAGCACACAAAACCATCGCTCCTCTCACCTGCTCCGTCGACCACCTCTCTCCTCTCCCTCTCACCGTCTCTGCTCGATCGCGCCCGCCGCGCTCACCGTGAACCCCATTTGCTTTCGCCACGTATTGTTGAAATGCCGTTGTTCTCTTTCGTTGCTATTATATTATTGTTTAATTGGACTGATTTGGAAATTTTGTATCTCGCCGGAGTTTAAAACTCCGGCGACCCCTGTTGGTTTAATTTTTGGTTTCTGTTGTTGGTTGTCGGACTGATTTCCAGCTTTTAGTATTTGGCCGGAGTTTGCAAAACTCCGACGATGTTCGTCGGTTTGCTTTTGTGTTGTTGGACTGATTTTTATTTGTTTAGGTAGCTGGCCGGAGTCTGAAAACTCCGGCGATGTTGCTGTTGCTGTTATTTTGTTCTATATGTTCCTTATGTTCTTCAGTTGTTCTTCATCTTCATATTGTTCTTCATTTTAATTGTCTAAGGCCTTTGTTTTAATCTATTCTAATATTTTTTCTTTCCATTGCCTTGTTGCTTTGTGTTTTGAATTTTCTCACTGCAGTACACGCTATCATCGATAGCGATCACGCCAACTTCGATGATAGTTTGCACCGTCCTTTCTCTGTCTTGTTAACATGCTTTTATCCTCTATTATATATATTCCTTAAGTTTGTTCTTTTCACGTTGTCTGCCATTTATGCTTTGTTTCTAATATATATATATATACATCCTCATATTTATGTTCCATTGCTTTATATATTTTATATCTAATGTATATAGCATTTCTGTACTTACATATATTATATATTATATTGCGTCCCTTCCCCGTACTGTTTTATATCTCATAGTCAGACCTTTCTTATTTTTTTTACTGTCTCTCTGTCCCTTTTTGCTATGTGCTGACTGTTGTGCACCTTCATAATTGTTGCTACTCCTCTTCATATATATTAATTATATTGGCCGATGAAAAAGTTATCCGTCGATTTTTGAGGCCTCCACAGTTGCAAAGACGGAAAATAAAATAAATGAAGCTTTCTGGGCAAGGATGATTTCTTCCACTTACATCGGATAACCAACATGCGCTGGCAGGGCGAATTCTCGCAGCCGCAATTGTTTAGGCTGTCCCACTTTATATATTTTTCATATCTGAGCCCTCCGTGTTTAAAACTATTATTGTTTTGGCGCGGATATGAAGGTTTTATTTATTTTATTGCTTTTAATAATATTGGCCGATGAAGGAATCTCCGTCTGATTTCCAAGGCCTCCTCTGTGTAAAAGACGGATTTATTTATTTTTTGCTTTACTTATTAAATTCCTGTCATTACTTTAAAATTATTTATTCTGATACTAACACTTTTACTAAGTGTTTATGCAGGTAGCCGGAGATCATCTTGTGCAGAAAGCCTAAAAAGGGCTAAAAGATGTCCCGGAATGTTATTTTATATCGCATTTAATTTAGTTTTATTATTGTGTAGTGCACTTTATTTTAATTATAAATGCTTAGAATAGGTAGAATAAAAAGAGCAATAAATAATTAACCTAGGTTTGAACGAACAACCGCAAGTTAGCGGATCTTAAAGGATGCCTAGCCCCTTCCCTTTAGGATAATAAAGAACCCTGATCCAGAATCTCACTAATTTCGCAGACAATTAAATGGAAGTCAATTGCAGTATTTGTATTGCAATAAACTAAGTGTCCTAATTCACTATAATAATTAGGTGGCGACTCCTTAAAATACATTTAGGAATCAACCACACGTAGTACTCCCGTTTCGACTCCGGTTAAAATGGGGTGTTACACTGACTATTCTCAAACTCTTTTCCATGGTCGGACCTAATCCAAAAAATAGAGGAATGATATAGATTTCTTATTCTAGAGTGTAGTATCTTGAACATGCCCAACTTTTGAGACTTTTTCTTTAAAAAACATATCCAAGAATACATGGAAAAGTCATCCACAATCACATATGAGTACCTTATGCCTCATAGACTGTCTACCTCGATCGGACCCATAAGATCCATGTTCAAAAGCTGAAAACAGTGAGACGTACCTGAGTGTTGTCCAATATTTTGAACAACATTGTGGGAGACACGGGTTTGCTTACCTTTGAGACAATCTTCACAAACCATTGTTTTATCCATAGGACTTAGTTTAGGGATGTCTCTTACTGCCTCATAAGAAACTAATCTTTTAAGGTTGTGGTAATTGACATGCCCTAACTTTTGATGCCACAAGGTCGTGTCATCGGTCCTAGCATTATTGCAAATCTCTTGTTCTCCAACAAGATATCAATTATCGTCTGTTCTTGTACCTGTCACTATATATTGGTTAGCTTCATTAGTAACTGTACAAGCATACTTGTTAAACTTTACCTCTAGATCATCATCACACAATTGACTTATACTGGCTAGATTAGCCATCAAACCGTCAACGTGCAAGACATTTTTCAATGCTGGAACTCCAGGAACACTTATGGTTCCTCTTCCTATGATTTTACTTTTTCCACCTCCTCCGTAGGTCACATTACCTCCACTTAGAGCTTCGTAGTTCTTTAGACACTCTTTAGTTCCCGTCATATGTCGAGAACATCCACTGTCGAAGTACCATGATCCTGAAATGTTAGTCCTCAATGCAGTTATAGCAACGTTACATCGTACATTCATTCTGGGAACCCAAGATCTCCTTACTTTTTTCCTGTTTCTGGGTTCTGGAATGTCATCTCGAGTGCTGTCTGAAATGTTAGACATTATTTTTGACGACATTCTGCTCCTGGACTTTTGCAGTTTAAAACAGTAAGGTTTTAAATGGCCAGCCTTGTTACAGTGATGGCACACAAAATTCTTCTTTTTTACGAAGTCCATTTTCTCATTTTTGTCAAACAAGTTGGAACATATTGCATTAATGGAGTTCTTGTAGCCCAAACCTGCATGAGATAGTTGACTAACACTTAGAATTTTATCTAGTGTAGAAGTACCAGTGTTGAGTTTCCGGAAGGTTGCTTCGGCTAAATTCAACTTCACACTAATCTTACCAAATTCAAGATCCTTTTTGGTAAGGGTAACCTCTAGTCGGGTTATTGTGCCATTCAAACCTGAATTCTCAAGAGCCCCTCGTTACATAAGCTATGTAAAACTTGACATAAGCGGTGTTATTAAATTCGACTATAAAGAATGGGTCTTTCCCCTCGTGAAAGGCTATTGGGATCGATCCCTTCAACCCTCCTTGGCGTGGAAGGTCGCAAGAGAAAAGAAAACTATTCTTCTTAGCAGCTTTTTCAACCTACCCGCTGCTGCCGGTATTGGAAAAGGACCTAGGAGATCTTGTCAAGCGCACTGGTGATATCGTTTCGAGAGAACACTAATAAGCCGAAGGCCAAATGACAGTCAAAGAAAACTAACTAGACCTTTTCTCTTTTCCCAAGTTCAAAATGAACAAAAACAAGTCTATTAATGCTCAGTCGAGCTTGCATTCTCCGTTTAGGTTTCGCTTTCACCGATAAGGAGAGGAGAAAAACTAAACTTCTGCTTTTCTCGCTTAAAGCTTTCAAATTGGATCTCCAAATTTTTGCATTATATTGCCCCGAGAATCGGTGATGGGAAACCTTCCCGCACGGTTCAGAGAGCACTGAACTTGAGGAAAGAGATGATAAAATAAGTCATGAAAAAAGAGACAAATAGAACGAGGTTTTTTTTACGTGATCGAAAATCTCCCGTCGGTGATGAACCAGTACGCACTTAGGATAGCACTTCGGGAGAGTGAGATCCGGGTGGCATATCAAAAAGACAACTAAAAATCGCCACCGTACGAGACTTGCAGGGCATGCCCGCCAGAAAGTGAAGAGAGGTTTATAAGCACCCCGACTTAGGAATCATGACCCACCGAAGAAAAGAAAAACGTATATTAAAAATTTTACCTTTGAGTCAAGTTGTTTGGATTCAAAAATTAAGTCCTTGCAAAGTTTTTGCAATTCTTTAATCATGTCGTCCTTTGAGTCGACTTGAATCTCAGGATCGGATTCACAATTAGGAAACACCACTAAAGCAGATAACATCTAAATAGTTAAAGAATTCATACATGTCGGATGTTACTGGATCTGCAGATGTCATCACTGATGTTGCCGAAAATGTTGTGACATTCAGGACAACATAGTCAGCGACATATTCATCATCTGACAGTGATTGTTCGAAAACAGTGGCCAGCATAGCTTGTGACTCCATTTCTGGATCTTCTTCCTCTTCGCATTCATCATCACTTAAAGATACTTTCTTCCTCGTCTTGCTCCTTAAGTTATGCTCCTCTTGGACTTGGTCTTCCTCGTTTGCAATCAGCTCCAAAGACTCCTTGTCAAGTCAATTGTCATGTGATAAAAAAGTCATAGTTTCCTGAAAAACAGTCCGTGAAGATAGGCAAAACAGTTACCAGAATGTCATCCCAAATGTCAAGACATTTGGTCCAATATTTTCTGATTTTAACTTAATTCTGAAAATGATATGTTAGGAAAAATATTATGACATAAAACCTAACATTAACATATAGTATTTGTTAAGCTTTTGAATATTAAAACATGATAACAATGTCTAAGTGTTGGTTAAAAGAATTATATAATTAACTCCTAAATAATTGTCAACGATACCGACTTCTGCCAAAAAGTGAGAAAGGAAAATCGTTTTTCCCCTTTGATGAAATTTTGTTTTCCTGAAAAATATTTTCTTGCAACCAAAACAACAAAAAATTGACTTATTTTCCTTCATACCAAATGCATTTTGTTATCGACTTAATTATCTTATAATTTTTTTTCTCGAGTAAGATTATTTTTTCAAATTATGTTAGGCTATAACCTTTGTCATAGAATCCATAGCAGCCTTGGATTAAAGCTCTATTTAAACCAGAAATAGATGAAATATTTATTATGGAGCCTCCTCTTTTTGCAGCTTTCATTTGCCTTCCAATATACTTTGAAACCAACCAAGATCCTGTCAAATTTGTCCTCGAAAGTGTTTTTCCACTCTTCCTCAGAAAGCTCCACCGCTGATTTTATTCCACCTATATTAACACAAAATAGATTCATATATAATAAAGCGGTCTGACCAGAAAATTATGTTGCGTAGAACATGTGTTAGAAGTGTGTTGGATTGATTCAATATCCATGAATTAGATTCAACTTACACAAAGATGGGTTGTCAAGAACGTAGATGAGGTAGGATGAGCAGTTGATCAAATCTAATATGGACCATACATGGACGGTAGCTGAAGTGGGCATCTCTCCCAAAGTTACCTCATATGAGACATGTGGGAAGAGGATCAAGAATAAAATCATGAAATTTCTAAGATATTATTAAGGATATTACCGAAAACTTACATTAGCTTGCTAAATAAATGCTAAGATAAAAAACAGGTATAAATTGTACAAAAAATAACTTTATTTTAATTATGTATGAACTATTGTATCCCCTTTGACGTAAGGGGATATCTTACTTTAGTAGTGAAGGGGTTCAAAAATTGTTTTACGTTGCAAGTTTAAATCTTACGTGTGACAGTTTAATATTTTCCGAAATTTCATTATATTAATTTATTTTTAGTTCTGTCACAAGTGATAGATATGAATGTTTTATGAATCTCATACGAAACTACTCACTTTTGTTTTAAAGCGAAAAAAATGATTTAAAAGTCTCTCATCTCTCGCTAATTAAAGGTTTTTATCGCACTTATAGTATCCGTCCTCCAGCCTATCAAATTAAAATTCATTTTTACTAACCAAGAACACATGCATTTTGTATATACTATAAAGAATGGATCTTGGGCCTAACTCAACCCCCAAAAGCTAGCTTGTAGGGTGAGAATTGTCCAAATTCATATAAAGAGTCCATGTTCCTATTCCATTTCCGTGTGGGACTCTTATCACTCCCCCGCACGCCTAGACCTCGTTAACTGGAGTGTGAACAATATAATTTGGAGCCCAACATCGACGAACAAAGAATTGGAATGAGTTTGGCTCTAATACCATGTAAAGAATGGATCTTAGGTCTAACTCAACTCAAAAGCTAGCTTGTAGGGTGAGAATTGTCCAAATTCATATAAAGAGTCCATATTCCTATTCCATTTTCGACATGAGACTCTTAACACACCTCTAACACGAGCATTGTTAATAAGAGCATCAATGTGGCCAAAAGCATCCCAAGTTTTCTTTACTGATGCTTCAATTGTAGGACCACCAGTAGTAACATCAAGTTCAATAGCCACAGCCGTAACAAAGTAAGAATTTGAACTGGTCATTGTATTAATTTCATCACAAAGGGACTTCAACCGGTTCTCCCGACGGGCGGCCTCCACGACCTTACAGCCGGTAGCTAGGTCAAGGCAAAACTCACGGCCGAGCCCCGCCTGCACCGGTGACAAACACCACTTTGCCTTCCAATTGTAGCCATGGCTCCAAATGGTTAGCCTCATTGCTCTTTTTTGGCAAATCGTTCTTAAGGGACGACTCAACATATTGTTGTACTTGAGTTGTCATTGCTTTGGGACTTGGTAGGAATTTTTCAGGCGTTTATTATTGTGTATATGATGTTTGTGATCTAAGAGTTGTACATTTATATATATAATTTAATTAAGGTGTGAAAATTGAATAGCGTACATACTTTTCTGCTAAATTAAATAGACAAACGTGATTCATATGTTATGAAGCTATAATTTGTACAACTAGTGTGGTCCTTATAATATGTGGTTGATAGGTTCTTGCAAGGTTGTGCGGTTTACATAAAACTAGTACGTTCTTATTTAGTTTTTTTCCGAATGAGCCATGGACCATACTGAAACTTTTATTACTGAAAAAACAAATACAAAAAAACATCAAGCTTATCAAGATTTAATAAACTATAATACCACATTTCTTGCTTTACATCCTGAGTTTTGTTTCATAGTCCGTAGTCGATCTACCCTTCGATAAAAATAATTTTTGTATGATGATATTCGAGTCAGTTTGCGTGTATCTCTTGATTATTTTCACATATTATATATTAATTACATTTCACCAATATAGATACCGAATAAATGTGTCCAATCATTCATCGATTAGATAAATGTGTCTTTGTGTCGCATAATAATCATCCGAATCAAAGGAATGCCATCAACTTTCTCTACATCAAAGGAATAGTGAAGAAAACCTATTCCTCAACTTCACAAGTCGATCTCTTCCATATGACTTGGCAGCAGTGTGGCATCAAGGGGGATTTTAATGATATGGGATATTGTGAGTTTGTAATTGATATTATATTAGTATAAGATAAAACACAAAAGAATACCGATAAGAACTCCATGTCTATTGTAATGAATGGACCAAAAGTGTAACGAACAATAAAATTGAACAATTTTGAATAGTTAGTATATATATAAGGGCAATCTGAACCTGTTTCCTTCTTTTAAAATGTAATTCACTTTCATTTAATGCATGTCAACCGGCCACCCAATACTAGTCCCTACTTAATGAAGGTTACCGTTTCATAAAGGCAATTCCTATAAGAACATTCATGTCATTTCATTAAGAAATTGGTAGACTTCTTTTTTTGAAGTAATTGTGACATTTTTTAATTAAAAAAAACAATCTAAATATTTTTAAAAAAAAACTTGCCAGCGAAAAGGATATATTTACGCTATTTGGGTAATATCAGAGGTATATTTGCACAATCTCTTATTGAAATATATATATGTTCTAAATCGCAAAATTAAGGGGTATATTTGTAAGTGTCCCTTTTGTATAATCATTTGATATCGCATTGTGTATATTTCATAATACGGAAGCACTCTCTATAAATAATTTCTTTATTCACGAAGCTTGAATTCGAGACTTTAATTAAGAGTGAATAATCTTATACATCCTATTACACATCTTATATTAGGACAAATTCTTAATCAAGCACGACAATGCGAGATTTTCCCCATAAAATGATGTGAGATATGACCCATTCAAATAAATGGGATTGTCGGAAACTATATTTCATAAGTGAATAAAACTTATCAGGACTATTGAGTTTTAAATATATTTTTTAAGCATAGAATTTCATCTATTAATTTATCATGGACATGATATGTCCAAAAGAGCATACAACATCAGTCACAATACAACTTGGAAACATTCCTTCCCAAAAGAATTCGTACAACAAAGAAATTGCAAGTTTAGCTAAGTTATGATTAACAAGATTAAAACTTCTAGAAATATGTAAAAACACAATATGATATGTACACGAAGACATGTTTCAAATATCTTTACAAACTACATTAACATTCTAAGTAGCCTTCACACTTTTCATCAAAATATCTACTATGCCTTTCGCATCAGAGATGATATAAAGTTTCCTTTATTCATGTTGTAACACTTGTTCTTTTTCCTTGTAACAGTAAAAGGCAAGATGCCTGTTAATTTTTTATAGACAAACTTAGCCCATTAAGTTAAGAGGACCATAATATATACGAACAAAACTCATATTTATAATAACTTTCTATACTACATTTACAAAACATAGCAGTAAATCTTAAGTTGCTATAAAATGAAAAGTCTTGCTATGTAAGGTAATTATTAGAAAGTGTTTATATATAATGTAATTGGAACAGTAAATCGTTTCTCTAATTTAAATAGTGGCCTAAATCAGTTCATTCGTGCAAATGTAACGATATAAATTTCAAGCCCGAACCTCAATACTAAATGGGCTATTCTGGTACAGCTTTAAGCCTACCAGTTGAGAAAAATGGATTAGTCTATCAAGCCCAACAGATAGTCCAATAGGCCTATCAAGAGCCCATGAGCTAACTTGTTACGCCCAAATTTGCTGGCCAACTGAAAAACCATATTTGGAGTGTGTCTCAATACATAACTTTTAGCTCTTGATTTTTTTAAAATTTAAGTGACTTATTTTACTTCAATTTGTATTTTGAAATAGTTTCCTAATTAGAATAGTGTAATTACCATTTTTGACTAACTCTCAATTTGGGTCCCGTTTGGAAACTTAAAACAAAAAAATATGTTCTCAAGGAAAATCTCATTTAAGATGATATTGAATATTTTAAAACGTAACATAATAATAGAGATATCATACTATAATTTAGAAACCCTAAGTTTACTTGACCAGAGGGTGTATCGAAAATAACTTATCTACTTTTACAAAGTAGGGATAAAGCTACTTGCAAACCACTCTCGCCAAACTCCACTTTTAGAATTATACTGAATGTGTTATTGTTGTTGAAAGATCAAGATTTTCATAAAATATGAATCCACGAAGAAAAGAGCAACCACTAAGAGTTGTGGTAGAATGAATAAGATTCTTTCGCTTTAGTAAAACGCATCGAATTTGAGCCTTGAGTGTGAAAAAAATCAGATTGAAACTCTTCCCTTAGCAAGAATGTAACCTCGATCACTTGTCCAATCATCCGTGATGAGCTTCTTTCATCATCGGTAGCTAGAGTTCTTTTTTTGTACACTTGGCTTATTATAATAGTGTCAGTCTTTCTTTCTTTTTATCGCACATAAAATTAAAACTTAATAGAAATTATCTATATATATGACGATCAAAACTCTTCCTTCCTTGTTTCACTTTCAATTGAATGATGCCTGAGTGAAATTATAAGGGAGCATGTACGCAATGATCAAATACAACTTTGCGAGTTGCTTGTGATAGAAAAAAACTTATTCAGATAATTCATGCAAGGTATTTCTCATCTCGCCTTTAATCTTTTCCTTGCCGTTATTATAGAGTTTTATGTGATACAAATTCAAATTAATTAGCCCTAATACGGATATAGAACATTAAATTAGAAAACAGAAAAAAGAAGGGGGAAAAGGACGAGCTAGCTGTTGTTTATAAGCACGAGAACCTGAAAAGATTCGGGAAAGTAAAGTACGAAAAGGAAAAAAAGAAGAATAATAAGGAAAGACATTACAAAAAAGAATATAGTAACCAAAAACATAGGTTCTGTGGAAAGAATGATTACTGCAGCCCACAAAGGAAGATGGAGATCTATAATATCTGCTCCTGTAATTATTAGACATTCTAAATCCTTACTAGGTCACTTTCATCTTATTAATATGTATAATTGAATTATATTCTATCATCTCATATTATATAGTAGCTATTTGGATTGGCGTCACTTTCGTGAAAATGACAAAATTGAATTTTATCATTTTTTAATTTAAATTTTATCATTTTTTTTATTACCCTCTTTAATTTTAATCAACAACTCTATCTACCTTCATTATTCTCTTTAAATATCTAAAAATAATTACTAAAAAAATAATCAAATATACAACTTTCACTGTCCTCTTTAAATATCTAGAAATAATTATTAAAAAAAATCCAAATATACAACTTTCATTACCCTCTTTAAATATCTAGAAATAATTACTAAAAAAATCAAATATACTACTCAAGTTATGTTTTAATTAAAAAAATCAAATATACTATTAAAGTTGACATTTGTTCATGTGTAATTGCAGATTGAAACTTTAGACTCCTAAAACATCCTAATGTTGTCCGATTATACGAAGATTATCCTTCTCCTTTTTGTATTGTCTTCTTTCAAATTCAAGAAAGGTTTCAACACTCGGGTGAGACTGTAAGTAGACATTTTCATCGGGTACTTCATGCTTGACTTAAATTGTCTGTTAAACTTCAGCAAGATGACGAATCGAAGTTGAAGTTGTAATCCAATCCAGAAACGAGAAGGTTCTGGTGAAGGAGAAAGTTTGGAACAGAAGAGGACGAATGGATAGAAAGGTATATTCAAAGTATGAGAGAGAGTTTACAATGTTGACTTATGTCCACTATTTATACATTCTATTAACTAACCAACTTATCACAAAATATCTAATCAAAATATCTAATTAATCTAATCAAAATATCTAATGAGCTTATATCAAATTAATATCCAACTAACCACATATATACATTGTATATTTATATGTGGTATATCTCAACACCCCCCTCAAGCTAGACATTGAAAACAACGGTTTGATCTGAAGCAATACTGCATGCAACACGCGATGTTCCATCTATTCGCGTCCCAAAGACCACACGAAACCTCAAGAATGGTTCATGCCGAATTGCGTTAATTCAAAGAACATCTACAACCAAGATGTAATCATCCTCACCATCAGCAGCGTTTACATGTGCATCATCCTCGAGATAATAAATCTGTCCATCAATCTCTGATTTCGCTTTTTTTCATTTGAAGCAAACATCGTGAATAAATTGTGGCATTAACAACCAGCACCAACAACATTTCGTTGTTCTGAGATTTCTTCGTTCTGAGATAAGGAATTAATCAGTCTTCAACATTCTTGTCAATCCGTAACAACAACTCTGCACTAAGCAGGGCCATCCTCAGGTATAACCGTTGCAGCAGTAACATCAACCAAAATAACTTCAATTCATGATTTTGCAAGTTCATCACCAAGAAATTAAAAATGACACACCAATGCAGATATAATAACATAAGCGATTAACGATCCCCGGCAATAACAGTAAGCATCAACATAGCTGCATCAAGCAGGAGATTCAACTCCCACAATATTTCAGTAACTTCTGAACCAGCACCAACACTAGCAGAACTAGCAACTTCTAAACCAGCACCAGCAGAACTAAAAAATTTGAACCAACACCAGTCACAACAATGACAACATCAGGTGCATCTTTTACAAATTGAATCTCTCAGTTTCTGTCCTTAATTCGACAGAATAACCACTGGATTCATCTTGACGGAGAACCCTCGTTCTCTAGTCTCACTCGGACTAGAGAATCCCTCGATTCTCTCTATGAAACCCACGGCAAGAACCCTCCATTCTCTAGTTTCACTTGGACTAGAGAATCTCTCGATTCTCATCACGCAAACTATTTTGATAAGGGCACGAACCCCTCATTCTCTAGTCTCGCTTGGACTAGAGAATCTCTCGATTCTCATTACGCAAGCTATTTTGATAAGCTCGGATATGCAGCGGAGTCTCCCTCAACTTCTAGTCCAATTCCGGCTAGAAATCCCTCGATTCTCCTATCCTGAGCTAAACATCTGAAAACAGGCAATCTAATCACTTGATCGACATGTGAATAACTCTTTGAATCCTTGAATTGAGCTTCAACTCAATGCATATTGGTTTCGACGAAGCATCCCTCAATTTTTAGTCTATTTGTCGCTAAGAACTCCTCGATCCTTCAATCAATTCTCATGTAGAGATTTATTGCCACATAATTGGACATCATGTTGCATGTTGTTTCACAACATGCTACTTCGATTTTCTTACGACTGTTGTATACCAACACAACCTCAATAGTCAACTGCATCAGCATTAGCCACAGCTGAAACACAGTGTCCAGCAACGATAATACCAACACAGAGGCATCTTCAGCACCAATATAGAAACTTACTGGTTTATTCACCTCAACATCAGCTAACAACTAAATCAAATATTGTTTTAATACGACTCTCCAATCACAACAACAACTAACAACATTTTTCTCCAATTCGTCAATTCACCAACACAAATACAACTTTAACAATACAAAATCAATTCACCACCACATAAACAACAACAATATTCACAAGACACAGATTTGTATGTAATTTCAAAATATACTCTCTTCAATTTCATCCAACTCAGTAAAGACTGGAACTCCGGCGATCTTCGTCGCCGCAGTGACAGCCAAAAACGGAGTGTATCCACAGAAAATGATAACATCTCCATTTGACTAAATCGACGAATGCGATATCAAAAAACAGTAAACAAAATAGGATGAATCGACTTTGATTCTATGTCGATTATGTTGTCACTCGCAACAAAATCGATCGATATACTACATATATTACTTCAATATTAGAGAGATATGTGATGCAATTTCATTTTCAGCGATTTTGATTTTTCTTCAATTTCAAAGTATAATCCAACTGGATCGTCAAATCTCCGATATCTATTGCATCGATTCTTCGATACTCACTCGGCTTTGAATCACGAACAACTCAGAAGTTCGAATTCGAAGTTTCGATCTTCAATTGTGATTTTCAGACGAAAATCGCGATTTCGATTTTCAGAACATCGATCAAATTTCAGTTTCGATCGAGAAACTTAATCGCAACAATCTTCGCGTCTCGGATATGTTAATTCCGCTTTGATACCATGTTAAACTTCAGCAAGACGACGAATCGAAGCTGAAGTTGTAATCCAATCCAGAAACGAGAAGGTTCTGGTGAAGGAGAAAGTTTGGAACATAAGAGGGCGACTGGGAGAGAAAGGCTCTCTTTTGATATATTCAAATATGAGAGAGAGTTTATAATGTTGACTTATGTCCACTATTTATACATTCTATTAACTAACCAACTTATCACAAAATATCTAATCAAAATATCTAATTAATCTAATCAAAATATCTAATTAGCTTATATCAAACTAATATCCAACTAACCACATATATACATTGTATATATATGTGGTATATCTCAACATTATCAATGAAATATATTAAATCCGAAGATCTTATGTTTCGTGATTGTCATTCCAAAATTAAAAATATTCTACTAATATTTTATTGCACTTTAAATTCTATTATCTTTTTGTAATTTTTATTTATATACTTCTATTCATTAGTAATTTTTATTTATATATATTGACTAAATGTTCATTTTGGTAATTCTACATTCAAAAGCAAAATTTATCAAAATTATCCAAATATCATTTATTGATAACAATCACTTTTACATTGTTGCATCCAAATATAAATCATTTTTGCAATAATCACTTCTGACAAAATTACTTTTGCCCACCGCCAATCCAAACAGACACTTAATATGTTATTGTTACGATTGTTTTTGGTTTTTTTTTTTTTTTTTTTTTTTTTTTTCCGGACCTCTTACCTTTGACAGAAGACACAGAAAACCGCGAACGTCCGAAGAAGCCAGCAGAACGTACGCCACCGTGAAATAACCCATCCAAA
The DNA here is from genome assembly GCA_029844215.1 of Przewalskia tangutica. NCBI lineage: Eukaryota > Viridiplantae > Streptophyta > Magnoliopsida > Solanales > Solanaceae > Przewalskia > Przewalskia tangutica. The sequence continues at coordinate 97,839,064 of CM056738.1, read as the reverse complement.
CCCCATGTGCGCTGAGTGTGAAGCACCCAATTTGCATGCGGATCAATCGGCGACGATGGCCCCGCCGTCTCATCCATACATACACTAACCTGCTCTCTCATGGTAATTGTTTTTGGTTTTGTGTTTATACTAGCAGTATTTATAAGTCTCCGCTCAATTTTAGATAATTGGTGAAAAGAACTAGAATATGTGTGTATAACTAGAGTAGTATACTTGTCAGAAGTCCAAAATATCACATTTGAGTAATCCTAAATTAGTGGAGAAAATTTTGTGGTGCATAAGAATTTTGTTGGGTATGGGTGCATATTTATGGTCTTTCTTTCACGTGAGGAACACGATCTAAATTCATAACAAATATCATTCGTTTTGGGCTAATAAACCACATGAATTTGTATCATGAGTTACGTCATTGCCCAACTCAAAACATATGGGTCATATAACTTATGTTACGTCTTATACAACTCTATATTTTCCTCTTCATTTTGATATAGAATCCTCATTGGGTGGAACTATCCAACTAACCCATAACTAGAAAAACTGACATGCTGGAACCTAACAAATGATTTACAAGAATGACTTCGGACATGACTGTCTTGAACTTTGACCTCATTTGTTCCATGGATAAAACTTCAAGTTCTTCGGATTTTGACATTTAGCCTTAAAGGTTAGTTTATGTGGGACAATCGGGGGTCAAAAATCTAAAACCATCTATTTTCGAGATTAATAACAAACAACAACAACATATCCAGTGTAATATCATAAAATGACGAGTCTGAAGAGTGTAGAATGTACACAGACTTTTTCTCTATTTTTGGAGGTAGAGAGACTGTTTTCGAGATCATTAGATATAATTATTGGAAACATAATATGCTTAGTTAAGCGATGATCCAACACGCGATTAAATCAAGATCGATCATGCTTAAATTTTTCGGGTCAATTCAACTCGATTTTGGCCCATTAATTTAATATATTTAAAATCACAAGTTTATAAATAACTCACAACAGTTACTTCGTGGTAAACACCCACCTTGTGATATCTGTTTTTTCATCCGACAGCTTACAGCAGTAAAAGTTAAAATATTGTAAGGTATATATCAGTCATAAAGCTGTCCAAAATTAAGTTAAGTAATCCCTAAAATAATTTACAGAAAGAAAAAAAGTGATGAGAATCTTTTGTACAAAGGGCTCTTTCTCTCCCTTTTCTCTGTTATGTTTGTTTGTTGGTCCTTTCCTTATCAGGGAAATAGCAGAAAGAGAGCAGCTGCTGCTTTTCAAATTTTATTTTATTTTATTTTTACACAAATAGTCGAGTAATTTGTCAAAATACTACTATCTAAAAAAGTAATTTTCAAAATATTCTTCTTTCAAAAGTAATTCCATTTTACTATTATATTGCCACATAAATTGCCACATGAATTTACTATCAAAATTAATTATCAGAATCTTATTTTTCAAAATTAATTTTCAGAATCTTATTTTGCCGCCACTGGACCGCCAGTGCTTGCCGCCAAAGTTTGCTCGAAAATTTCATTTTGATCCAAAGAATTCAGATTTGTAGTAATGGGGTGTTGTGGATGTGCTAGGATTGGAAAATTGGTGTTAAAGGACTGGACCCACCTCTAGAGGAGGCTGCCCAGTAGTCCTCGCCGCCATGGTCGCCACTCACTGACCGGATAAAATGAAGAAATTCCAAAATTGAGATTCGAAGATCGGGATTGAGTGTAGGTTGTAAAGGAAGATGGAGGAATAGTGTAGTGGTAATCTAGCGACTGTCTCTCTCGAAGAGAGGAGTAAAAGGTAAATTTTTTAATGTTCCGTTCCAACGCGGACGGGCTTTAACGCCGCTAGGTCGAACTCAATGACACCACCCACAGCCGTCGACAATAACAGAATCGATCGGAAAAATACAAAAATCGATCGGAAAATCGATTTGATCGACGTGAAGATTGGGGATGAATTGAAGGTGGTGGGTGGGTGTAGATTGTCGGGGAGATGATGGTGAGTGTATTGGTACCTACCACGACCGACGATAACAATTCAGGTAGTCGGAAAATCCCTGGCGCCGCCTAGGGTTTCGGTGAAATTGATTTGAGTGTTGTAACGATTCAGGTGGAATCGATCAACGTGGAGGGTATGAAAATGACGGGGAGGTGATGGGGAACCCGTAGGTACCACCGCCGGAAATTGCAGTCTCCGGATTTCGCTGGAAAATTCGAAGAACTGATCGACGAGCCTTGGTGTCGTTCGATCTGAAATTACCGGCGATATAGGAAAAATCGACGGTGGTGGTTGGTATGAAAATGACGGGCTTGACGATACGAAACTAATGGTATAAGCCTCGTCCCCGTTGAGTTGGTGGTATGATCGGAATTTGCAATTTTCCGGCGAAATCATTGTTCACCCGCGATTTCGCCCAAAAAAGAGAGAATTTCGGATTTTTAGGTAAAATTTAGTAAATCCATGTGGCAATATAATAGTATAATGAGAATTAGTTTTGAAAGAAGAGTATTTTGGAAATTACTTTTTTAGACAGTAGTATTTTGGCAATTTACTCCAAATAGTCGATAAATTTACAGTTTATTTTCCTAATTGATATATATAAATTATACACTGATTATATATAGTTATTTATTTTTCCAATTATATATGGTTATACATATAATACAGAAACTATATATATATATATATATATATATATATATATATATATATATATATTACAAACCCATCAACTATTTTTAATTTAAGCAATTAAATCGGATATTAAGGTTACTTCTTCGTATATTTTTTCATCTTCTTTAATTAGTTAACTATTCCATCGGTCTCAGGAAATACGTCCCAATTAGAAAATAAAAAGGCTGTCACTTGAAGTTCTACTTTCTAGTGAATAGTAATTTTCTCATCTCAAAAGTACATTTGTATCGGTAAATGAATAAAAATATAAAAAAGAATATAACAAATACTATCATTCAGTATTTATACCAAACAATATTCATTTATAGGTAATACTTATTATTGGGTCTCGAGGCTACGGATAAACACTAATACGTAATAAAAATTCAAAACAGCTAGAACAACAATAAAAAAATAATTTCTGGATGTTGCTTTCAATGTTGTGTCAACATGATGCAACATTGTGATAAAACAGTATAAACCTTTGTAGAGTAAATGCAACGGAAAAGTAAAGAGACGTAAGATTTATATTTTCAAGGATATATATTATTAATATATCCCTTGATGGTCAATGATAAAAAAAGTTGTATAAATTATATACAATTACAAATGAATTTCTTTTACAAGATTGAACAAAAATTGTGAAAAAGAAATTACAAACAAAAGTGAAGTCGCAAACGACTTAAGCCTAAAGTTAAAAAGATCTAAAAAGACAAATACAACATCTTCATTACAATCGCTAGGTGTGTAATGTGTGACTAGATGTTGTTATACTACTTTGCTAGGTGTGTTGATCTAGTTTATAAGGTAATTATTCGAGAGCTTTCTTGAAAAATCTTCTCGTTCAATTATGGATATCGATATTCTGAAGCTCCCATCTAATTATAGTGTAGAGCTTCCCTTAAATCCTCACTGATTGGTTGCAGAGGTTGAGTAAAAGAAGGTAGCTGCTTGGATCGATTCTTTCTCCTTAAAAATCTTAACGTTCTGGACTTGGTCTTCACGCTGCTTCTTCTCCAAACTTTGACTGTTTCTTTTACCACGTTTTAAACACAACATCATTGTAAACTTGCCTAGGTCATTTTACTCACAGTAACACAACCTGTTTTGGTCGAAAGAATAAGCAAAATCGTTAAAGAGATGTTATCAGGAATGTTGTCACAACATCCCATCCAACATAACGTATGAATTAGTTACATCAAAGCATATAAATTTAATTATAATTAATTTTTTAATAAGGTAGAATGCACGATAATTAACTATTAAGTGTAAAGAAATTTATGTCCAAATCATGTGTTCTGCATTTATAGATTTGATGTAAATAAAAATGCTAATAATTTTTACCTTATTTATCCAAACAGTACATATTTTGTGTAGCATGCACTATGTACATTTGATTAATCTAATAAAAATTGTACTAAAAAACATCAGTGGAAGTTAACAAATTTATGACAGCAACAAAAAATGTAGTACAAACTTTTTATTAAACCCCTCTCTCTATTTGTCTTCATTTTTTCTTTTTCATTTTTGGGTTTTAAGAGAAAGTGAGAATTTACCTGTTTATCCAAAAAATATGAAAATGTTTCATTCTGTATAAAAGAAGGTCTCTCCCTCTCTCTTTTGGAGCAATGAAAAGACTTAGGCCCGTTTGATACATCTTATTAAAAAGAACTTATAGTAGTATAACTTATAAGAGTAAAGCTTTTTCAAGTAAAATTTTTATTAAAAAGTTATTAGGTGTTTGGTTGCCAATAAAAAAAATATTTTTATATAAAAAACAAAAAAATTATTAGGTCAAGAGAAGTTCTACTCCTTTAAGCCCAAAATTTGGACTTATAAAATAAGTGATTATGACATCCATCTAAAAATTTCAACCAAACACATCTAAGAATTTTCATAACTTTTTTTTTAAATAAGCACTTATTAAAATATTGAGAGGTGTTTGTTGAGCTTATTTTAAAATATGAGTAGAACTTTTTTTGAAATAAACACTAAAAAGTATAAAATTTGAGTTTTTTAGAGTAGAGCTTCGTTTGATTTTTTTTTATATAAAAATATTTTTTTTATTGACAACCAAACGACTGATAACATTTTGATAGAAATTCTACTTCTATAACATTTTTTTAATAAGCTATAGCAAACGGAGCCTTACTACTAAAATAAAAAAGCTTTTCCAAAGGGCCTGAGCTTTTACTTCTTTGTCTGCCATTTAATTTCCATAAATATATCATACATCACTTCTCATCTCTCACACACAAACACAAATAACCTCACTTCACTTTCCTTTTAGCTTTAGAGGGTTTGTGCCATTTCTTAAAGTTCATGGTTTAGAAGTGACAAGTAAGAGAAAAACTGAAGTGGGGAGTTTTGTTTAATCTTGAAATCACTAATCTTGAAGTAAAGTTTGAATCTTTTTTGTGTTCTTGAAAACCCCATGTGAGTTTTGTTATCAAAGTTTCACTCTTTACAAGAAAAATGATATCACCTTCAGACCTTTACCATGTTCTTACTGCTGTAGTTCCACTCTATGTAGCAATGATCTTAGCTTATGGTTCAGTAAAATGGTGGAAAATCTTTAGTCCTGACCAATGTTCAGGAATCAACAGATTTGTTGCTCTTTTTGCTGTTCCATTGTTGTCATTTCACTTCATTGCTTCAAACAATCCATATGCAATGAACTACAGGTTCATAGCTGCTGATACACTTCAAAAAGTTATTGTTCTTTTTGTGTTAGCCATTTGGTCAAGAATTAGTGCAAGAGGGTCACTTGAATGGTCCATTACTCTGTTTTCACTTTCCACATTACCAAACACTTTAGTTATGGGAATCCCTTTGTTAAAAGGTATGTATGGTGATGAATCAGGAAGTTTAATGGTTCAAATTGTTGTGCTTCAATGTATTATTTGGTATACTTTGATGCTTTTCTTGTTTGAATATAGAGGTGCAAGAATGCTTATTGCTGAACAGTTTCCTGATACTGGTGGTTCTATTATTTCATTTAAAGTGGATTCTGATATTATTTCATTAGACGGTAAAGAACCATTGGAAACTCAAGCTGAAGTTGGTGATGATGGAAAGTTACATGTTACTGTTAGAAAATCAACTAGTTCTAGGTCTGAAATTTTTTCAAGAAGATCACATGGGGGTCCTAATTCTGGTCTTTCATTAACACCTAGACCATCTAACTTAACAAATGCTGAGATTTATTCATTGCAATCTTCAAGAAATCCAACACCTAGAGGTTCTAGCTTTAACCATAATGATTTTTACTCAATGGTGAATGGTAAAAATGCTAATATGAGTCCAAGGAATTCAAATTATGGTAACTTTGGTGTTGATGAGGAGAGTGGAGTTGCTGGATATGGAAGAGGAAATGGGGTTTATGGGCAGGGGAATGCAGGGTACCCTGCTCCTACTAATGCAGGAATCTTTTCTCCTGCTACCGGTCCGGCGACAAAGAAGGCTAATGGTAAAGAGGGTGGAAAAGATCTTCATATGTTTGTTTGGAGTTCAAGTGCTTCACCAGTATCTGAAGGAGGGATTCATGTTTTTAGGGGAGGAGGTGACTATGGCAATGAGCTAGGAGTTGGGGCCCACCCTAAAGGTAACTAAATTCTTGGACTAGACTATGAAAATGTACCATGTTGCCACTAGTTTTAATTTGGTTTTGTTGGTTGTCTTATTTTGGATGAATGCATAATATTGTGTTTTTTTTGTCTTGTAACCTCTATTTTGTGATGCAACTAGATAGACTTGTGTTTGATATAATCTAAATTTTATGTTGCTTGAATTCTCCAAAATTGTTGTCGGAACACGCACCTGTTGACATATGAAGAATCCGAGCAACATATATATTTGTTGTTGTATTTGAGATTCTTCTATAGTTAGTCTGTGGTGGATTGAAGGGGTTAGAGTTTGTTCAGGTCCTTTTGCCTTGTTGAGTTATTTTCTTTTATTACTAGTTTCTTGTTTTAGGCTTATTTGGAACCATGCATATCCAGTTCCTGAAATTATGGCCATATTGTTCGTCTTTTCGTGAAACAGACGTGCTTATATTACTTTTGTCTTCTCATATTACATTGGAAATTGGTTTAGTTTGTATTGTATGATTGTATCCACCCCATTTCCTTCATCATGTCTGGTAATTTTTAGTACATCAGTTGGATCAATTATGCATAAATCCAAACTAGTTGAATCCAACTCTATGAATCATTTGTATTGAATATTTTTCTCACATTAGATTATGATGAATTTGGCCGAGAAGAGTTCACATTTGGAAACAAACAGAACCAGGAAGGGCCGGTGGTGCGCTCGAGCAGTACAACCGAGCTCCGTCCAAAGATTGCTCAAGAAGAGACCAAGGCTACTGCCATGCCACCAGCTAGTGTCATGAGCAGGCTCATTTTAATTATGGTGTGGCGAAAACTTATTAGGAACCCGAATACTTACTCCAGCCTCATTGGCCTCACTTGGTCCTTGGTCTCGTTCAGGTATGCATATACCCAAAATTACCTGAATTTGTTCGCACATTGGCTATAATTAGACTTGTGGCTAATGCTATTCGTTGCAGGTGGAACGTTCAAATGCCTGCGATTATAGCCAAATCGATAGCGATTCTTTCTGATGCTGGTCTTGGAATGGCAATGTTTAGTCTAGGTATGTTTGTGATAATATAACCATTAGAAATATTAAATCTTTATGGGAAAATGTTTGTGTATTGAACTGATTTTCATCATGGAATGATAGGTTTGTTTATGGCATTGTCGCCTAGAATCATTGCTTGTGGGAAAACAATTGCTATCTTCTCAATGGGTGTGAGATTCCTTACTGGCCCTGCAGTTATGGCTGCTGCCTCCATCACAGTCGGACTTCGAGGCGTGCTTTTGCATATTGCTATCGTTCAGGTAAATGTAAACTTCATACCTAAACGGGCTTTGTTGCCACTCATAACTGATAAATTTGCACAATTTTTAATTTTTCAGGCAGCTCTACCTCAGGGAATTGTTCCGTTTGTCTTTGCCAAGGAATACGGCGTCCATCCTGATATTTTGAGCACAGGGTGAGGCCTCAAAACACACATCCTGTTTTATCATGAGACGTGGAAAAATAACCTTTTTGAATACACGTATTTTAGGGCCTTTTTGGACATGCATTTTTATCCTTTTTCAGAAAATATTTCAAAACAATGTTATTAATGGTTTATGAAGATTTGATCAGTTTTTTCAAGTGAAAGTTCCCACTAAAAAAATCAGCTTCTTTTCAAGTCGAATGCATGTTCAAGCACAACTTCAACTTCCAAATACCATTTTCAACTCCAAATACTACGTACTTTTTGTCAAATGTCACTCAAATAGTCTTCCAAACGCCTACTTAGTTTTTCTATTTTACTTTTTCTTTCTCTTAGGTTCTTGTTGAATGTAACTCAAGATTTCTTGCCTAAGAGCATTAAAATGTTGTTTGGTATTTTGGGTTTCTAATATTTACTGAATCTTGGTTTTTAATAACATTGCAGTGTTATATTTGGGATGTTAGTAGCTCTTCCGATCACATTGGTCTACTACATTTTACTAGGGCTTTGAAGCTGATGATCAAGAATCAAGCTAGTGAAGTTTTTGTAAAGGAAAAACTAAAGATACCCTTTTGGCATGGGGTTATTTTGGCATCTAACAGTATATGAATTCTCAGAAAAAGTAAACGAGGGAGAGAGACACGAATGAAAGCAAAGTGGAATTGTGAATGGTCAATTGTTGGGCAACAACCAATAGAGGAGTTTTAGTGGAAATTCTTTTGTTGTCTCTTTGTCCACTCCACCTTTTTGAACTTTTGTGGTATCCTAGGCCTACATGTCTTTTGGTTGTTTTCCATGAAGAAAGTTAGAGTTTATTTTTCTATTTTAGGTTGCCATTAATTGTCTTTTAGGTGTACCTTTTTTGTTGAAGGATTCAAAAAGATACTAGGAGTACTTACTAACCTAATTAAACACAATTTATGTGGGAAAATGGGATGCTTTTTTCTGGTTCTTTTTTCTTTCTCATGGTTAATGTGCTTATAAAGGTGGAAAAAAGTTTAAAGATAACAGTTTGTAAGTGTTTGATGTGCTTATTTCGTTGCTCGAGTTAGTGATCAATGAAATGACGGGGCAAAAGAACAAGAAGATGTGAAAACAACTTAGAATGGAGAGAACCTTTTAATAAAGAACACTATATATATATATATTTCGTTTAAGTGGACTAGTTGAGTTATAAATGACGAGAATAGAGAACCGTTTTATAAAAAGCATTATATCTTTTTAATGGATTAGTCGAGTTAGTCAGGTCAATGAAATAATAGGGCAAAAGAACAAGATGTAAACTAAGTCTAAGTGGAAACTAACTTGATAAGGAGTGTTTTATCTTTTTAGTGGACTAATTGAGTTAGTTATGATAGAATATCTAGTCATAATTGTGTATATGATAGATGTATATTAAGTCATTTATGACCATTATACTAGCCTAGGATTATGCTTGTATTATGAGTATATTTACTACACATTTGGAATGAAGAACCTTTTGATAGAAAGTGTTTTGTTCTTTTAGAGGATTAATTGAGTCCGATCAATAAATGTTGAATACTAAATTGTATAGAAAAAAAAATGCATAGTTATATTATCATTATTGTTTATCTCCACTTAAAATTCTGTACCAGTCCTAGTGAATCTAGAGTTACAGGATTTTCTAAGAAAAAAAAATTAATTTTGGAGGCTCTGAGTTCTGAATTATATTATACATAACTTGAAGAACCAGACAGAGATTTCATGTGCATTTAATTCCTTTCTGTAGATATTAAACACTGTAGTCCTATGTTTCCAAACAAGTGAACAACTTCTTCTTCTCACAGTAGAAAAAATTATTTTGTAGCACATTAATTGCTCGCAATAAAGTTTAACAACTGTACCCCCCAACAACTAGCACCAAGGGTCTAGAAGTACGTAATAGTAAAAGTCAATTTTATGATTAATATTATCCGTTTTGAACTTGTATCTAAAATCTCTAGTATTTGTTGACGTGAAATTTTTGTATTTGTCGATGTGGACTTTGCATAAAATGTTACATAATTGACACGATCATCTTGTTTAAGTTGCATGAGAGATCAATGTTTGTCTAATAATTAAGCTAGCATATGTATTGAATAACTCATTTTACTATTTGTAACATTTAAACAAATGAAAAATATTTCTGTAGTGCGACATATATGTTATAGTCTTCAAATTTCATGTGTTTTGAACAAGCAATGCGACATAGAATGTTGGAAATGAATAAATGTATCAGGGATTAAAATATTCGCTGATGAAAGGACACTTATATTTTCTATTTTTATAAAATAATTTCAAGATTGCACGCCAGAAAGAAATTAAAGAATTAGAATCATTGCTACTTTGACGATTAACAATTTGAAATATATCAAATATTTTGTCCAAAGTTCTCAGTACAAATTCATGGTGTATGCAACTTATTTTATTCTGGTTAATATGTTTGGAATAAGCTTATAATTGTTGAAGTTATTCATAAGTGTTAATTAGTATTTGGTTAATTGACTAATTAGTAGACACAGTTATGTTAGTTAGTGAGTGATACAATTTCTTATTCTTTTCTTATTTCCTTTACGGTGTATTTTCCTTTCTCTATTTCCTTTCTCTATCAGTATAAATAGAGACCATTGTATGCATTGTCTTAGTTGAAACTTGAGAATGATAATCTGAAAAGCTTCCACAATCTCCTCCTCTCTTCTCCTCCATTTTATCGATATCACAATTGTTAACATGGTATCAAAGCCAATGGAAGATCGTTGTTGAAGATCGAGAAACAGGATCGATCAAATTGAAGATAAATATTGAAAAATTGAAGATCGAGAATTGTTCACGACTCAGATCGAGAGAAATCTGACACATGCAACACAGTTTATAGCATAACTATTGAAATTGATAGGTGAAAATCAAATTTCTGATTCGTTTTATATGCGATATCGTGTTTTTTTTTAAATTGATATTCTGAAGATCGATCGATCTAATCGTAGCTGTCGTTAGCACCAATTTGTTGTTTCTGTGGCTATTTGTTGATCTCGTTATTGATTAGTTTTGTTGATAATCGTCTACAATGAAAAATACTTCACAAAATGTACCAGCCGTCACTGAGGAAACTTCGAATATGTGTTCAAACATAGTGGATCACAATAATCCATTATTTTTTAGTTCATCTGATACTCCCGGAGCTATGCATGTCGAAATACAGCTAACGGGAATGGAAAACTATACATTATGGAATCGTGCGATGAAGCTAAATCTGTTGACGAAGAATAAGATTGGATTTATTGATGGTACAGTGAGAAAAGACATGTATGATGGCAATTCAATGAGATTGTTGTAATGCAATAGTGATGTTGTGGATCATGAAAAATGTTAGCCGAGATCTACAGAGTGGTATTTTGTATCGATCTACTGCTTTAGCTGTTTGGAGGGATTTGAAAAAAGAGCGATTCGACAAAATCAACTTGTCTCGAGTATATCAATTGAAGAAGGAACTGACTATGCTTCAGTAGGGAGTGTCCCATGTGGCTAGTTATTACTCACGAATGAAGGAAATCAATTGACAAAATCCAAATTCGATCCGAGAGACGACGACGGCATGAGGGGTCCTTGCCCCCTCAACCCTTTTAGTAACTAGAGAATGTGTAATGTAATATATCCACCTCTCTTTTCATCTCTTTTACCGATGTGGGACAAGAGACCTTTTACATTTCCTACATCATTTCTCATTCACCAATATAAAAACCCAACAATCCCTCACATGAATGGGGAATGACCATACTATAAAAGAATGCGCGGACAAGTGTGATATACAAGCGAGAAATGATCAGATCCGATAAGAGGTTTCCTTTGAACTTTTCAGTGAACTTATATCAATATACTCGATCAATCAGATTTGATATCTTTGAACTCGTCACGACCCGACCTAAGCTCGCGATCGTGCCCTACTGGCACCTCATGTATACATCGAGAATAGCAATGAATACGATAAACTCATAAAATACTAGACAATAAATATCAACAGTCTAGCCGATAAGGACACCTTCCGTGAAATATACATAACCAAAAAAAAACAGTTACATCTTTGTTCTTACAACCCAATCCACAAGATATGACTACAGACCTCCAAGAATAACAATTGTGACGGGACAAGGCTGCGCCATATCTCTGAATGTACATAAATCTACAACATCAGGGAAACCGTACCAAAAGACAAGCCTCCAGAGAAATGGAGATTCTGACAACTGATCAGTGATCCTAAAAGTGAGGATCTACAACCTGCTTACCTCTGCATTTAACGCACTTCGAGAAAGTGGGTCAAGACAAATGATGTACCAAGTATGTAAAAACTGAAAGTACTGAAATGAAATCATATAGTCTAAAATAAAGCTGGAGACATGTATGATAACCAAAATAACAATACACTGTGCCTTACTAATAATGAGAGTAAACAAAAGTATACTTTACTGCGTGAAAATAGGAAACTCATGATCAAAGTAGGGTCACCCGCCCGTAGTATCATTAAACAATCCTACTCTTGGGACTATTTCACCCGCATAGGTCTTGTGGACCCGCAATGGAGCGATTTACTCCGCATGAGACTATTTCACCCGCACAGGACTATTTCACCCGCTTAGGACCGGTGGGCCCTCAATTAGTACAAACGCCGCACTCGCATCATGGGTAGCAAATCCATGGAATAAGTAGTAACCCGGGGGTTTACCCCGCAAGAATAACATAACACTAGCACAACCGACTATCATACATAACATAAGCACCGCCGGCTTATCATACATAACATAAGCACCACCGGCTTATCATAATTATCATAAGCAAGTTAAGAAATCCCCTAACTTCTTATTAGCCTTAATAATCATGCACTCTCATTTTATTTAACTTAAGGAACTAACATGTCATTAAAAATCCGAGAATTTAACCCGAAGTACTATGTACCTTTATCCTTTCAAAAATGACTCTTTCTTGTATAAAATCCCCAAGATACTAACGCCCGTAGTATCAAGGCTTGTCTACATTTCAAACAAGTCACTACATTTTTAGAAATACATTTTTGGCTTCTAAATCAAGTGATTTTTTTTACTTTAAAACTTTAAACAATTGATGCCTTTAAATCAATTTGTCCTTCTTCATTTCAAGTCATTTATCTTTGTTTACTTCACTTAGAGTAAACCATTCTTTTAACTTTCCATAAAGTTATTATAACCAACTTCCCATAAAACCGTTATACTAACTTTATGCTTTAGAAACTAAGACATTTTTATCCTTTAACAACAAGTGAGTTAATTCTCTAACTCAACCAACTTGGACATTATTAAAACAAGTCAAGGATATCAAATGAAACTGAATTCATTTAAAGCTCGTACGTCTACCGTACTATACATTTATAACTACTCATGCTCAAGAGATAAGAAAAGTTCCATATACCTCTTCGACTTAAACCACTGACCAAGTTGAATACGCCGCACGTAGAATGTCAACCTATACTGACCATAATACGTCCATCAACTACTAGCTTTCAACGTAGAATATTTCTAAGTATAAGGACTCTTAATTCTACGAAAAATCGGGCAGAACTTTCTTTGTTTCTACGTACTTTTCCACCTTTTTCAAGGCCCGAAATCAATAACCAACATGCCACATTTAAGGCTCAACAATTCAGCTAACCAAAGGGGATTACACGCCTAATAGGACGTGTAAAATTCTGCCCCATAATTAATATAAAACTGTCCAGTAATTAAGGCAATTCTCGACTATAATCAATGTCAACAACAATGTCCATTCCCGTTCAATTCCTTTTCAATCCAAGTTCTTATTCCAACATGTTATATACATAATAACAATTACAACAACTATATCCCCTTCTTTCTATACCATGCGACGATCGTAATTAATAATTAACTTAAATTACAATCTTAACGGCTAACATGCCATTTCGATTTTGAGCTTCTAAAATTCCATAACACTTATCAATCTTCATAACATATATCACATGATCATTTCTAACTTATCATAACATGGAATATTAAATTACAATAGTAAGACGAAGACTTTACCTCAATAAGCCTTAATCTAATCCAAGATTCAAAGTCGATCCTTAGCAACAGTTCCTCTTCTCGACGTTCCAATCCACTCCAAGGAACCCTTAGAAGTTTATGAAGAACTCCTCTTCAAGTTCCAACTCCAACTATGAAAAATCCCTTAGGTTTTCATGTTGCGACTAACGTAATAACGTAGTTTTTCCGAGATTTTTGTGGGGGGATATCCTTAGAATACCTTTAGGAACCCTTGGTTTAAGTATTGTGATTTATGATCCACAATTGCAAAAAATTTGTGTGAAAAAAATGACATTGCCGAGAGCTCCATATGAGCTAGAAAAGTTTTGGAAAATTTTCTAAGTGTAGTGAGCTTGTCTTGCTACTAGTGTGCAATATATAACAAAATCAAGGGTCAAGATTAAAACATTTGTGTGGTCTTGGATGAAGAATTTAAAATATCAACGGTCAACTTGACTAATTTGACTTGGTCAATTTTCTCGAGCTTTTCATCCACATAAGACTACTTAGTCTTGGTCACTAGACCACTTAACCTTGGTCCATTTCGACCAAGACCTTGTAGGGGGTGACACGTGTCACCCTCCCATTCATCGTAATAGTTCGTTTCCCGACATTTTCATAATTCCGATAAATTCCATAAGTCTCAAATAACGATTCTGGGAACTCAATTCTCATTAACGAACAATTTTCCTTCCCGAGGTTCGGAAGATTTTTCCTTTGGAAATAATTCTTTCTTTCGTTCAAATTTTTAAGTCTTGTGTTCTCCCGTCTATTCTCCTATACATTTCCTGGAATTACGGGGTGTAACAGAACCGTCGAACTTTGTTGTATACCTAGACAACATAAGTCACAAAATCAACCCTCAACCGTTTATGGTTCTCACGGTTGTGTTCGTTTCAGCCATTAACACCGCCTGGTTTCATGAGTGCATATAGAATGGACTTTCACTGTCATTCCCCTTCAAAGCGGCTTACACTTAACACTCACATAGGTGATTTCTAAACATGTGGTCCTATATCCACATTATCTGGTCATACACTGCCAGATTTAGATAATCATTAAAAAGCCTTAATGTTTTATTAACTCATTAACAAGCCATAAATCTTTATCCTTATTTCTGAACATTGTCTTCATCCGAGAATGAGTTTAGTTATTTGACAATGTTGAACCGTCAGTCACAACTTTGTTTGATCTCCTTGAACCTAGCTCTTGGGATCTCCAGTCTGCTAGGTAGAGTTACAGCCATGATGACTTGTCTTCGGCTTTAACTCCATTCCCATTGATGATCTATTAACTCCCTCTCTAGATAAACCTTTTGTAAGTGGATCACCCACGTTATCTCTTGACCATACATAGTCAATCATGATAACGCCACTAGAGAGGAGTTGTCTAATGGTATTGTGTCTCCGTCGTATGTGACGAGATTTTCCGTTATACATTACGCTCCTGCCTTACCTATTGCTGCTTGACTGTCACCATGTATACATATAGGAGCCAAAGGTTTGTGCCAAAATGGAATATCTTCTAAGAAATTCCAGAGCCATTCAGCTTCTTCGCTGGCTTTTTCTAAAGCTATAAATTCAGAATCCATTGTAGAGCGGGCGATGCATGTCTGTTTTGATGATTTCCAAGACACTGCTCCTCCACCAACGGTGAAAATTATCCACTCGTGGATTTAACTTCAGATGCTCCGGTGATCCAGTTTGCATCACTATATCCCTCTAGTACTGCGGGATATTTATTATAATGCAAAACATAATTTTTGGTGTGTTTTAAATAGCCCAAGACTCGTTTCATTGCCATCCAATGAGTTTGATTGGGATTACTCGTGAATCGACTCAACTTGCTTATAGCACATGCTATATGTGGTCGTGTACAATTCATAATATACTTCAAACTTCCCAAAACTCGTGCATAGTCCAATTGTGAGTCACTTTCACCTTCATTCTTTTGAAGTGCAAAACTTAGATCAATTGGAGTCTTTGTAACATTGAAATTTAAATACTTGCACTTGTCAAGTACCTTTTCAATATAATGTGACTGTGATAATGCTAGACATTGTGGAGTTTTATGGATCCTAATGCCTAAGATCAAATCAGCAACTCCTAAGTCTTTCATATCAAATTTGCTAGCGAGCATACGCTTCGTAGCATTTACATCGGTAATATCTCTACTCATTATCAACATGTCATCAACATATAAACAAACAATGACTTCATGATTTGGAGTATTTTTAAAGTAAACACATTTGTCACACTCATTAATCTTAAATCCATTTGCCAATATTGTTTGGTCAAATTTCGCATGCCATTGTTTGGGTGCTTGTTTAAGTCCATAAAGTGACTTAACAAGTCTGCACACTTTCCTTTCTTTACCAGGAACCATAAAACCCTCAGGTTGTTCCATGTAAATTTCTTCCTCCAATTCTCCATTTAAGAAAGCTGTCTTGACATCTATTTGATGGATTTCAAGACCATATACGGCCGTCAGTGCCACTAACACCCGAATAGATGTTATTCTTGTTACCGACGAATATGTGTCAAAGTAATCAAGACCTTCCTTTTGTCTATAATCTTTGACCACAAGTCTTGCCTTATATTTGTCAATAGTGCCATCAGGAGGAAGATCAATCAATTCTCATGTATGGTTGTTCAAGATTGATTCAATCTCACTATTGACAGCTTCTTTCCAAAATCTAATTTCCTTAATATTGTTATCAATCTGTATTGCAAAAAACCAGTAAACAATAATAACTGAAAATGAACAGAATCAGTGTTGGAAAAAATATTTTCCAGAATATAATCGAGCCCACTTAGTTCAAAGTGTGTCCTTAAGGAAATTATTCCCCTCACAGTACTCGAGGTTGATAGAATATCGCCTCCCAGGATAGAACGATTATCTTACCAGAATAGTAGTACTCCAAATTCAGGTAGCGGCGAACCACTCAACAGTAGTATATCACACATAATTTATTCGTGCAGAAGAAGAAGAAGCTTTTTTGTTCAGAAAATTAGTACGTAAGATTCTGAGGAATCAAATGAATTTATAGCCATGGAAGTACTGTTTCAGAAGGTTTGCAACCCTTCTGAACAGTCACCAATATGGTGGGAAAAGGAATAAAGCAGGGAATCACTGATTTAACTTCGGATGAAAGATCTGCATGATTTTTTTTAATTAATTAATTAATTAAATAATTAAAATTAAAGAAAATTTGGTCCAAAAAGATTATCAATCAAATCATTTGACCAAATTCCAAATTTCAAATCCGAGCCGAACGACGACGACGACGCGAGGGGTCCTTGTCGCCTCAACACTTTTAGTGACTAGAGAATGTGTAATGTAATATATACACCTCTCTTTTCATCTCTTTTTCCGATGTGGAACAAGAGACCTTTTACATTTCCTTCGTCATTTTCCATTCACCAAATATCAAAACCCAACCGTTAATTCTAAGTGATTTCCAATAGTTGCTAATTACAAATTGTTACCTCTCTTTTTGCCTCAGCTTTAATGGATTTAAGGTACTACACTGAAATTAATTTTCTCGACTTTATCAGGTTTAGTGAACAAAATGATTATTCCAGCTTGTTTAGTTAAAAAGATAATACTACTAGTATTTATAATTAAACTATTCATACCACATGCTCCACTAAGCCATTGTGCCATTTTTGAAGCTTTCTTCTTAATTAATCTTTTATCACGTAATTAATAAGGTTTAATTAACTCGTAAAGCTTTTGTTCGCGACAAAATTGTGTTTAGATGTTATGATTTTTTCTGCCACTAATACTATTCTTGTAAAGTTTGCTTTTCTTTGAAAACAATGAGTTTAACCATTTAACATATATCATCCACATTAACTTGTCGGAATATTTAAATAATAAATCGAAAATCAAATATGACATAAATAAATTAAATTAAGAATGATAATTGCATATCTATTTTAAATTAGCCATATTATAGATTGATGAAGTAGTATGACTTCCTCTTTATTATCCTTTCATAATATGATGAGTCAATAATGGATAATTGCCATGCATAATAGATGTTATGAAAAAAACATAGATAATGTATTTAAAGAAAGGCTAGAGGGGAGCACGACAGTCTATGAGCCCGTGCGAGCTATGCTATTGTTCAGGACCCCGAAAAATGAAAAAAAAATTAGAAATTCTTTTTTTATTTTTTATTAAGTAGTATTAACTATAATTTACTGTAAAAATTTATAATTCGCAGGTTTTAACTCAATTAAAATAGGGGTTGATTAACTTGAAGTTATATTGAGTTGTTATTTATAATTTAAAATAATTTTTAATTATTAAAATCGTATATTTAGAACAAAATTTTCAAAATATTTGATACAGCTCTGGCGAGAGAAGTCAAACTGCAATAACTCAACTAGATCCTGTTACGAGCCTCATTGGGTTGAACTCTTACTGTTTTATTTAGATCCATCAAACACATAAAGCGCACGCACGTTATATATGTAACCTAACTAGTGTATCATTTTTCGTCTTAAAGCTCAAAGTCAACACTTCCTTTTTAGGCATCTTATTGGCTATACTTTTAATTTTTGTTTTAGTGCTATGCGTGCACACATATGCACTGAACTTCATTTAGATCTTGGTCAATTGGATGGCCAACTAATTAAGAATGCTTCTCAAGTTACAGAAAATATTAATCTAGTCTATTAACGTATATTATTAAATATACTACATATATTTTTATAATATTTAATATTGTATAATTATGATAAGATTGTATTAATCTCCCTTGGAAGTCTTTCTCATTAATACAAATATATATAGTGTGTACAATGTAAAATCCTAATATAATAAGGATCATATTTCTACCATAATTATACAACACTAAATATTATAAAATATATAGTGTATATTTAATAATATACGTTAATATAGTCAATAAATAAAATGAAAATTACTTGTGTTATTAAATACATATCATTTGTATGATGTTCATATACATTTACTAACCTTTTGTATGTTACATGTACTATTAATTTGGGCATTTAATGTTTGTAACCTCTATTGGGTGGTTTCATCCTATAAATTGGGATGTTATTCACCTTTGAAGGATGACTAACGTATACTTGAAATAAGAAGAAAGTCGACCTCTTCCTCCTCTCTACTTCTTTTCTCAACAATATTCTTGTTCTAGCTTTATTACTATTTCTTAACACGTTATCAGCACGAAACTCTGTCATCGTGAGCAGATATTTTGGAAAGACTAAAGCAATTTCCAGATAAATATCATATTATCTAGTATTTTAATTGTGTTTATTTATGTACAAAAGAACCTTTTTCATTTCTTGAAATCTTGTTGATGGAATTTTCATGTCTATTTCCAAATTTATTGGAAATTAATTTTATGGTTCTTTGGTCCTTCGTTTCTTTTTGGGTTGAAATCAGAAGTGATCACCTTTCATTAGTTTAGTTATAATAAAATTTATTTGTGTGTATAATCATCAGAAGTTGTAATATTTTTATAGGTCTATTATGATTACAATGAAAGATGTGTTAGAGAAAAAAAATCATATCATATATATGCCTCGATTTGCTCATGAAGTAGCAAAATCTTAAAGAAGTTCTAAATTATCATTACTTGATATGTTTAAGGCACATTAAGATATGTTCCATTCCTGAAGAATAAATTTTTTTGATAAATGTTATAAGTACAGATCCATTCCCTGAAGTGAATGTGATGATTAATAAAGATTATAAAGATAGACGTGTCAGTTATTGTGAAAATATCACAACCCACCTCCAGAAGAGGTAGGATAATTGAGAATAATATTTTAAATATTTTATGCTTTGCTCCAGAAGTAGCAAACTTAGAATTTTGCTCCCAAAGTAACAAACTCAAAAATATGCTCCTGAATTAGCAAATTTTAAATTCTACTCCTTAAATAATACATTTGTGGACTTCACTTCCGAAATAGTAGAACTTTAATATTTACTCTTGAAGTAGTAAAACATTAAATATTACCCTCGAAGAGGAAAATTTTAAAATTTACTCCTATAGTATTTTCTTGTTGCTTGAAAAATAAATTGTTCCACATTGAGTAGTGTCGTCCACATACTCTCTTTTATTGAAAAAACACACATAAAAGGAAACAATAATGGTTTATTTTAAATCTATGATATGATTCTTGTGGTGTGATAATGTACTGTTAGTGGACTAAAATTATTGTAAGATAATGAATATGAAAATTGATTACAATAGCACTACCAATTTTCATCAAATTAATACTATCATATTAACTCCTGGATATATATGAAAAGTATCGTGTGTAGACAAAAAATTTAAAATTTGAAAGGTAAAGTTATTGTATCCTAATAGGACTTGTCAATTTAGAGTTTCTTACCGTATATTATTATCTATTTTGACCAATATGATTACAATATCTATTTGATGTAACTCTTGGAAACTTATCAGTTTAAGAATATGTAACTGTATGTCTCTTTGTTAAATTGTTTAGCAGATTATAATTATTAATTCGTTATATTATTCCACTTAATTTTCACTTTACTAATATTAAATATGTATTAATTTTATTTTGTGTATGCAATTTTATTTAAAAAATATCGATTTCTCATAGCAAGTTTGGATTAAAAATCAGTTATGAATTTATCATCTTTAAGTGTCCATTCATTTACTGTTTTCTTTCATGATATCTGAAATATCTAAGCAAAATTTATTTTATGACACCAGTAGCTTTAGCTATAATTTATTTTATGATACCAGTAGTAACTAAGAAATATTTGGTTGTACAAAATTAATGATCAAGTGCTCCAGAAGAGCTAACTATTTATCTAGAACATCATGGCATCAATAGTGTCCAAACAATATATGTGATTATGGAGAATAAAATAGAGAGCTTATATACTATTATGTCATTCGTTCTAGATTATAAAAGTTGTTATGATCGAAGCACAAGTTGTAGTAAACACTAAGTTTACTAACGTAAATGACTATCACATTGAAGCTATAAATGATTGGATGACTAAATCATAGTGGGTAAAGAAATATGTATTTGAAAGGTTACCATCTTTATTCTCCGAATTGTATTACACAAATATAAACATGATGAAATCACATGTCACGATAAACCAGAAATTGTACACAATAGAATTCACGTTATAGTAAATCAGAAGTTAACTAAAACAAATAGCACATGACATGATAAACCTGAAGTTTACTAGTACAAATAATTTTATCAATTGATGTGACAATTTTGGTTGTCCTGATTTAAATCTGATGTGCTAAGTTTGTATTCGAAATATATTGAAGAACTAGAAGATTCTACAAGAATTAATTTGTTTGTTCTCATGATAAGTTGATTATACTGACGGGATTGAATTTTCTAAAATCTGAAAAATATAAAAGGTGAATAAGGGCCCGTTCACCTGTTATGTGATGTCTTAAATAGATGCATTGATAAGACAGTCACATATGCGTTTATTGTCAACCCACAATTTGACATATGCAAAGTTACTTGCTCAAAATAATTGAGTTGAGAGCACAATTTTCAGACTATGTAAATCAAGATAATTCATCTTGTTAATGATGGTTTATATTCAAGCTAGTTTAGCGTTGAATGCCTCCGATAAATAGCTAAATCATTGTGAATGAGAACAAAGTTTCATGTGTTGATATGAAATATGATATATTACATACAACAACATTTGTATGCTTCAGACTAATACATTATGATAAATTCTCCCTCAGAATTGGTTCAAGGGCAGGAACCAAATATTTTCATCTAATAGGTTTGTTATGCGGTATATGATTAATGAATTTACCACGATGCACACAGATGAATTCCCCAAAGAGGATGGAAATGTATGCTAGTTTTTCTAACATAAGGGGAGGGGGGGAATAAACAATTAAGAAATATATTGTGTATTATCATCAATATGATTATCGTTCAAATGATAATTCAAGTCAAATGATAGAAGCATTTGCTGACCCGACTATTTTATATTCCAGCCGCAAGATGCTCCTAAATATCCCTGAAGGACAAGGTTTACAACACGTGTCAAGCATGGTATACACATCGATTCCAAATGCAATAATTCTTGAAAATGGAAAGGAGCACATGATTATAATAAGGAAGTAATGTACTCTTGAAGAGCCTACAACATAACACTTCATAAAACCTCATAAGAGGTTCATGTACCTGAAAAAATAACGAAGTAATAATATCTCACTAAGTAGTGTCTAATTGTAAACAGATACAAAATGATATCTTGTCGATGATATATTTGATACAATATAGTGTGTAATATTATATAATATTATGAGGATCTAAATTCTACGTCTCTTAAAACATATTGATATAGGAATAATTACCAAGTAGATACATCTTGATAAATTTATTAGACCTACAGTCCTGACATGAGAAGATGTCATGTAAATTAAATACTAAATGAGAATTGTCTCAGTCTATATGGCTCACATTATAAAATTATATGATTTTTTTGAAGGATTCAAAATGCCTCAAGCATATATAAGTTATTGAGAAACTTGTTTATAATCCATAAATAGATTAAATGAACTAAGGTTGATGTACTGAAATCACCTTAATAAATATTTATTGATGAAGGGTACAAAGATGACTATGTTTCACCTCTTTCCTTTATGACATTCAAAATCTTTTATAAGGTTGTGCAAGTTGGTGGCTTGAATGTGATTGGAGATTTTGAAGAGTTTTCGAAAAGCAATAGACTACCTGCTAAAAGAAGTTGAAATGAAAAAATTAGATTGGTCCTCAAGTGTCATATATTTGTTCAATTGATGCATTTATTTATCTTGCTATAACTATGAATATGATATAATTTCTTCCTTACACGGATATACTGAAATAAGATCAATTGCATATTATCGATTTGATGAGAGAATTTTCCCAAAATTAGGGGGAGAGAAGAACGAAATAAAAAGGGAAATTTTGTGAAAAAATCAATCATCGTCTCATCTTGATCTACTTGCTTCTATTAGTGAGCAAGAGGTCCAAAAGATTATTTACTTGCAGAAAATAGCAAATCAAATGCAAGACGCATTTACATATTTGAAAAGGTTTACCAAATCACATATCCCTGCAGAGAATGTCTCAATTTGAATTGATGCCCATTTAGGACCATCTACTAGTGTCATAACAAATGAGTTCAAAAGCACACCTGAAGCGTGATAGATCATTGAGTTCTAAGGATCGAAATCATAGCAAAAAGAAAAATAAATGGTCAAGATGACACTAAGAAAGAAACTCATAAAGAAATGCATGATTTGATCAATCCTGATATTCTTGAAGAAATCAACGAGCCGCAAACTCAAGAAAATGAAGAAATATCAATAAATCCAATTGATGTTATGATTATTTGAATCGCTTGAAAATAAATATGGTTTGAAATACCCACAATCTTATATGAAGATAATACAACATGCATTGCTCAATGGATGGGAGGATTCAGAAAAGAAGATAGGACAAAATCACATTTCACCAAAGTTCTTCACACACGAGCTCCAAAAGAATGGTGATATCAACATGCAACAGATTCGTTCAAGTGATAATATGGCGGATTTGTTCACTAAGTCTCTGCCAACTCCAACTTTTGAGAAGATGGTACACAAGATTGAAATGCGAAGACTCAAGCATTTGGATTGAAGTTCTCATCAGGAGGAGTTAATACATGTTGTACACTTTTTTCCGTATAAGATTTTGTCCCACTGAGTTTTTCTTGTAAAGTTTTTAACGAGGCAACCAAAATATGTATTATTAGAAATGTGTACTCTTTTCCTTTCAATAGAATTTTTTCCCACTGTTTTTTTTTCTAGTAATGTTTTAACGAGTCACATTATCTATGGACAACCAATGGTGAGTGTTATGAAATACATATCCTTTGTATGGATGTCCATACATATTTACTAACCTTTTATATGTTACATGTATCTATTAATTTGGACACTTAATATTTGTAACCTCCATCGGGTGGTTTCATCCTATAAATTGGGATGTTATTCACCTTTGAAAGATGACTAACATACACTTGAAATAAGACGAAAGTATCTTCACTACAAGAAATATTGCATACAACAACGGGCATAGGACGTTGCTAAAGCTATTTGACAACATGCACTTGAATGTTATGGTTCTTCATGTAGCTAAAAGTCGCTAACTTTCAACACCATACAATGAACGTTGTCGTAAAGAAGTTTAAACGTTGTCAAATATAATATGACAACAAGCAGTTATTTATGGTGAAAAATATCATTTACTTTCAATTTTCAACAATAACTTGTGAATGTTGTCGTATAGAAATTCAAAATGTTTAACCACAAGCGGGTGAATGTTGTCAAATAATAATAATAATAATAAATATTATTATTTATTTATTTATTATTATTGGTCATTAATTACCACATGAATGACAAAATTATATTCATGTGATTGAAAATAGACACAATTTTATTTTCTCTGATTTAATATTAGAAACATGTAAGCTTACCCTTCCAAATCAGGGAAATGTCTTTTACTACCATCACACAATAACCATGACTATCTCAATTCCCCAGCAAAATTATCAAGCATTACTAGTCCCAAACATATCTAAAAGTCACATTTCTATTAATACAATTTTCACTAAGCAAACAACCAAAACATTGAAAATAAAATACTAATGGCAGTTGTTGATACCAGCTTCGGTGAAAGCTCTTCAATATAGCTATTTAAGTAAAATCTTGTAGCAGATATACACTCGGTGGTCAAATCCGGCGAAACCACGGCAAAACAGATGGGGGAAGCACGACGTTGCTTCGACGATTTTCACCAGAGCAACGCCGAAGTCTTTCCGACCAGATCTTAAAAAACAGAGAGCAAAACCGTGTGTAATGGTGGTTCACAGTGGTGTTGTTGTGTAGTGATGGCGACAAGGTCGACGGGAACAGTGAAAGCCGACGACGGGGTCAGTGGGCGTTCGTGGTTTGCTGGATGAAGATGAGAGAAGATAAAAATTTGAGAAGATGAGGGTATATTGAGATGGGCGACTGAGTGGTTTGGAAATGGGGTTAAAAAGGGAGATACGTGTTAAAGAAGATGAAAGAGTGCATATGAAAATGGGTTATGGACGGGCAGTGAGGGCGACAGGATGAAGGTTGTGGTGGTGACTGTTGATGGGATACGGGGGTGTGAGTGTTGGTGGTGACAATTTTTATCCGAAAATAAGATATTCCGGAATTTTCTTCTCTCTAGTAGGGATGGCAATAGACCAAATCTGGACCGGATCCTACTAGATCCAATTTCAGATCCGTTTTTATACTTGGATCCAGATCTGAGTCCACAGATCGGATCTGAATCCACATATAATAAATTTTATCTTGAATAATATTCTCATGTGTTAGAATTTTCTTTTTACTAAATGAAACTCAATCTCATTAAAAAAATGCTTGAGTCTTTATGCAAGACTCATGAGTATGGTATATTATGTAAAGAACAATACTCATGTTTAACTTTTTCATATCATCCACAATACCTGTCCTAAAGTACTATACATGAGTATGGTATATTCTGTAAAGAACTGCTAAAAAGAAACAAACTTTAATCTGTTTAAGTAATGGGATTAACTCAATTAGAATTTTAACTACTTACAGAGGCCAACAAGGTCGATAGACATTAAACCTTTTCTCGTGCTGGCTAAGCAAAACTTTGGTTGATTGTTTCTTTTTTCTTTTTCAACCTGATTTTTTCATTAGTTGTTTAAGAGCTTGTAAACGGTTTAGTTTCCAGATAGCCAGTGTAATTAGACTTTCTTGTTATGGCATTATGGCTATCAACCCCTTAGCTCAAATATAGACTTTAGAGTTTGAGCTACTTATGAAATTAAGAAAATATTTATAAAATTGCATTCTAGATTATCCATATATTTAATAAAAAATGGATTCACGGGTCGGATTTGAACCAGATACGGATCTCAAATATAAGATTCTGATCCGTCAACGGATCCGAGTCCGATCCGAATCTGCCGGCTCCAAATTTTAAAGATCCATATCCTATAAACTGCCATCTCTACTCTCAAGTCCTTCTTTCCTCGAGCTCGATTTGTCCATTTTACTAAATCTCATCATGCCTTATCTGAAAAAACCTGCAGTTGACTAATTTTGCGATCGCGATTTTTCATCTGCAAACGCTCAATCGTCTTTCTTTGTGATTGCATTTTTTGTTGCAATCGTGGTGGTACCAGAACTAACTCGAATGTGCTTGAAACCCTTTTGGTATATATTCAATTTAAACTATACCAATTGACAAGTTATAAACAATATAACTGTTGGTATAATAATCTGTATTTGGGTAAATAATGTTTCAACACAATCTGTTAATAACTTAGTGAAAAAGATAACATGATATAAACATTACTTAACAGTAAATTGATCATGAAACAATAAACGAAAACAGAATCTGTTTTGGAAAAATAATTTCAGAATGTAATCGAGCCCACTTAGTTCAAAGTGTGTCCTTAAGGAAATTATTCTCCTCACAGTACTCGAGGTTAACGGAATATCGCCTCCCAGGATAGAACGATTATCTTACCAGAATAGTAGTACTCCAAATTCCGGTAGCAGCGAACCACTCAACGACAGTATATCACACAGAATGAAGACAAAATATTTTTTGAGTTCAAGAATTCAGGATTGAAAAAATTGATTGAATATTCCAAGAATTTATAGGTTTGGAGATACTGATTCTGAATGTTTGCAACCATTCAGAATAGTCACCTAATATTTGGAGGGAAATTCGAAAAAGAGAGGGAGAGCCGAACGGGTCGGTCGCGAGTCGATCTGTTTGGATTTATTTTATTTTTTAATTAAATAATTAACGTTTGTCCAAAAAGATTATCAATCGATCCAAATCCAAATCCAAATCCAAAGTCGAGCCGAGCGAGCGACGACGACATCGCGAGGGGTCCTTGCCCTCTCAACCCTTTTAGCAGCTAGAGAAGGTGTAATGAAATATATACACCCCTCTTTCCTTCTCTTTTTTCGATGTGGGACAAAAGAGCCGTTTGCCCCTTTAATTTTCATCCTATCATTTCTCATTCACCAATATCAAAACCCAACAATAACAAACATGTAAACATATTCCAAACACAATTCAAAACAAAAAATTCCAAAACAAAGAGTTTGGTTGCTACAACGCTGTTGATAATCCCTTAAAGTAAGATGAATAATATTCTATAACGTGTAAAATCGCATTTATAATAGGATTTAAGTTATATATGTACACTAATAATATAAAATTATCTTGTTAGTAAACTTTAACATATGTAATAGCAAGCCAGATAAAATTATTGTACTAGATTTTCAATTAATGCATGTTTATCGAATATATATAATTATCTGGTTACATTCTATCCTCCTCAGATCTCAAGATTTCACTAGGTAATAATATAAGTTAAATTCAAAATTCTCTAAATAAAATTGTAAATCACATTGGTTAACCATGGTGGGAGTCCATCGATATCTTGGTCAAACTGAATAACATAAAAAGTTATCTTTTCAAATTAAAAAAAACCGCGTGGCTTTCATATCATCATTTCATGTGACCACAACTCATCCTAAAAGATGAAATGACAAAAAGATGTTTTTTTATGTCTTTGTTTTAATTTCAATTTAATCTTTTCTTTTGTCAATTTTATGTTTAGTATAATCCTTAATTTCAAGTCATCTAATATATTTAAAACACAAAATTTAAAGAATATTTTAATACATTATTCACATATTTAATTTAAGATCAAATTATTCTAAAATTTTATTTACTTTTTAAAATTATCTCATGCCAAAATTCAGGGATAAATCTAGAGGATTAGTTAATAATTTTACCAAAACCTTGTATATACTAAGTTGATAAATATCTGTAAATATTTTAGCTGTGAACCCCAATTATTATTAGATTATTAATTTAAAATCACTATAATAAGAATTCATAAACTTGGCATTCTGAATATGATGGAGTCAAACTAAACTAATACACATAAAATAAAATAAGATGGAGGGAGTTAAAAAGAAGAAGAAAAGTAGTATCAAAACCCTAGGGCATGTTCATATTTCTTATCCAAACATTTCCACTATTCCTTTATCTAGAATACCCACCAAAAGCTTTCAATAGAAGACAAACCCCTCAATACGCAACAACAAGACTTGCAAGAAAACTTTGATTTTTGCCATTTTTTAGCCAAAAATAAATCATCAAGTGATAATGATATGATGGGAGAATATGGTTTTGATATTCAAGCCATTAAAAGCTTTTGTAGCGCCTCATTTTATCCTCATCATCATGTTGAATTTCAAGAAACTATAGAGAGTAATACTCCAGAGGCTAGAGCTCAAAATCATAAAGAAGCTGAAAGAAGAAGAAGAGAAAGGATTAATTCTCATCTTGATAGACTCAGAACCCTACTTTCTTGCAATTCTAAGGTAATTTCTTTGTCTCTCTATGAGTGTGTATTATTAAGCACACAACAGGAATAGTTACAAAATTTATCGTTAATCTATCGCTAAATAGCCATTAAATAGGATTAGCAACGATATTTTGTTGTTTAGCGATAATTCCTAAAAAAATGTGTGTACTTCCTCTTTCTTTTTATTCCTTAATAAATTTGGTGGAAGACTGAATAAGAACATGATTTCTTTATTCTCTTATTGGTTCTTAAAAAAGTTCATCTGTTTATTTAATTTGCTAGAATAATTGTTTGAGTGATAATTTCCCAAAAGAAGTTCTAATTTTGTTTTTTTAGCCCCTTTTTTGCGCCATAGTTTTCATGCACAATAAATTAACTTGATATGGCTGTTCTTTGAATGTTTTGGTTAAGCTGTCTTTCCAGATTGGGCTAAGCTAATTCTATAGATTAGCTCACTTTTGGTGATTATATCTTTACGAAATTTCTCTTCGAATCAACTCAAGATTTCATATTGCAAAGAAGTCAAGATCAAGGATTTGTGGCTTTGAAGAAGAACAAAATCACGACTTAATTTATCTTTTCTTTTTCCCTCTCTTTTTCAAGATTAATTTTGATTACTTCCTTTGATAATTTATGTGTTATCATTTCATTTTTGGTTTGTCTTAAAAAGAATGTCACATTTCTATATTTATAAACCATTTAATTTTATGAGATGATTTACAACAATACATTTATATAAAACTTATTTTGGACCATACATTTCAAAAGTATACTTTTTTTTCTTAAACTTCGTGTCAAACCAAATAGTGTCATATAAATTTAGACTCGTGTGGTAGTTAATATCTTTAAAAAGACCACCCGTTAAAATGATGTCAAGAAGATCAAAAAACAAAAACAAAAAAGAGAAAAAGACTCACGAATCACAATCTTGATTCTTCAGGCCTCTAGGTCTAAGTACATACATATTGGGAAAGTAGTTTCACTTTTTCTACCAAAAAGACAATAAACATGGCTTCTTTAATTGTTTTTTATTCTCGTTTTGATTTTTTTCGGATTTAAGTTATGTGTATTGTCAATATATGTATTTTTTTTACACAATTAGTGCATGCAATTTAACCTGTTATTACCATTTATTAAATGTTACCAATCAATATTATTAAATAAAGTTACCTCTGATTACGTTTTAAGTGATCTCATTGTATAAATATATTTATATTGTTAGTATTCAGAAACTTAAAATTCTTTTCTTTTTCGAGTTTCAATGAGGCTTACCTATAAATTTTTTTTAATTATAATCTGACATGACAATATAATTTTTTTCTTATATTGATAGTCTAGATAACTTAAAAGTCTTTGTTTTTATATTTTACAGACAGATAAAGCATCTTTACTAGCCAAAGTGGTTCAACGTGTGAGGGAGTTGAAAGAACAAACTTCACAAATCATGCAACTCGACACAAACTTCCCTTCTGAAACTGATGAAATCACTGTGGCACTATCATCAAGTGATTCATGTTTGGCTGATGGGAGATTACTCATTAAGGCATCCCTTTGTTGCGAGGATAGATTCGATCTCATCCCTGACCTAATCGAAACACTAAAGTCGCTCGGATTGAGTCCTTTAAGAGCTGAAATGGTTACATTAGGAGGGAGAATTCGTAATGTGATAGTATTAGCTGCTGATCATAAGGATAATAATAGTACTGATGATGAGTCTCTTTTGTTCTTGAGAGATGCTTTGAGGTCTATTGTTCAACGTTCGAGTTACGGTACTGGTGAACGGACCAAAAGGCGAAGAGTATTAGGTCAAGGAACGCGAAATTACTAGGATACTATTTCTCCATCCATGCTAGAGTGCCTTGAAGTGAAGGTAAACTTGTCTATGTATGACTAATGGGTCATGGTTTAGTGTAAACGCGACATAATATTGAAAAAGCCATCTTCAATTCCTATCAAGGTTAAGGAATCAACAGCGGAGGAATTGAATACCCGGATCTAATCGACGTGTAAAGGGCTGCCTTTTCTTTTAAGTACTTATTTCATTCGTGCTTTATTTGGATAGCTTCATGCATTATTTTCTGAATGTTTATACTATATCCGTTGCCGTGAGTAATTTTGTTTTATGAATTTGGATCTGTAAGAGTGACTAGTTAGTAGTCTGGGTTTGTTTAGACTAAGTTCAATGATAAATCTAATTAAGTAATCGCTTCACTTGATGTATAACTATGAATGACAATCGACAAGGAGTAATCTTGCCATTTATTTCTCTTATACGTTACATTGTTGAGAATTCAGTCTGACGGTTTTTTTTTTTTTTCCAAGACAACTTTTTGTTGGAGTTATTCTCTTATTTGACATTGACGTTCTTTTATTTTAACATTGCAAAGCCAAAAAATTCTTAGTGAGTTTTTTTCTTTTATTCATTCTTGTCTTATGTGAAAGACAAAGTGCATATCTCTCATTTATTAGGGAAAGAACGGTAAAGAATTGATTTTGAACCTTATTCAACCTCAAAAGTTAACTCAAATGAAAGAGGATTGCACAAGCCATCCAAGGGTCACTTATACCACTAATGTGGGAGAATACAACACCCCGTCGCACGCTCAGAGATGGACATCTGGAGTGTGGTCAATATAAGAGGGGGACCATCATCGGAAATAATAAATTGGGACGGGTCTTGCTCTGATACCATGTAAAGAATGGATATAGGGTCTAACTCAACCCCAAAAACTAGCTTGTAGGGTGAGGATTGTCCAAAGTCCATATGTTCCATTCCATATTCGATGTGGGACACTTAACACTTCCCCGCACGCCCAGACCTTGTTAACTGGAGCGTGAATAATATAATTTAGTGGTCGAATGATGCGCGAAAAGATGCACACACTTTAACGCAAGTGCACGTTATCGTGACAAGTAATATAGTCTTGGTAAGACCGAATATCGTCCACAAGGATTAGGGTTCAAGTACCAACTATCTGTCTTTTGGTATCTATTTGGCAATCGATATTTGATTTTGTTGTTTATAACTAATAATTATAAAGACTAATTTAACTAATGTGTTTACTTCAGTTGTGATGGGAATAGGGCTTCCATGTCTCCTCAACTGTCCGCTTATGTTATTTATTAATGCAATGAATTATGGTTTTCTTCTCTCGGAGCTAGCAGATTTACGAAATCGTTTTATATTCCCGTTAAGGATATATAAACACTCAACCCCAGTATTGCTCCATTCTACCTTTCGGTGATAAGGATGACTCTATAGGAGAATTAAGAACAAAAACCTAGTTAACCGTCACGCACCATGCGTAAAATTAGGGTTGTTAAGCCTCTCATTAACGCTACATAAATAATTGAGGTATTTTCATCCCCAATCCAAAATATGTCTACCCAACTTACAAGATATTCACAACCCTCCTTTCAAGTTTGATTAGAAATCATATAAATAATGATAATTAGTGATCAATTAATTACCAAGCATTCAAAGCAATTATTGGATAAATCTCAACAAGAAGAAGAATAACCATAACATGCATCAATTTATAACATAAGTTTCTAGTGAATTAACATGGAAAGCCCTATAAAAGAATTAGTTCTAGCCATTGACATGACAAGAACTAATTCAAGGTTCATCATACAAAATCGAAATAAAAGAAAAGAAAAGGAAAGAAAGTTACTAAACTATGGTCTCAATCTTCAAAGCAAGAATCCTTGTGTTGTGCGAAAGGAACCCTTAAAAGCGCAGGGTTCTCCTTTTAAAGGCTCAAACCGCCTCGACCTTTTTCCGCCCGGGCTGACCGACTCGTCATTAAACTCGATTTTCGCGTCGGCGCGCGCCACGCTTCGGCGCGCGGCGGAAGTTCATGCCGGGTGATTTGCGCCGCGACCCGATCTCTGCGTCATGGCAGCGGCGCTGGAACCTCTGCGACTCTCGATGATTAGCGCGCGACCGCTTCGATTGCGGTGGCGGCCGCGCTGGTCCGGGTTTCTGCCTCGTTCGCCACTTTCTCGTCTTTTAAGCTCTGAAACCTCCACTTTTGCCCTCTTTTAGCTCCTTTTCCGCCATTTGGTCATTTTAACCACTTTGACTCAAAAGAAAGAAAAACTATCCTAATACGACACTTATTTGTACAAAAAGGGACAAAAGATTAACTAAAAATGACTCGAAAAGTGTATATAAAATACACCGATCACCGAACATCGGTGAACAAAGAATTGGAATGAGTCTCCCACATCGGTGGGATAAGTGGCCCTTGGTCTTCTTAAATGGCAATCATCCTCCCTTAAAGCTAGCTTTTGGGGTTGAATTAGTTCTAAGATCCATTCTTTACATGGTATCAGAATCAGACCCGTTTCAATTCATTGTTTCCGATATTGGACCCCTTTTATATTGTCCACGTTACAGATGCCCTGGGCGTGAGGCGGGGTGTTTAGTTCTCCACATCGGTGGGATAAATGATATTTGGTCTCCTTATATGACTTGGGCAATCCTCTTCCTTTTAAGACAGTGGGTTGTTCCACATTACAATTTTTTTAATTTTTTTAATCAAAAATCTAAAATAAATAGACTCTCTATTCCGCAAAGATAGAATAAGGCATGCATACCTCCTATCTTTCACAGATTTCACTTGTAAATTACACCACGTAAGTTATTGTTGTTGTACTTTTAATTTTCTTTTGGTAAGCAGTGGTGGAGACATTCTTTCGCTGAAATTTACATTAGACAAATGAGTAGTAATTTTTTTATGTGTACTTACTATATTGGTAAATGTAATATAGTTAAACTTATTCAACAATTGTGAGTTTATTATTATTATTTTTTTTGGATCCTTGAACTAGACAAAAACAAAACTAGAAGAATCTAGCTAGACAGCATGCGGTTCTAGTTCGAGCACAAAAGCTCACGAGAGGGAACATTCTTTTTGGAATCAATGTATATTCTGAGACAGTGGAAACTGCAATTAAAGTATTTTTGTTGGGAAAGTGATATACTGTTGAAGACCTAATTTGAGTCCTTCATCAACGGTCTTGTAAAAGATATTGGTTAAAAGAGTTAAAAAGATAGAATAGTCCTTTTACATTGTAATTATGCATTGTGAATATATATTTGTTCATATACAGATATTTGATTGAGACGATCATTTTCTAATAAAAAACATTCTTCCTTCTCAAGTAGTATGTCTATATAATATTCACTCGTCTTTTAAATAATATATGGAGTAATTTTGTGAAACATATATTCATTCTTTCATAACTAAATCTTGACATTCTTGTATGTCTAAGTTGTTGAGTTTTGATATTGGTGAATGAGAAATGATGGGATGAAAATTAAAGGGAGTAAAAGACTCTTTTGTCCCACATCGAAAAAAGAGAAGGAAAGAGAGGTGTATATATTACATTACACCTTCTCTAGATGCTAAAAGGGTTGAGAGGGCAAGGACCCCTCGCGCCGTCGTCGTCGCTCGCTCGGCTCGGCTTCGAATTTATCAAAAGATCGATTGATATTTAATTAAAAATAAATCCAAACGGATCGACCCAAGTCGTCTCTTTTCAAATTTCGATAATCTTCAATGATTTAAATTTCAATGTTGCAAAGTCTCCAATTGATGTAAGTTTTGCACTTCAAAAGAATGAAGGTGAAAGTGACTCACAATTGGACTTTGCACGAGCTTTGGGAAGTTTGATGTATATTATGAATTGTACACGACCAGATATATCATGTGCTATAAGCAAGCTGAGTCGATTCACGAGTAATCTCAATCAAACTCATTGGATGACAATGAAACGAGTCTTGGGATATTTACAACACACCCAAAACTATGCTTTGCATTATAATAAATATCCCGCAGTATGTTGACACCCAATTTTGACCCTCTCGCCCAAACATTAACTATAAAATTACACTAATTTTTAGTTATAATTTTTAATAATTTTATAACAATAAAATGCAACAATAAAACATTAATGCAGGCACAAATAAACGATTTAATAATGACATCGCATCTTACGTAGAGCATTAAACATTTTTTGAGTCTCACGCTCACATTTATTAATTTTAAGCCCTATCATAATTCTATTAATTTTTAATAATTTAAATAATAATAAATACATAAATAAATAAATAATTTAGCAATGACATCGCGTCAAATAGCATAGTCGCATTTATTAATATGCAAAGCAATTCAATAATTAGAGTAATAATTTAAACCTCATTAAACCAATATTATTTTAACATCACAAAGTATGCACAATGAATAAGATTTTAATAATAGCGTCGTATTTATAAAAGCATCAAACAATCTTTAAATATCATA
Source organism: Przewalskia tangutica (assembly GCA_029844215.1). Lineage (NCBI taxonomy): Eukaryota > Viridiplantae > Streptophyta > Magnoliopsida > Solanales > Solanaceae > Przewalskia > Przewalskia tangutica. Next base: position 97,804,484 of record CM056738.1, on the reverse strand, counting down.
TCCGCATTTAGCATTTAAATAATTTAATAATAATTTAAACCCCCATTTATTTCCCATTAATTAATTTTTACCTAAAACTAACTCCTAAAACTAATACCCAAATAAAATCCCTCAAAGCTGCAGCCCAATATACATCAGCCCACATCCGTCAGTCCAACCCGCGGCCCACTTCCCCTTTATCTTCCCCATCATTCCAAATAACCTAACAAAAAAACCTAATCCCTAAAAAACAACTCCAACGCTCCAGCCGCGTCTCGCACCCTATCACCGCCAGCACCTCAACCCGAGATTCTCGCCGGAGAATCCGGAGTTTTCCTTACCCACGCATGCACAGAACCAAATCAATTCATAATCAAATCGTTCCAAATCTCGCCCAAATCTTTCCAAAATCGAAACCGTAGCTTACCATAATCATCTCCAATTATACGCTCAAATCAGAACGAGAATCTCCTAAACTATAACCCAAATCAGTACCAAAACCATTACCAAATCGGTAGAAAATCCTAAGTTTCCATAACTGTAATCATTCTAAAAATCGTCTGAAATTAACTTTGAAAGCTGCCGAAAATACTTATCAACATTGGAACCCGAATTAGGGCTATATAAACATAGCAACATATACATGCAAAGGGGAGAGGGGGGAAAATGGTAGGAGCCGAGGCCCACAGGGAGGAACCCATCGAAAATTAGCATTCTAGGGATAATAACTAGAAGCCTTCAACCTCAGCAAGAATCCTTTAGCATCAGTTAAGAATTACGAAACAAGGCAAGAGAAGCATCCGAGGAAATCGTGAAACCCAATAGCATCCTTTAACATCCGAAACCAGTAAGCATCGATTATCCCTTTAACACCAGTTAAATAATTCGAGAGAAATATTGTCCTTTTCATTCGCATAGAAATACACTCCGAGTGGATCGACGACTTGATACGCTGCTTCGGTTCGTTGCCCGGAGAAGGTAAATTTATCACCCTTTCCGTCTTAGATTTCGTTTGATATTAATGCGTGTAATATGTGTTTCGTGCGATGGCTTAGTTATGTTGAGTTGATTGATGAACATGTTTAGTTAATTGTTGTCAGCATTCGTGGTTTTTTTTATGTGCTTGTTGAATCTTCTGCTTGTTAATCATTTTAGCTGTATTTGTTGTTTAAATATGATGTCGGATTAGTCTGCTTTAACTAATCTAAGACCATGTTATATGACGTGAATAATGGTTTGTTTTCATTGTTAAGAGTCACAATTTATGAATTTGGAGAACTCGATTTATTAAATATAGTTCAGCCCTCCACAATATGTGAGATCACATAAACTCTAGCTGTTCTCGTCGGTTTTTGTCCATTTTTTATATATCTGGTTTAATTGGAATACATCTGGTGTATGTCGAAGTGATATGTCCCTATATGTTCCTGGGTATATCATATATATCACTGACTAACGCATTTAGAGTCTAGAGTTATCGCATGTCAAAATTGCAACCATGTCCGCACTTTATCTTTAACTTGTAACCATGTCTCATATAGTGTATGTCTAGTTTGGTGTTCTAAACCTGTCCATGTTCGTCCCAACTGATAGGATAGATACCGTAGTGATGATGGTCAATATCTTGTTTTGTTCTAGTCATTTGGGTTGCCTTAAATGAAGATAAATAAGATGTGTGGGAATCTTCTTGCTTAACCTGAATTATGTAATGCAAAATCCTGACCCAGGGGAATGGATGAATAGGCTGGATTTTTATTATTTCTGAAATAATATAAAATGACATTCTAGGCTTGGAAATCAACTTTCTTCATTTTGTGGCATCTGTTGAATATTTATGCATACTCTGTTAGTTCCTATAACATATCGACATGTCTGTTTTCCTACTCAGTTCGTGTATGTGGCTTGAATTACTTTTCTATTTACCTTGGCATGTAATTGTCTGGTTGTGAGTGAAATGCGCCCCTATTTGCTGAAGCTTGAGCATATTAAGTGATATCATATACTCTTTAATCCTATCTCATGCATATTTTAAAACTAGTTTTCTGGTAAAATTTGAAAATCACTGTTTGGGCTGCATATGTTATTCTCGACTGTTACAAATTTAAGTAGCAATGGGATTCTGGATGTATGTATAAATCCACTTGAGTGTCTTATTTACTCGCATTATTGATAAGCTTAGGCTTGTACTAATCCTCATCTTGTTGACACCCAATTTTGACCCTCCCGTCCAGCCATTAACTATAAAATTACACTAATTTTGTAAAATAATTTTTTAGGATTTTTATAATAAAATGCAGCGAATAAAACATTAAATACAGGAATAAATAATTTAATAATGGCATCGCGTCTTACGTAGAGTTTTAAGCATTTAGAGTCCCGCGCCCGCATTTATTAACTTTAAGCTTTATCGTAATTCTTAAATAATTAATAAATGAATAAAATAAATAATTTAGCGATAAACGTCGTGTCAGGTAGCATAGCCGCATTTATTAATAACCATTTGTAATTTAAAATCAATTTTAATCTAACTTCGCAATAATGCATAACAATAAGATTTTAAATAATAGCGCCGCGGTCTAAAGTATTGAACATTAATTAAATAGCACGCCCGCATTTATTTGTTATAAAAATTAGATTAATGAAGCACCTAATTATTTTAATCACATTTGTTAATTTAAGTTATCACTAATTAATTAATACACTTGCCTAGAATTAATTAGCTAATTAATTAAATACCTAAAACTAATACCTATTTAAATAATTTACCCCTAATTAAATACTTAATACTAACCTAAAATTAATACCCTAATTATAACACTACCCTTCATTGCATTACGACTGACACATGAAGCCAATCCTTCACGCCTTTTACTTTAGCCCACGTCGCCTACATCCCTTCTTTCATTTTTTACCTTCCTCTCCATCATCGATACCAGGAAAACCACTAAACGAGACCTTTCGATCGCCATGCGGATTTCTCACGAGAATCCGGCTTTCCTATCTACTCACCCCATTTCTTGCCATAACTAAACCAAATCATTCAAATCATTTACCTTATTTCCGCCTGTTCGAATCGCACGAAATCGTCAAAAATCACGAAATCGGACAAATCGGCCTTTATTGCTTACGATATTAGAACCTGTGGTTAGGCTATATAAACACATGCAATAGACCAATAAAACCAGGACGGATGGCATCGAAACAGGGAGATGGGTCGAACAACGGACAGAGTCGAAGAGCTCAGTCAGGGAGCATACCCATAGCATCGACACCTTAGCAGCAGTTAGGATACCATAGTATCGACACACTTTAGCAGACGGAGACCCATAGCATCGACTCCTTAGCAGCAGTCGACAACTAAGGAGTTAGGGCTCAACATCCAGAGAATTAGCTTCGCCTAAAATAGGAAATTCGAATCCTTTCCTTTCAATTCCGGCCGAAATCGATGCGAACTCGCCGCTTTCATTCGCATCGCAAACCCAAAGTCGAGCGGACCGACGACTTGATACGCCGCCGTCATTGTCGGAGAAGGTAAATCCTCCTTATTGATTTCGTTGCATCTCGGCATTTCTATGTTTTCGTGACATATGTGGTAGTGCATGCGTATTATTGCATTAATCAATATGACAAACTATTTAATCAATCGAGGCACGCTTTGCACCTCGAGTTATCGATTAAATTTATATTATTGCTATTTTGTGGTGTATCGACCATGTTTATCGGCGGTTAAGCGGTAGGATCTTGAGTTAGGATCATATTATGGGATTAATATGCCATCCGGATCTTGGTGTAGTAAAGACCATGGTCGAATAGTTTGGCCTAAGATGGTTACTCTTGTTTCTTTGAGAGTCCTGACACTGTGATTGTCGGATTTCGATTTGCGATTGTGGTTTTGTTCCTTTTACATACCTTGGATTATTTGTTTCCTTATGGATTTGAATATGCTTGCTCGTGATATGATCAGATGAATAACGTCTCCTATGTCGGTTAATCGTTGATAATAGGGAAACATGATAAAGCTTGGTATGTGAAATGACTATTAGAGCCTAATATGCGGTTGTACTACTCTTTTCTGACTTGTGTTAATGTATTTGGGCTATGTCGAAATTGCGGTGTCCTAAACATGACAAGTTTGAGCTATTATTGGTATATGCATTAAGTCAATTATGTGAATATGGAACTCATTTAAGATCACCATGAAAGACGTATATGCTAAATAATAATTCTACCATAGCGACTGTGACTCGTTTTACTCAATACATGTTGCATAGCTTGGTTTGATCTCTGGATTGTGTCGATCGCCTAAAATGTCGGAGAATAGGTACACGTGTTTACGCTCGGTCCTAAAATGTTTGTCTATGAATTTCATGTTAATTAGAAGTGATGATAGCCTTTGCTGCTTGTTCTAATCCATCTCATTTGTTCACGTATGCATTTTAAAAAGAATCACGGTTTGAATAAATGAGTCCTATAGAGATAGTTCTTTGAAGATTTGTATGGTATACATAGGCCGTATTGCATCAGTTTGCTGGAAGTTCCCTTGTCTCAGTTTTTGAAGTCATAAGATAAAAGGATTGTGTATCAAGTACATATACTCCATATATCGAGCGAATACCCTGTCTGAATATTTAGTATGTCACCCAATATGCTTAAAAAGGATATGAAGTAGGTGTTTGTTTTGAATATCATGTAGTTGTTTGTTTCTTTGGTTTTAAAATCGAATATGTTAGTGCATACTTAGCCTGTTTGCTTTAAATCGGGAGGATACATCTCACGGATGTACAAGAGTACAAGCGTAAGTATATGTATTCATCGTATTCAAGTCTCGTGTTTTCTCCACTCTGTATGCATTTTAAAGCACAGTTCTTATTTAAAATGTTTGGTATTTTGACTTCTTCTTTGGAATGTCTTTGTTTCGTTTTTGGAAGTAATATAATAACAATTATACATATATTTGGTTTAAGTCCCTTCGCATACCGTTGCTCATTGCTGTTTTACTCTTGATTCTCATTGTTCTTTCCATGGATCTGGGTTTGATAGAAATATGTTTGCTAAAATGCTTATTTATTGCTAAATGTTTAGGGCATGTACTAATCCTTATCTTTCTTGTTTTTACATGGCACGCACCGGAGCAAAATAAAGAGTCTCACGGCGAGACTCATCGCAAGTCATTTCAAATGGCAACCCGCACCCGCATTTGCATTCCCGCTTCAGAAATTCCTAAGACAAAATAGGATGAGACGATGTCGCCACGCGTCTTGGAAGCCGCGATCATATCCACCTTTATCTTATTTGTTTAAATTGTTGCCTAATTATTTAATTTGTAATTAATAGGCTGTCTAGAACAATTAATCCTTGAATACATGAACTGGGGTGGGTAGTTTTAAAATTGGAAATGCACTTTAAATTATTTATCTTAGGCTTGTCATTTATATCTAATCTTTGCCTAGTCATTAAATTGCACATCTAAAACTAACGACTCACTTCTTTAATTGCGCAGATAAATCTATGGCCCATAAAGCACCTTTAGCATCTTAGCATTTTAGCACCCTTTTAAACTTTAGCATTTTTTTGCACTTTTAGCACCCTTTAGCTTTAAAATTACTTTAGCACTTTCCCTTTTAAATTTTAGCACTTTAACACCTTTTAAACACATTTTAATTATTTTAGCACTTTTATTATTTATTTATTTTCTAACATTTTCTTATTAAGAAGGGCTCGCTATTATTTAAAAAAAATGTCGCGGCCGAAAATGGGTGCGACAGAAATGGCGACTCCGCTGGGGATTTTAGGTTCTTAACCACAACAGACCTAGGGTTATTATTTGGCATTATTTTTGCATTTAATTTTCGCGTGCTGTATTTTGTTTTATTCATCTTAATTGCTATTTGCTTTACTGCTTTCCTTAAACTGGCATTCCGCTCATATTTCTTCCATTCTGGAAAATTCACACAATCACACACTGCATGCGAGGTGCGCTTGGTGCATCAGCAAAATTCTTTCTTCAAAAACCCAAAATTAGGAGAGTTGGTAACATACGTGGAGTGCCCGGTCTAACAGGTGGCGCGTAGCCTTCTCACTCGAGTTATGCGCTCGGAAACCTTGCGTCGGAAAAGCCAAATCTTAGAAACTCAAGATAGAGCTATACCACCTTTATTCTAGGGCATGCGTGCATTTACCTTAGGTGGGTCGGTCCGCATTGACACCGATTAAGAAGACAAACTTGTCGACGGGTTTCTCAACCCAACGACCAACCAAAGTATTATGTGTAGCGTGGCAATGACAGACAAATCCAAACCCAATCATGACATGCGAAATTGGGAAAAGTGCCGTCGTTTGGTCGCCATTTCCAACAAAGGCATTATAGTTGGGCGACTTGGACAAATCCGTCATAATCTCGCATAAGTGGCGTTTAGGCTTACCTTTGGCATAAAGAGGTCCCTGCATGTTAGGAAAGCGTTTGAATGTGCTATGTGCGATATATCCGCTACATACCGCAAATTATGTGCTTTATGCTAACATCGTTTGTTGCATTTTTAGAAAATTTATCATCCTCCCCAAGATTCGGTTCGTATTTGACTCAACAATGTGGGCATCCACACTTCACGAGTCCAAGGCAAGAAATGATGATATGGTAGCTCGGCGTCGAGCCAAATGGTTTGGGAATTATTCTGTCGGTAAGCAGAACCTTGAAGGGAGGAATATCACGGTCGGGAAGAATGTATTGCATTTGCTGCGACAAATTGGCGATATGCGAGTTGAGATGGAGAGGCTACGAATCGACCAACCTATCCATTAGCTTGAATACCCACATGCGGATCAAAGGGCCACTACTTCACAAACCATCCCGAATCAACCTCCACCACATATCTCCCAAAACTCTCCAAGGCCACGGTCGGCGAACAAACCGCCCGCCGCCCGGCCCAACCCTCGGCCCGCAAAATGACCCTCCACTACCCATATACCTCGGCCCCGCTACTTCCATAATCAGCCCTAATCGCCGAGCCAACCAATACCCACGCGCCACCCATTACGGCCCAGAACAACCTGACGGTGACTACGCAGCGAAACCCGGCCTTTTACCGTCCGTGCCGCGAAGGATCATTATGAAGAGATGGAGAGGAAGTCCGAGCCAAAATGGGCGAGGGCGTGGCCAAGAAATTCATAGTCCGAAAGAAGCGGTTCGGGCACGCGATCGGACAAAGGTCACGAAGGACTAGACTACGAGGATCTTTGCGTCGTCAGACGTGGAAGCGCCTGGTACAAGGTCGAAGTTTGAACCATTTGATGGAAAAGGAACCCGTGAACACCGAGGTCATATTGCGACAAGCTAATCGGGGTGGAAGAACCCAATGGTCATTATGAAATTGTTCATTCGGAGCTTGGCCGTGAGCACTAGATTGGTATACGGCCCAAGAATCGCGGAAATGGCATATCCGGAATGCATTGGCCCAAGAATTTTGTGGAAGCGGTTCGGGTTCAACACGAAACCGTTGTGGGCGAGTTCTACTTAATGAAGTTGGAGAAAGACTACGAAACATTCGGAGAATACGCCATGAGGTGGCGTTGAGAGCGGCGAGTGCAACCACCCGTGGTGGAGAGTGAGATGACCACATTATTCGTACAATCTTTGAAGGATGCAACCTCTTATGAGCGGATGATAAGCGTCGTGGGCGGAGTTTCGCGGAAGTTATTAGAATGGGCGACCGTAGAGAAGGTATTAAAGCGGTAGGATTACAAATCGGCGCATTACAGGCAACTAATAAGGCGATTGATCGAGGACACTGAGTACTTCACAGAGGAAGAAAGAGACGATTTCCCGCTTCCATGTTTGTACTGAACGCATGGCCGGCATTTATGACATACCAAAACCCATCATACTACCACAACTACCACACACGGCTATATATAACACTTCACAGCACGTTTATCACGCGCATAGATCCACCCATCAAGCCCGCCAGCGAATAGAGCACCCAATGCACCAGAGCAAATAAAATTACGAAGGAAAACCACCCAAAGTGCGCACCGCTGGTGAACCCATACCTCGAATATATGAAAGGTTGCAGTGCGGGCTAATCCAACCGATTCGGGGAAGGATCCACGACCTATCCCAAGATGGTATGATGAGAACAAGCTCTGGCGTATCACTCCAATAGCCCGGGACATGACGAAGGTTGCCACTCCTCGGGGCGTAATCGAGGCACCGATCGGAGAAGGGTAATTCGGCTAAAGGATCATGCCCCCAATGTGCATGATAACCCCTTGCCAAACCACGGCCACGCCAATGTGCACGATAACCTTAGATGAGGAATACACTCCACTTATGCTCATTCCGCCTCGAATCGATCATTTATCCGAGCATGCAGCGAGGCGGAAGAGGGAGATAGCGAGCATGAAGACCCGGCCATCCACGAAGCGAGCATGAAGGCATATTGATTGGATTTGCACCTGTCTTGGTCCGCAGAGCACGGATAGGAAGCGATTTATTTTAGCGTAATAATTTATAAACTCATATTTAAGCTTTAATAATGTTTTCTTTCGTTTTGCTTGTAATGAACTACGTTTGACTGATTCCCTTAGTGGATACGTGGCGTGATCTCGAGCGGTCCCACGCCTAGAATTTTAATTTTCCCAATATTCGCTTGTAATGAACTACGTTCGACTGATTACCTCGTGGGGATACGTGGCGGCCTAAATCGGCCGGTCACGCGTTAGGAAACTTTCCCTTTGCTTGAAAATGACAAGAATACACATAGCCTACAAGCAACTACATTGAGACCCATTTAGGCGGACACCGCTTTTCAAAGCGGGGCGGTCGAGGAAGCAGACGGGGTTGCAAGTCCAAACAAGCGTGCACGCAGATATCGAAACAAGGCGTGAAGTCGGATACAAATCGACCCCCAAAATTCACAAATTTTCTTTGGCGAGTCTTTTCATATTAACGAAGCGGCAAATGCAATAGCGAAAATACGGCGAAGTTTCTTCGCAAGAAAAGCAGAGGCGAAGATATGACAAAAATCTCAAAATTCAAAGTCGCGTCGAAGCGGCGGCGAAAGGCATCAACAATCGGCAATCAAAGTTGAGTTCCGCAACAAAACCTAGCGCATCAACTAGGGCATAAAGTCAAATTGGCAACCAATGCATCACGCCCAACGAGGCATCGGCGATTAAATCGATTGCGACATTTAGCATGTCCATGCAAGGCGACATCTCGATATTCATCGGCGTAGCGAGCATTTATCTATAGGAGCGGCAACACGTCCGAACGCGGCGTTATCGGCGTTATGTCGGCGGCGACATATATCCGACTTCGGTTCGTCGACCAAAGCGGGACAATCTTTAAGGACTTCGCCACGAAGGACACCGCAAATATGATTCCATACGCTCGAGAGATAGAACACCGATAATCAGCGGTCGAATTCAAAAGTCATGACAAATTATAGCGCATCGGCTCGGGCCTGAAGTCAAATTGCAACTCATGCGATGCCTGCAAACGCAACAAAGACATCATGACAATCCATGGTTCACGAATGCATCACAACAAAGGCATCATGGCAATGCGTCGTAGCGCTAGCATGTCGCCCAAGGACAACACCTCGGCATTCACAACACCGCGTATCATACGGGAAGACATCCTTATTCACATAATTGCATTCTCATATATTTATTATTTTGTTTTACGGTTATACACTAATTTTTCTCAAGCTCGGCTTGCGGGGAGCATTTATTATACGGAGCATCAACAACACATCAAACGGCGCGAGTCAAAACGACACCACGTCCAAAAACGGCGTCGAGTCGAAAGCGACTCCGGTCCAAAGCGACACGCCCAAGCGGCGTCGAGTCCAAACGACTCGAGTCGAAAGCGACTCGCGTCCAAAAGCGACGCGTCAGAAAGCGACATCGAGTCCAAAGCGACTCCGGTCGAAAGCGACTCCGCGTCGAAAGCGGCGCCACGTCCGAAAGCGACATCGGTCGGAAACGACTCGAGTCGGCGACTCGCGTCCGAAAGCGACGCCGTCCAGCGGCGTCTAGTCAGAAAGCGACTCCACGTCCGAAACGGCGACAAGTCGGCGGCGACAAGTGCAGCGGCGTCAAGTCAGCGACGCCAAGTCGGCAGCGCCATCATCAACATATCACATCTACGCAGGACGATTTTCTGTTCTCAAACCGCATTTTTCTCATTTCATGCTTTATTATTATTACGTCTTAGCGATTATGCACGCTCGCTTCGAGCTTTAGTCTGAGGCGGCAACACAACGGCGTTATCGGCCACGGCAAGTCTACGGCGCCCGGCGGCCAACACGTCCATGCGACGCGCCGGCCGCAGTCTGCAGCGACGCCCGGCAACACGTCGGACAACGGCGTAATCGGCAAGTCCATGCAGCGACACGGCGGCGAACACGTCCGGACAACGGCGTAATCGGAAGTCCATGCAACGGCCAGCGCAATACGTCCGGATAACGGCGTTATCGTAGCGGCAAGTCGCGCAGCGGCGCCCGGCAAATACGTCCGGCGGTAGCGTTATCGGCGCGGCCGATCTGCAACGGCGCCCGGCAATACGTCGAATAATGGCGCCAACAAGGCACGTCAGCGGCGACTTATCAACACAACAAGTCAAACGCGCCATCATCGCGATATCACGCAGGGGCGATTTCTATACTCCGAAATTGCATTTCTACGCATGCTTTATTATTACGTCTTAGCGATTCTGCACTAACTCTTTCTTGAGCTTTAGTATACGACAATTGCGGCAAGGACAACATATCCGCATTCACAATCGCAACGTCGTGCGAGGGCGAAATCACGATTTGCGTCGCGTCTGACACCCGATTTTGACCCTCGTCCGGCCATTAACTATAAAATTACACTAATTTTGTAAAATAAATTCTTTAGGATTTTTATAATAAAATGCAGCGAATAAAAACATTAAATACAGGCATAAATAATAATTTGATAATGGCATCGCGTAGAGTTTTAAGCACTTAGAGTCTCGCGCCCGCATTAATTAACTTTAAGCTTTGTCGTAATTCTTAAATAATTAATAAATGCATAAAATAAGTAATTTAGCGATAACGTCGTGTCAGGTAGCATAGCCGCATTTATTAGTAATCATTTGTAATTTAAAATCAATTTTAATCTGATATATGCATTTAATAGCACCGCATTTATAAAGCTTTAAACGATTCTTAAATATCGTACTTGCATTCAACATTTAAGTAATTTAATATAAACTCAATGCAATTTTAATTTAACGTCGCAACAATGCATAACAATAAAATTTTAAAAAATAGCGCCGCATTCTAAAATATTAAGCACTAATTAAATAACACGCCCGCATTTATTTATTATAACAAGTAGATTAATAAAGCACCTAAAATAATCTAATCATTTATTAATTTACTTTACCACTAATTAATTAAATAACTTAACTAACCTAATACCCTAATTAATTCTACCCAGCCCAATTACCCATTACCCACGCCCAGCGCAGGCCCAATTCCCGTCGACCCGCACCCGCAGGCCCACACCTGCCCTTCATTACCCGCAGAAGCCCCAGCAGCCTTCACTTTTCCTTTCAGCCCTCTTCATCATCCTTTTAACCTAAACGAAGAACCCTAGTCGCCGCTTCCCCATCGCCGAAGATCCTAGCGGATTTCTCAGGAGAATCCGGCTTTCCTTTATCCACACTGACCAACGATTTCTTACCATAACGAAACCAAATCTTGAAATCACATCTTACCTTAACAAATCGTTAAATCGTCCACAAATTCGTCCAAAATAAAGCGGTAAGAATCAATACAAATCGATACAAGGCGCCTTAATTACTTACCAAGTTTAGAACCCAAAGGAGGCTATATATAGCATGCAACAGAGCGACAGGCATCGACTTCGAGGAGAGCAACGGGGAGATAGCATAGAAAGCGATGGTTTTGAGAATAGCGAGCCACGGTTAGCACACCCATAAGATCGAAGCAGGCGTCGAATTGAGATATCGGAATTGGGGCTCGGCACCTGAACCACTAGCATCGCCATAAAAGGTAGTTCGAATCCCCTTAGTTTAGTTCGGCCAAAACCAGCAAACAAAACCTCGCTCTTTCATTCGCGATCGCAAACCGAAACCCGAGTCGGCGACTTGATAAGTTCGCCCGGGTCATTGTCAGGAGAAGGTAAACCCAAACTCTTTTGATTCATTTGGTATTTATTGCATTTTCTGTATTAAATATGTAGTAGTTTAGTTTTATTCGCATAATCTGAGATTAATGCGATACAGTAATGTATTACGTATTGTGTTGAGTAATATTGTGTTGTTATGAGTTGTTTGAGACTGTTTTGAATGCTAACAGCGTACGATTGTTAGTGTAGGTAGATGCGCATCTCTTAAGCATGATATAGTTTTGGGATCTTAACTTCACCCAATTCTAAATGGCTTTAAGTACTGATCAATCTTATCTCCTAAATGCCAATTCTGAATACCTGCATATTTTCCTTTTTAGCAATAGTATGCCTGGAATTCTATATACGTGTTTTGACCCAAACGAGCCTATATATACATCTAACATTCTATCTTTGATCAAGTCACTTGGTCATCCTGTTAACATTGTTTGGCATGAACCCGACTTAAGTCACCTAGGTATCATGTTAAGCCCATTATAAGAAAGCGGCCGATTAGATTGTTGAATTAGGAGCAGCATGTCTTGTTAAAATCACAACCTAAAGTTCTTAAAAGGATAAGCTCTAAATAGTTATGCTTAGCATACACGTCTCGATTTATACACTGCTTTGCCACTGTCATTTTCTCCCTTCTACCCGGTTAGCGTAGCTGCTCATCCTTTTTCTTTTTTTTACATATTAATCTTTTTTATTATCTTGGGGTCTTAGGTTGTATTTTGAACTCATGAAACTATGTACTTGTCTCTGTGTATGTTGTTTCATGTATGCTAGTGTGATATCGTGTACTATTATGTAGTGTCTCATCCATATGAGTTTGAACTAAAGTGTCCTATCGATATTTAATTTAAGTAATATGTGTAAAACCTCTCTAGATTTTGTATCAGTTCTTGACTGCCCATTTCAAGTTCCTACTAATAGTTTCATACCATGTACCCCTGCATACTATTGAATTCTCTCCATGCCTTATATGCATCATCCACGCATGAATCTTGGACCATACTTCCATGAATCATACTATATGCTTCTTTTGGATCAGAGATGCCCTTTTAGCATGTTTACTGTTTTCTGGCCTAATGTCTCTGACATCTAAGTCTTGCATATAAGAATACCTGTAGGTATTTTGAACTTGTATATGTTTCACTCATGACCAAGTCCATGAAGGACTGTTGGTATTTTTCCATGTCTACTACTACAACATGTTGTCTCCTTCCCATGTGTTGGTTTTAGCAGCTGTTAAAGTCTTATTCATTAAGCTGTTATAATGGTTTGTTGTCTCTGTTATTTGTTAAAGGCTGCCTTAAAACTAAGCAATAATTGTTACCTGCTGGCAGTCCAATCCCTCTTCGACAGTGTCACTGCTGACTTTATGTGTGCCTGCTTCGATATAAAATATGTACCAAGTGCTTATTCGTTATTTAATTGGGCTCATACTGATCCTTTTCTTTCTTTGTTCTTTTTTACATGGCACGCACCGGAGCAAAATAAAGAGTTTCACGGCGAAACTCATCTTGAGCTACTTCAAGAGAAGGCCCACATTTATGTGCACTCATCTAGCATAGGAATTTCCAAACGCGCGAAAGGATATCGCCATTCTTGAGTTACCATTGTTAATTCATATCCTTCCTATTCATTTGTTGTAATTAATTGTCTAACGCTACATTAATTATTAGAACACTTAGAATAATTGAGTCGTGAATCAATAAATTAGCGAGTAGTTGGATACTAGAAATTTGCTTCCCTTTAAGTTAATTATTTTAGGATTGCCACGCATTAAACTTGTCAAATGATCACCGTCATTGCACTAGGCCACATAAATCAGATTTTCAAGTAAGTGCATACCTTTAGCTTATAAATTAGTTAGCGTCACTTATTTATAAATAAAAGTAAATGAACACTTTTAAACTCATCATGTAGCACAAGTCCTTTAAATCCTTTATAGATGCATGCATCTATGATAAATCAATTTTACACCATCTTTATAAATAATATAAATACCTTTAGCACCCTAGCATCTTTCCCATTAAGCACCCCTTGACCTTTTGAAATCTTTAAGTCTTTTAAACATTTTAGCCCTTTTATTATTTCCTAAACATTTTACTAAGCAGGTGTAGCTTTTATTTTTGCATTTTTTAAATAATTACCCTAGGTTTGGCAGGACAACCGCAAGTTAGCGGATCTTAGAGGGTGCCTAACCCCTTCCCTCTAGATTAATAAAGAACCCTTACCCAGAATCTCACTAAGTTTAGCAGACCATAAAATGGAGTTAATGTTTTACTATAAACTAGTTAAACATTTAGGTGTCCTAATTCACCCCAATTAATTAGGTGGCGACTCCGCGAACCCTTTAGCATTTTAGCACCCATTTAAACTTTAGCACCTTTTGCACTTTTAGCCTCTTTTGCGATTTTAACATCCCGTTAGCATTTTTAAACCCTTTTAAACCTTTTTTATTATTCATTCTCTAACATTTGCATTTTTTAAAGCAGGGCTCGCTTATTTAAAATGCCGCGGCCGAAAAAGGGCGCGACAGAAATGGCGACTCTGCTGGGGATTTTAGGTTCTTAACCACAACAGACCTAGGATAATTATTTGGCAATTATTTTTCATTTAATTTTTGTGTATTGTATTTTGTTATTTTTTGCTACCTGCTTTACTGCTTTCCTTAAACTGGCATTCCGCTCATATTTCTTCCACTCTGGAAAATTCACACAATCACACACTTGTCGCGCCCTTTTCCGGCCGCGACACTTTATTTTCTAAACTCCTGCTAAAATAAAAGGTTAGAAAATAAAAATAGATGCTAATAAAGTTAAAGAGGCTTAAAGGTTTTAAAATGTTAAGAAGGAAAGTTAAAGTGTTTAAAGAAGTGTTTAAAATATTAAAAAAGGATTGCTAGAATGCCAAGGGGTGCTTATTGCTAAAGGGTTCGCGGAGTCACCACCTAATTAATTTGGGTGAATTAGGACACCTAAATGTTTAACTAGTTTAAAGTAAACATTAACTCCATTTTAATGGTCTGCTAACTTAATGAGATTCTGGGTAAGGGTTCTTTATTAATCTAGAGGGAAGGGGTTAGGCACCCTCTAAGATCCGCTAACTTGCGGTTGTCCTGCCAAACCTAGGGTAATTATTATATTTTAAAAAAAATGCAAAGTAAAGATCTTCCTGCTAAAAAGAATGTTAAAATCGCAAAAGAGGCTAAAAGTGCAAAAGAGGTACTAGAAATCGCTAAGGTGTTAAAAGTGCAAAAAATGCTAAGAGAGGTGCTAAAAATACAACCCTGCTTGAATAAAAAGGGGTGTTAGAAAATAAAAGTGTTAAATGTTAAAAGAATACTAAAATTTAAAAAGGTTTTGAAATGTTGGAAGATGTTTAAAGGTGCTAAGAGGTTAATTTTAAAGCTAACGGGTGCTAAGGTGTAAAGAGGCGCTTAAAAGTGCTAAATACTAAAGTGCTGAAGGCTAGGAGATAGATGCTAGCATGTTAAAATGTTTAAAAGGTGCTTAAAGTGTTGAAAGGGCAAAAGGTGCTATATGCTAAAGTAGAAAGAATGCTAGGAAGGTGCTAAAATGTTACTAAAGTTTAAAGCATGCTTTAAATAATATATAATGCAAAAATAGACTAATTGACTACATTTGTCTACCTTGATTAGTATAACACATGCTAAGGGGGTTTTCTTAATATAAAAATAAGATTTCTATATGGGTGCTATAGCAAATGAGTTAGAAATCTGGAAAATAATATCATAGCTATATGTGATTAATTATGCAAGTTAAGATTTAATGGCGGAAATAATGTCTAGGCTACCCGAGTAGTTATGTGATTAAATGGTTTGATAATTTAGGCAATTAACTTAAGAGGGGGCAAACTACCTTCTAATTTATTGCGCCAATGTTTAATTACTCCAAATGTTTTACTAATAGCATAATGTTAGACAATTATATTACAATAAATGAATGTGCGGGGCAGCACAAAATAAAATGACCCTAGGAATGGTAGCGAGCGTCTCGCTTGTGGCTTTAGGATATCGGATGTGAGATGCGAGGAATGTAGGCACGGATCTTCATTTGGGAAAATAGCGATGAGTCTCGTATTGAGACTCCTCCCTTTGCTCCCAGGCATATGTTTCATGTAAAATAAGAAAAAGATAAGGATTAGTACATGCCCTGAAAATATGTCACGTAATAAGCAAATATCGGGAAAATCAGTGTTCCTGGATAATAGCATGCCAAGATACTATCATGCATATTCCAATTAATCAGCAGGAATGAATGGTAGCAGTAATATAGACCCAGCGTGAGCCATGACACTCCATCCAAACAAGCGATGGCGTGACCACAAGCACCACCGGCGTGCTATGAGAACGATGGCGACGGCTATTCCTATGGCCTAAGAGATTTTCTTGATGTACTAGTTTAGAAATCCAAGTGAGACAAACATATACATTCCTAACAGGCAATCTAGATAGGGCCATAATTCGTTAAGCAAAGATCTGTGTTCAAGTCATACGCCATGCCTTTCACTTACCATATTATATGACTATAAATCGAGACGGTATGCAACAGAAGGGGGATCTAAATTAATGCAGGGCATTTGATACAAACATCATTTAGGCTGCACAATAGATTGACATGGCATACAATGTAGCTTGAAAGCATATTAACATGATCAATTTCTTTAAGCAGTAAATTACAGTCGACTTTGTTGAACTAATAAGAGTGATGAACCACTACTAGGAAGACTATTTTGACATGCCTAACTATTTGGCCAAGATAAGTATAGATTCGTATTCCTTATGTTTAGTGGAAATGCTTCATAATGGCAGTAATGTTGTATACGGTGAAGCTAAAGAGATGGTACCGACATGCTCCAATACATTGATCTTTGGAAGATGGGGCTGGCAATAGCCCTAACAATTATTTAGAATTGGCGGCACGACGCGGATATGAACTCTAGTGTAAACAAACCGATTCCGACAAGGAATCTTCACACGCTTGCCCACAACCCGTCAAACAAGGATCACAATGTCATGCGTAAAGTAAACTTTTAGGTACATAGATTTCTAGCGAACTAATAAACATCAAAGCAGATCTACTAAGCGGCGAGTCATGATAGACACGTAAAGGAATTACACAAATACGTATTTGAGTGCAGTAAACCTAGTTAAGATTATCTTGCTTTTATGTGTCCTTTAATACAACTAGGCTTACAAAGTGTAGCACTAAGCGACTTATAGATGAATGCGACATCATACATACGGCATCTGAAATTACTTTAACATAAGTTGCACATCTGACGCTCAAAACAAATTTAACATGATCAAAGTACTTTCATATAGCCTCCAAACAATAGCCGACTCACTTAATCACATGCGTAGGTACACAACAAATGCTAATGCAGACCTGGACATGTTTTCAGTCACATTCCCAAATTTTAGTAGAAATTCATATTAACCGAGCAGTTTTCACAGTCGACCCAATACACATACCCAACATCGATATCGCTTAGTATCCGCTGTCGATCGTACTAAATGCATATCATACAGACGAATAACCAAACGAAATCCAAAACAGAAAAGGGTGACGAATTTACCTTCTCCGGACAGCGACCCGGGGCAGCGTATCAAGTCGTCGGAGCCACTCGACGGGTATTGCGATGCGATTGAGGGGCGAGATTTAGTTGTTGGTTTCTTTGCTGGACTAAAAAGAGAAGGGATTCGAACTACTGCTAAGGGTGTCCCTATTGATTGCTACCCCCCTGAACCCTAAATCGATGCTATCCGTGTCGATGCTATGGGTGTGCTAGCGTATTGTCTCGATGCCCTGTTCACCTTATTGCATGTGCTTATATAGCCCTGTTTTTGGGTTCTAAATGGTAAGTAAATAAGGACGATTCTAGGCTTGATAATTTGTGCTGATTCGTGCTTGAATCCTGCGGTTTGTTACTGATTTCGTGTCATTTTTAGTACTGATCTGGGTGTTATTATTGGGACGATTTTGGTTTGGTTATGGCAAGTGCGAGCTGACTGGGTGCGAAGGCAAAGGAAAAGAAAAGAGGTCGCCGGATTCTCAGGCGAGAATCTCGGCGACGAAGGCGGCTGCCTTTTAGGTTTAGTGCTCTGTGGGTTCGTTAGGTTTTTTCTTTTGTTTTGTTCTTAGAAAGATGGAGTGGGCGCAGGGATAAGGCTGATAAGGGTGTGGGTTCTGGGCTTTGCGGGTGGGCCTCGCGGGTCGACGGGAAATTGGGCCGGGTAGTTAATAGGTGGGCTGGACGAAAATGGTGGGTAATTAGTTAGGTAGTGTTTAATTAATTAGTGCTAAATAAACTAATAAATTGTGATTAAATTGATGACATAAATTGCTTGTATTATTTAGGTGCTTTATTAAAATTAATTGTTATAATAAACGCGGGCGTGTTATTTAATTAATGCTTAATGCTTTAGGATGCGACGCTATTATTTAAAATTTTATTGTTATGCATTATGGCGAAGTTAAATTAAAATTGAGTTTAGATTAAATTACTTAAATGCTAAATGCAGGTATGGTATTTAAGAATTGTTTAAAGCTTTTATAAATGCGGTGCTATTAAATGCATGTATTAGATTAAAATTGATTTTAAATTACAACTGATTACTAATAAATGCGGCTATGCTACCTGACACGACGTTATCGCTAAATTATTTATTTTATGCATTTATTAATTATTTAAGAATTACGACAAAGCTTAAAGTTAATAGGTCTTGGTAGCGGGACTCTAAATGCTTAAAACTCTACGTAAGACGCGATGTCATTATTAAATTAATTATTTATGCCTGTATTTAATGTTTTATTGTTGTATTTCATTATAAAAAATCCTAAAAATTATTTTTACAAAAATTAGTGTAATTTTATGGTTAATGGTACAGACGGGAGGTCAAAATTATGCATCAGCGGATGTCCTCTTTGTATGGAGATGATGGAAGAATCTTGGACAAAGACGTTGACTCATGTAATTTTGTCTCGATCTTCAGAATTGCAAAAATCTTTGGCGGTAGACAAGGTGTATGAAAAATCAAAAAGCGTCCCGGTGTCGAGTTATGGCGACCCGGGTTACCATGGTCTAAACACGAGGCGGGCTCACGCGGACTCAAAACCGTCCCAGTGTCAAGTTATGATGACCTTTGGGTTATGAATCGCAGTAAAAGAAAATGGCGGCTTGAACACAGGGTGTCTTGCTATGGCTTGTGGTCTTTGGGTTCTACGGTGATGTGGGCGAGTGGGCCAAGCGGCAGGCGGCTTACGCGATCGTTGGGAAGGTTGGCCCGGCCAGATTGCCGGTTATTTGTAGAGAAAATCCACGTTGTGCTCCTATGCTGCATGCTAAGACTTGAACAAGCGGTTAGTGCATAAGCTGCTAAGGCAAAAATAATTTTAAAAACAATGTAGCGTGAATAGAAAAGGTTATCTGCAAAAGCGATGCTGTTGTGTTGATGCGATCTTTGTGATTTTCGTCGCTTGCAGGGCGTGTTGCGATTGTGAGCAGCGGGTATGTTGTCGCTTTGCGGATTGTCCTGTACACTAAAGCTCAAGAAATAGTTAGTGCATGCGCTAAGCGAGAATAATAAAGCGTGCGTAAATGCAATTTCGGGAGTATAGAAATCGTCCTGCGTGATATCTTTGATGATGGCGTCGTTTTCGGACTTGTTGTCTTGATAAGCGTCGGCTTGGGCGATATTCTTGTTGGCGTCATTGCGTAGACTTCTTTGTCTTGATAACGCGTCGTTATGCGGGCGTATTCTTCTTGGCGTCGTTGCGTGGACTTCTTGATTACGTCGTTATGCGGGCGTGTTGTTCTTGGCGTCGTTGCGTGGACTTGGCGATCACGTCATTATGCGGGCGTGTTCTTCTTGGCGTCGTTGCGTGGACTTGCGATTACGTCGTTATGCGGGCGTGTTCTTCTTGGCGTCGTTGCGTGGTGTCGCGATAACGTCGGTGTGTGGACGTGTTGCTGCTGGCGTCGTTGCGTGGACTTGTTGTGCTGATAACGTCGTTGTGTGGACGTATTGTTGCTGGCGTCGTTGCATGGACTTGCTGATTACGTCGTTATGCGGGCGTGTTCTTCTTTGGCGTCGTTGCATGGACTTCGATTACGTCGTTATGCGGGCGTGTTCTTCTTGGCGTCGTTGCGTGGACTTCGATTACGTCGTTGTGCGGGCGTGTTCTTCTTTGGCGTCGTTGCATGGACTTCTTGATTACGTCGTTATGCGGGCGTGTTCTTGGCGGTGTCGTTGCGTGGACTTCTTGATTACGTCGTTATGCGGGCGTGTTCTTCTTTGGCGTCGTTGCGTGGACTTCTTGATTACGTCGTTAATACGGGCGTGTTCTTCTTGGTGTCGTTGCGTGGACTTGCTGATTACGTCGTTATGCGGGCGATGTTCTTTGCTGGCGTCGTTGCATGGACTTCGATTACGTCGTTGTTTGGGCGATGTTCTTCTTTGGCGTCGTTGCGTGAACTTCTTTGTGTTGATAACGTCGTTGCACGGGCGTGTTCTTTGCTCTGTAGAATGAATGCTCCTGCAAACTAAGCTTGAGAAAAAACGTTAGTGTATACCTGTTTAAATGAAATGATAACTACATATGAAGTGCAATTTTATGGGTAGAGATGTCGTCCACGAGATGTTGTCTTTGCTGCAATGAGCGAATTGTTATGATGCCTTTGTTGTGTGCGGCCAGCGGGTTGCAAGTTTGACTTTATGCAGGGATTGTGGCGCTAGGTTTTATTGGAACTACGAACTTTGATTGCCGATTGTTGATGCCCTCTCTGCTTCTTCTTGCTTTTGCTCTTGACTTTGGATTGTTGTCATCTCTGCCTTTCTTTGCTTTTTCTTGTACATTATCTGAAGAAACCTTCGTAGTATTTTCTATTTTAGCTATTACTTTCTGCTCTGTTAATATGAAGAACTGCGCTCAGAAAATTTGTGAGTTTTGGAAGTCGATTCGCATTGAACCGCCGCCTTGTCCTTGATGTCTGCGTGCAGCTTGTTTGGACTTACTGACCGCATGCAGTTTCTACTTGTCGGTTTTGAAAGAAGTGCGGCCTAAAATGGGTCTCGATGTAGTTATTACGGGCTATGTGTCATTTTCAAAGCAAAGGAAAGTTTCCTAATGGTGTGGCCGAAGCCGATTTAGGCGCTACGTATCCCCGAGAATCAGTCGAGCGTAGTTCATTACAAGCGAATATTGGGAAAAATTAAATTCTAGGTGTGGGGCCAGGCGAGGCGGCGCTACGTATCCACTAAGGAATCAGTCGACGTAGTTCATTACAAGCGGCGAAGAAAACATTATTAAAAAAATGAGTTTATAAATTATTACGCTAAAATAAATCGTTTTTCCTATCCGTGCTCTGGCGGACCAAGGCAGGGTGCAAATCAATCAATATGCCTTCATGCTACGCCGTGGATGGTGGGTCTTCATGCTCTGCTATCTCCCTCTTCGCCTGCGTGGTGCGTGCTCGGATAAATGGCCCGATTCGGCGGAATGGGCATAAGCGAAGTGTATTCCTCATCTAAAGTTATCAGTGCGTTAGCGTGGCGTGGCGTGGTTTGGCAAGGGTTATCATGCACATTTGGGGCGGATCCTTTGTTGAATTACCCGCCTGCGATCGGTGCCTCGATTACGTCCACGAGAGTGGCAACGCCGATGTCATGTCTGGGCTATTGGGTGATACGCGGCAGCTTGTTCTCATCATACCATCTTGGGATAGGGTCGAGTCCTTCGCGGAATCGGTTGGATTAGGCTGCGGCTCATGACCTTTCATATATTTGAGGTATGGGTTCGGCTAGTGGGTGCGCACTTTGGGTGGTTTTCCTTGAATTCTTACTTGCTCTGGTGCGTTGGGTGTTCTATTCTGGCGGGCTTGATGGGTGGATCTATGCGGGCGGGATAAGCGGTGCTGCGAGTGTTATATATAGTGTGCGTGGTAGTTGTGGTAGTATGATGGGTTTTGGTATGTCATAAATGCTTGGGTTTGCGTTCTTGTACAAACATGGAAGGAACTGTCTCTTTCTTCCTCTGAAGTACTCCCAGTGCCACAGTGAATCGCCTTATTAGTTGCACTGTAATCTTGCCAGTTGGTAATCCTACCGGTTTAATACCTTCCTGCAGTCGCCCATTCTAATAACTTCCGCAAATTCCGCTGATGGCGCTTATCATCCGCTCATAGTAGGTTGCATCCTTGAAGGATTATGCGAATAATGTGGTCATCTCACTCTCGCGTGGGTGGTTGCACTTCATTGCCTCTGAGCGCCACCTCGTGGCGTATTCTGCGAATGTTTACGTAGTCTTCTTCTCGAACTTCATTAAATAGAACACATCGCGGCGGTTTACGTGTTGAACTGAACCGCTCGCACAAAATCTTGGGCGATGCATTCCGGTATGCCATTTCGCGGATCTTGGTGGTATACCAATCTAGTGCCTCGCCAAGCTCGAATGAACAACTTCATAATGGCCATTGGGTTCTTCCTACCCGATTAGCTTGTCGCATGATATGACCTCGGTGTGCGCGGGGTTCCCTTTTCCATCAAATAGTTCAAACTTGGCACACTTGTACCCATGGCGGTTCAGCGTGCGGATGCGTACAAAGATCCTCGTAGTCTAGTCGCCCGTGACCTTTGTCCGATCGCGTGCCCCGAACGCTTCTTCGGACTATGAATTTCTTTGTACGTCTCGTCCATTTTGGCTCGGACTTCCCTCTCCGTCTCTTCATGATCCCGCCTTGGTGAAGCGGGGGCGGTAAAAGGTGAGCCTGCTGCGTAAGTTAGCTATGCAGGTTGTTTCTTGAAATTTGGTAATGGGTGTGGTGCGTGGGTATTGGTTGCTTTGGCGATTAGGGCTGATTATGGTGAAGTAGCGGCGAAGTGAGGTATATGGGTAGTAGGAGGATCATTTGAAGGTGGGGTTGAGGTTGGTGGGCGAGGCGGTTTGTTCGGTGGTAGTGGCCTTTGTGGAAGTTTTGGGAGATATGTGGTGGTGGAGGCCGATGCAGGATGGTTTGTGAAGTAGTGGCCCTTTGATGCGGCATAGGGGTATTCAAGCTAATGGATAGGTTGGTCGATTCAGTAGCCTCTCCGTCTCAACTGCATATCGGCAATTTGTTCTGGCGGTATGCAATACATTCTTCCGATTGGTGATATTTCTCATACAGAAGGTTGTTTGACGGGAATAATTCCCAAACCATTTGGCTCGGGCCCGAGCGAGTCATATCATCATTTCTTGCCTTGGACTGGTGAAGTGTGGATGCTCAGGCATTGTTGAGTCAAATCTGACGACCCTTTGGGAGGATGATAAATTTATCTAAAAATGCAACAAGCGGTGTTAGCATAAAGCACATAATTCGCAAGTATGTAGCGGATATATCGCACATGCACGTTCGAGCGTTTCCTAACATGCGGGGACCTCTTTATGCGGTAAGCCTAGCGTCACTTATGCGAGATTATGGATTTGTCCAAGTCGTCCAACTATAATGCCTTTGTTGGAAATGGCGACCAAATGACGGTGCACTTTTCCCAATTTGACATGTCATGATTGGGCTTGGATTTGTCTGTCATTGTCACGCTACACATAATATCTTTGGTTGGTCGTTGGGTTGAGAAACGTCGGCGAGTTTAGTGTCTTCCTAATTGTGGTGTCGATGCGAGGCCAGACCAGCACAAAGGTAAATGCATCGTGCCCTAAAATAAGGGTGGTATAGCTCATCTTAAGTTTGCTAAGATTTGGCTTTTCTAGGCCTTGAGTTCTGAGCGGACTACTCGAGTGAGAAGGCTACTGTGACACCGGTTAGGCCAGGGCACTCCACGTATATTACCGACTCTAAATTTGGATTTTGAAGAAAGAATTTTCTTTGATGCACCAGCGCACCTCGCATGTAGTGTGTGATTGTGTGAATTTTCAGTGGAAGAAATATGAGCGGAATGCCAGTTTAAGGAAAGCAGCAAAGCAGGTAGCAAAAAAAAAATAACAAAATACAACACACAAAATTTAAATGCAAAATAATTGCCAAATAATTATCCTAGGTACATTGTGGTTAAGAACCTAAATTCCCAGTGATCGCCGTTTACAGCGCCACTTTTTAGCGACACTTTATTTTCTAAACTCCTGCTAAAATAAAAGGTTAGAAAATAAAAATAGATGCTAATAAAGTTAAAGAGGCTTAAAGGTTTTAAAATGTTAAGAAGGAAAGTTAAAGTGTTTAAAGAAGTGTTTAAAATATTAAAAAAGGATTGCTAGAATGCCAAGGGGTGCTTATTGCTAAAGGGTTCGCGGAGTCACCACCTAATTAATTTGGGTGAATTAGGACACCTAAATGTTTAACTAGTTTAAAGTAAACATTAACTCCATTTTAATGGTCTGCTAACTTAATGAGATTCTGGGTAAGGGTTCTTTATTAATCTAGAGGGAAGGGGTTAGGCACCCTCTAAGATCCGCTAACTTGCGGTTGTCCTGCCAAACCTAGGGTAATTATTATATTTTAAAAAAAATGCAAAGTAAAGATCTTCCTGCTAAAAAGAATGTTAAAATCGCAAAAGAGGCTAAAAGTGCAAAAGAGGTACTAGAAATCGCTAAGGTGTTAAAAGTGCAAAAATGCTAAGAGAGGTGCTAAAAATACAACCCTGCTTGAATAAAAAGGGGTGTTAGAAAATAAAAGTGTTAAATGTTAAAAGAATACTAAAATTTAAAAAGGTTTTGAAATGTTGGAAGATGTTTAAAGGTGCTAAGAGGTTAATTTTAAAGCTAACGGGTGCTAAGGTGTAAAGAGGCGCTTAAAAGTGCTAAATACTAAAGTGCTGAAGGCTAGGAGATAGATGCTAGCATGTTAAAATGTTTAAAAGGTGCTTAAAGTGTTGAAAGGGCAAAAGGTGCTATATGCTAAAGTAGAAAGAATGCTAGGAAGGTGCTAAAATGTTACTAAAGTTTAAAGCATGCTTTAAATAATATATAATGCAAAAATAGACTAATTGACTACATTTGTCTACCTTGATTAGTATAACACATGCTAAGGGGGTTTTCTTAATATAAAAATAAGATTTCTATATGGGTGCTATAGCAAATGAGTTAGAAATCTGGAAAATAATATCATAGCTATATGTGATTAATTATGCAAGTTAAGATTTAATGGCGGAAATAATGTCTAGGCTACAGAGTAGTTATGTGATTAAATGGTTTGATAATTTAGGCAATTAACTTAAGAGGGCAAACTACCTTCTAATTTATTGCGAATGTTTAATTACTCCAAATGTTTTACTAATAGCATAATGTTAGACAATTATATTACAATAAATGAATGGGCGGGAAGCAAAAATAAAATGACCACAGGAATGGTAGCGAGCATCTCGCCGTGGCTTTAGGATATCGGATGTGAGATCTGCGAGGAATGTAGGCACGGATCTTCATTTGGGAAAATAGCGATGAGTCTCGTATTGAGACTCCTCCCTTTGCTCCCAGGCATATGTTTCATGTAAAATAAGAAAAAGATAAGGATTAGTACATGCCCTGAAAATATGTCACGTAATAAGCAAATATCGGGAAAATCAGTGTTCCTGGATAATAGCATGCCAAGATACTATCATGCATATTCCAATTAATCAGCAGGAATGAATGGTAGCAGTAATATAGACCCAAAGCAGTAGCCATGACACTCCATCCAAACAAGCGGTGGCGGCCACAAGCACCACCGGATGCTAACGAGAACCCGATGGCGGCGGTATTCCTATGGCCTAGAGATTTTCTTGATGTACTAGTTTAGAAATCCAAGTTAGACAAACATATACATTCCTAACAGGCAATCTAGATAGGGCCATAATTCGTTAAGCAAAGATCTGTGTTCAAGTCATACGCCATGCCTTTCACTTACCATATTATATGACTATAAATCGAGACGGTATGCAACAGAAGGGGGATCTAAATTAATGCAGGGCATTTGATACAAACATCATTTAGTTTGCCTGATAGATTGACATGGCATACAATGTAGCTTGAAAGCATATTAACATGATCAATTTCTTTAAGCAGTAAATTACGAGTCGACTTTGTTGAACTAATAAGAGTGATGAACCACTACTAGGAAGACTATTTTGACATGCCTAACTATTTGGCCAAGATAAGTATAGATTCGTATTCACGATGTTTAGTGGAAATGCTTCATAATGGCGATAATGTTGTATGATGAAGCTAAAGAGATGGTACCGACATGCTCCAATACACATTGATCTTTGGAAGATGGGGGCAATAGCCACTAACAATTATTTAGAATTGGCGACCACGACCGGATATGAACTCTAGTGTAAACAAGCGATTCCGACAAGGAATCTTCACATGCTTTGCCCACAACCCGTCAAACAAGGATCACAATGTCATGCGTAAAGTAAACTTTTAGGTACATAGATTTCTAGCCGAACTAATAAACATCTGAAACAGATCTACTAACTGGCGAGTCATGATAGACACATAAAGGAATTACACAAATACGTATTTGAGTCTGTAAACCTAGTTAAGATTATCTTGCTTTTATGTGTCCTTTAATACAACTAGGCTTACAAGTGTAGCACTAACTGACTTATAGATGAATGCGACATCAGCTACATACGGCATACGAAATTACTTTAACATAAGTTGCACATACAGCACCTCAAAACAAATTTAACATGATCAAAGTACTTTCATATAGCCTCCAAACAATAGCCGACTCACTTAATCACATGCGTAGGTACACAACAAATGCTAATGCAGACCTGGACATGTTTTCAGTCACATTCCCAAATTTTAGTAGAAATTCATATTAACCGAGCAGTTTTCACAGTCGACCCAATACACATACCCAACATCGATATCGCTTAGTATCTGCTGTCGATCGTACTAAATCGTATCATACAGACGAATAACCAAACGAAATCCAAAAAGAAAAGGGTGGCGAATTTACCTTCTCGGACGGCACCGGCGTATCAAGTCGTCGAGCCACTCGGCGGTATTGCGATGCGATTGAGGCGAGATTTAGTTGTTGGTTTCTTTCTTTGGACTAAAAGAAGGCGGATTCGAACTGCTAAGGGTGTCCCTATTGATTGCTACCCCCCTGAACCCTAAATCGATGCTATCCGTGTCGATGCTATGGGTGTGCTAACTGTGGCTGTCTCGATGCCCTGTTCACCTTATTGCATGTGCTTATATAGCCCTGTTTTTGGGTTCTAAATGGTAAGTAAATAAGGACGATTCTAGGCTTGATAATTTGTGCTGATTCGTGCTTGAATCCTGCGGTTTGTTACTGATTTCGTGTCATTTTTAGTACTGATCTGGGTGTTATTATTGGGACGATTTTGGTTTGGTTATGGCAAGTGCGAGCTGACTGGGTGCGAAGGCAAAGGAAAAGAAAAGAGGTCGCCGGATTCTCAGGCGAGAATCTCGGCGACGAAGGCGGCTGCCTTTTAGGTTTAGTGCTCTGTGGGTTCGTTAGGTTTTTCTTTTGTTTTGTTCTTAGAAAGATGGAGTGGGCGCAGGGATAAGGCTGATAAGGGTGTGGGTTCTGGGCTTTGCGGGTGGGCCTCGCGGGTCGACGGGAAATTGGGCCGGGTAGTTAATAGGTGGGCTGGACGAAAATGGTGGGTAATTAGTTAGGTAGTGTTTAATTAATTAGTGCTAAATAAACTAATAAATTGTGATTAAATTGATGACATAAATTGCTTGTATTATTTAGGTGCTTTATTAAAATTAATTGTTATAATAAACGCGGGCGTGTTATTTAATTAATGCTTAATGCTTTAGGATGCGACGCTATTATTTAAAATTTTATTGTTATGCATTATGGCGAAGTTAAATTAAAATTGAGTTTAGATTAAATTACTTAAATGCTAAATGCAGGTATGGTATTTAAGAATTGTTTAAAGCTTTTATAAATGCGGTGCTATTAAATGCATGTATTAGATTAAAATTGATTTTAAATTACAACTGATTACTAATAAATGCGGCTATGCTACCTGACACGACGTTATCGCTAAATTATTTATTTTATGCATTTATTAATTATTTAAGAATTACGACAAAGCTTAAAGTTAATAGGTGCGGGCGCGGGACTCTAAATGCTTAAAACTCTGCGTAAGACGCGATGTCATTATTAAATTAATTATTTATGCCTGTATTTAATGTTTTATTGTTGTATTTCATTATAAAAAATCCTAAAAATTATTTTTACAAAAATTAGTGTAATTTTATGGTTAATGGCTGGACGGGAGGGTCAAAATTGTCTGTCAACAACACTCACGCGCTGGTGTGCTTCGCGCACCCGCAAATTTCTTCAAATACCCAAATTTTAAGAGAGTTGGCGCCTGCGCGGAGTTAGATCGGTTCGTCACGATCAGCCAGCGTAGCCTTACCGCTCGAGTTGTCCGCTCGGGAACTCTGCGTCTAGAAAAAGCCAAATCTTAGAAACTTAAGATGAGCTATACCACCCTTATTTTAGAGCATGCATGCATTTACCTTAGGTGGGTCGGTCGCGCATCGACACCACAATTAGGAAGACACGAAACTTGTCGCGGGTTTCTCAACCCAACGACCAACCAAAGATATTATGTGTAGCGTGACATTGTGAGACAAATCCAAACCCAATCATGGCGTCAAATTGGAAAAAGTGCACCGTCAGTTGGTCGCCATTTCCAACAAAAGCATTACAGTTGGGCGACTTGGACAAACCCGTCATAATCTCGCATAAGTGACGTTTAGGCTTACCTCTGGCATAAAGAGGTCCCCCTGCATGTTAGGAAACGTTTGAATGTGCTATGTGCGATATATCTGCTGCATACTTGCAAATTATGTGCTTTATGCTAACATCGTTTGTTGCATTTTTAGAAAGATTTATCATCCTCCCCAAAGGGTCGGTTCGTATTTGACTAAGCAATGGCAGAGCATCAATATTTCACAAGATCAAAGTGCGGTCGGCATGGTCGATTCAAGGACATCTGAGCGGAACGAGTCGGAACCTGTCTTGGTTCCTATAAGCAAAGCAGAGGTCTCAGGAGAGAAAGACAGCATAGATCCAGTCGAGCAACTCGCACAATTACCACAACAAATGGCAACCCTGCAGGCCGAAATCAAAAGGCTCAAGAACCTCAGAGCACTCACACCGCAAATAACCAAACAGTCAAAAATCTCCAAATTATTACCAGTACCCGCTTGCTACATGTCCCATTCAGCCAATATACAATGCACCCATATATCCCACACAAACCGAATGCCTAACGTGCTCAAAACACGAACCAAAGGCCACCACAAACCCCTTCTCGCGATGCATGGCAACCGCTGCGATACCCGTATGTGTATACGCCACAAGCCCGCCCACCAAATATCTTCACACCGCCTAAATACCACGTAAAGGCCGGCCAAAATATACGCCCATTTAGCCGAGCCTTTATCGCGGTTAATGCGAGAGGTTGAGGTTTGCGGGGATACTCCAATTCAGAATGTGCCCAATCCAGTCCAAAGCTCGATGGAAACAAAAGTCATGCATACCATTCCGGAGCCATCCGGACACGACGTGGGAAGGTGTTATACACTCAGAGACAAAGTAAGCGAGCTCATCAAGGAGGGAGTCATTCATGTGGAGGAGGCTTACACCAATGAGTACGATAAACCCCAAAGGAAGAAAGGTGTTCCCTTGCGAACCGCTCCGCTGAATCGATTATTTATCCAAGCGGACACGCGAAGCCAAAGGAGAATCGATGGCGAGCACGAAGACCCAGCCAGCCATGATGCAGAGCAAGAAGGCGTATTGGTTGGATTTGCACCCCTGTCTTGGTCCGCCTAGAGCCGGGATAGGAAAAACAATTTATTTTAGCAGAATAATTTATGAACTCATTTGTAAGCTTTAATAATGTTTTCTTTCGTTTTGCTTGTAATGAACTACGTTTGACCTGATTCCCTTAGTGGATACGTAGGCGGCCGTCTCGGCTTCGGTCCCACATCTAGAAATTTTTAATTTCACCCAATATTCGCTTGTAATGAACTACGTTCGACCTGATTCCCTCGTAGGGATCGTGGCGCCTAAATCGGCGGTCACACCATTAGGAAACTTTCCTTTGCTTTGAAAATGACAAGAATACACATAGCCTATAAGCAACTATTGAGACCCATTTTAGGCCAAACCCCTTTTCAAAATCGGGAGACGGGGGGTTGCAAGTCCAAACAAGCGGTAGCAGATATCAAGGAACAATGGCGCGGTCAAATACAAATCGACCCCCCCCAAAAACTCACAAAATTTTCTTTGAGCGCAGGTCTTTTCATACTAACAGAAGCAGCAAAGGCAGAGGATTGCAACAATCCAAAGTCCGCAGCAAAAGCAGCAGAAGGCATCAACAATCGGCAATCAAAGTTCGAGTTCGCAACAAAACCTAGCGCGTCCTTCGGGCATGAAGTCAAACTAGCAACCAGCATCGCATACAACAAAGGCATCATAACAATTCGTCGATTTGCAGCGGCACGATCTCGTGATTCGTCGAGCATTATCGGGGGACATCTCTATCCATAAAATTGCACTTCGTATATATTTATCATCTTGTTTAAACAGGTATACACTAACGTTTTCCCAAGCTTAGCTTGCAGGAGCATTTAGTCTACAGGAGCAGCAACACGTCCAGACAACGACGTAATCAGCAAGTCCATGCAACGACGCGGCAAGAACACGCCCAAACAACGGCGTAATCGCAAGTCTACGCAACGACGCCCGGCGGCGCCCAAACAACGGCGTGTCGGCAAGTCCATGCAACGGCGCCAGGAAAGAACACGTCCAAACAACGGCGTTATCGGCCGGCAAGTCCATGCAGCGGCGCCCGGGAACACGTCCAAACAACGGCGTAATCGGCAAGTCCATGCAACGGCGCCAAAGACGCGTCGCCCAAACAACGACGGCGTGTCAAGAAGTCCATTACAACGGCGGCGCCCAAACAACGGCGTTATCGGCCGCAAAGAAGTCCATGCAACGACGGCGCAAAGGCGTCGCCCGCATAACGGCGTAATCAACAAGTCCATGCAACGACGCCCGCAGCAACACCTCCAGACAACGACGTAATCAGCAAGTCCAAGCAACGACGCCAAAGAATACGTCGGCAGCGGACGTGATCGGCAAGTCCACGCAACGACGCCAAAGAAGAACACGCGTCCGCATAACGGCGTTATCGGCCGCGGCAAGTCTACGCAATAGCGCCAACAAGAACACGTCCGCATAACGGCGTTATCGCGACAAGTCCGAAACGACGCCATCATCGTGATATTACATCTATCTGGAAGATTTTCTATTCTCAAAATTGCATTTTTATCATTCATGCTTTATTATTCGTCTTAGCTTATGCACTAACTCTTCTCGAGCTTTAGTCTCTGAGGCGGCGAATAAGTCCAAAAACGGCGTCAAGTCCGAAACGGCGCCAAGTCCAAAACGACGCCAAGTCCGAAAACGACGCCAAGTCCAAAAGCGGCGACAAGTCGGAACGACGACGTCAAAACGACGCCATCGTGATATCACGCAGGCGATTTCTATACTCGAAATTACATTTCTTACGCATGCTTTATTATTCGTCTTAGCGATTTATGCACTAACTCTTTCTTGAGCTTTAGTCTGAGGGCGATTGCGGCAATGACAACGTATCCGCATTCACAATCGCAACACGCGTGCATGCGGGGCGAAAATCACGGCGTTCGCAAAATCGCATCAACACAATGTCGCGCTTTACAGATAATCTTTTCTATTCACGATACATTGTTTTTAAAATTATTTTGCCTTAGCGATTATGCACTAACCGCTTGTTCAAGTCTTAGCATGCGGCCAGAGCACAACGTGGATTTTCTCTTACAACCGGCAGCGTTGGGCCAACCTTCCCAACGACGCGATTGGCGAAGCGGCCTCAGCGTCGGTCGCTCGCTCCACATCACCATAGAACCCAGACCACAAGCCATAGCAGTACCCGTGTTCAAGCGGTTATATTCTTTTACTTTTGCACCATAACCCTGTCGCCATAACTCGACACCGACATCTTAAGTCGCGTTAGCCCGCCGTGTTTTTGACCATGGTAGCCCGGTCGTCATAACTCGACATCTGGGACATCTTTCGCGTTAGCTGCGCTCGTGTTTCGACCATAGTAACCCGGTCGTCATAACTCGGGGCGGTTTTGATTTTTGCGTTTTTGCGTCTACCGCGCAACATTTTGCAATTACGAAGATCGAGACAAAATTGGCATGTAGTCAACGTCTTTGTCCGAAGATTCTTCCATCATCTCCATACAAAGAGGGACATCTGTTGACACCCAATTTTGACCCTCCCGTCCAGCCATTAACTATAAAATTACACTAATTTTGTAAAATAAATTCTTTAGGATTTTTATAATAAAATGCAGCGATAAAACATTAAATACAGGCATAAATAATAATTTAATAATGGCATCGCGTCTCACGTAGAGTTTTAAGCACTTAGAGTCTCGCGTCCGCATTAATTAACTTTAAGCTTTGTCGTAATTCTTAAATAATTAATAAATGCATAAAATAAGTAATTTAGCGATAACGTCGTGTCAGGTAGCATAGCCGCATTTATTAGTAATCATTTGTAATTTAAAATCAATTTTAATCTGATATATGCATTTAATAGCACCGCATTTATAAAGCTTTAAACGATTCTTAAATATCGTACTTGCATTCAACATTTAAGTAATTTAATATAAACTCAATGCAATTTTAATTTAACGTCGCAACAATGCATAACAATAAAATTTTAAAAAATAGCGCCGCATTCTAAAATATTAAGCACTAATTAAATAACACGCCCGCATTTATTTATTATAACAAGTAGATTAATAAAGCACCTAAAATAATCTAATCATTTATTAATTTACTTTACCACTAATTAATTAAATAACTTAACTAACCTAATACTAATTAATTCTACCCATTGATTACCCATTACCCACGCCAGTAGCCCGATTCCGTCGACTTCCGCAGCCCACACCGCCTTCATTACCCGCGAAGCCCAGACCTTCACTTTTCCTTTCAGCCCTCTTCATCATCCTTTTAACCTAAACGAAGAACCCTAGTCGCCGCCCCTTCCCCCATCGCCGCCAAGATCCTAGCCCGGATTTCTCGCCGGAGAATCCGGGCTTTCCTTTATCCACACCCCCAGCCAACGATTTCTTACCATAACCGAAACCAAATCTTCCGAAATCACATCTTACCTTAACAAATCGTTAAATCGTCCACAAATTCGTCCAAAATAAAGACGGTAAGAATCAATACAAATCGATACAAGGCAGCCTTAATTACTTACCAAGTTTAGAACCCAAAAGGAGGCTATATATAGCACATGCAACAGAGGCAGACAGGGCATCGACTCAGAGGAGAGCAACAGGGGAGATAGCATAGAAACAGTGGTTTTGAGAATAGCAGAGCCACAGTTAGCACACCCATAGCATCGAAACAGAGCGTCGAATTCAGAGATATCGGGAATTAGGGGCTCAGCACCTAGACCACTAGCATCGCCATAAAAGGTAGTTCGAATCCCCCTTAGTTTAGTTCCAGCCAAAACCAGCAAACAAAACCTCGCCCTTTCATTCGCATCGCAAAACCGAAACCCGAGCGAGTCGACGACTTGATAAGTTCGCCCGGTCATTGTCCGGAGAAGGTAAACCCAAACTCTTTTCAGTTCATTTGGTATTTCTGTGCATTTTCTGTATTAAATATGTAGTAGTGTAGTTTTATTCGCATAATCTGAGATTAATACGATACAGTAATGTATTACGTATTGTGTTGAGTAATATTGTGTTGTTATGAGTTGTTTGAGACTGTTTTGAATGCTAACAGCGTACGATTGTTAGTGTAGGTAGATGCGCATCTCTTAAGCATGATATAGTTTTGGGATCTTAACTTCACCCAATTCTAAATGGCTTTAAGTACTGATCAATCTTATCTCCTAAATGCCAATTCTGAATACCTGCATATTTTCCTTTTTTAGCAATAGTATGCCTGGAATTCTATATACGTGTTTTGACCCAAACGAGCCTATATATACATCTAACATTCTATCTTTGATCAAGTCACTTGGTCATCCTCTGTTAACAATTGCTTGGCATGAGCACACTTAAGTCACCTAGGTATCATGTTAAGCCCATTATAAGAAAACAGCCCAGTTAGATTGTTGAATTAGGAGCCAGCATGTCTTGTTAAAATCACAACCTAAAGTTCTTAAAAGGATAAGCTCTAAATAGTTATGCTTAGCATACCTGTCCTGATTTATACACCTGCTTTGCCCTGTCTGTCATTTTTCTCCCTTCTACCAGTTGGCTGCGTAGCTGCTCATCCTTTTTCTTTTTTTTACATATTAATCTTTTTTATTATCTTGGGGTCTTAGGTTGTATTTTGAACTCATGAAACTATGTACTTGTCTCTGTGTATGTTGTTTCATGTATGCTAGTGTGATATCGTGTACTATTATGTAGTGTCTCATCCATATGAGTTTGAACTAAAGTGTCCTATCGATATTTAATTTAAGTAATATGTGTAAAACCTCTCTAGATTTTGTATCAGTTCTTGACTGCCCATTTCAAGTTCCTACTAATAGTTTCATACCATGTACCCCTGCATACTATTGAATTCTCTCCATGCCTTATATGCATCATCCACGCATGAATCTTGGACCATACTTCCATGAATCATACTATATGCTTCTTCTGGATCAGAGATGCCCTTTTAGCATGTTCACTGTTTTCTGGCCTAATGTCTCTGACATCTAAGTCTTGCATATAAGAATACCTGTAGGTATTTTGAACTTGTATATGTTTCACTCATGACCAAGTCCATGAAGGACTGTTGGTATTTTTCCATGTCTACTACTACAACATGTTGTCTCCTTCCCATGTGTTGGTTTTAGCAGCTGTTAAAGTCTTATTCATTAAGCTGTTATAATGGTTTGTTGTCTCTGTTATTTGTTAAAGGCTGCCTTAAAACTAAGCAATAATTGTTACCTGCTGGCAGTCCAATCCCTCTTCGACAGTGTCACTGCTGACTTTATGTGTGCCTGCTTCGATATAAAATATGTACCAAGTGCTTATTCGTTATTTAATTGGGCTCATACTGATCCTTTTCTTTCTTTGTTCTTTTTTACATGGCACGCACCGGAGCAAAATAAAGAGTTTCACGGCGAAACTCATCTTGAGCTACTTCAAGAGAAGGCCCACATTTATGTGCACTCATCTAGCATAGGAATTTCCAAACCGCGGCGAA
This sequence comes from Przewalskia tangutica, assembly GCA_029844215.1. Taxonomy (NCBI): domain Eukaryota; kingdom Viridiplantae; phylum Streptophyta; class Magnoliopsida; order Solanales; family Solanaceae; genus Przewalskia; species Przewalskia tangutica. The sequence goes on along the minus strand of CM056738.1, from coordinate 97,769,055 downwards.
AGGATATCGCCATTCTTCGAGTTACCATTGTTAATTCATATCCTTCCCTATTCATTTGTTGTAATTAATTGTCTAACGCTACATTAATTATTAGAACACTTAGAATAATTGAGTCGTGAATCAATAAATTAGCGAGTAGTTGGATACTAGAAATTTGCTTCCCTTTAAGTTAATTATTTTAGGATTGCCACGCATGATTAAACTTGTCAAATGATCACCGTCTGTTGCACTAGGCCACATAAATCAGATTTTCAAGTAAGTGCATACCTTTAGCTTATAAATTAGTTCCGCGTCACTTATTTATAAATAAAAGTAAATGAACACTTTTAAACTCATCATGTAGCACAAGTCCTTTAAATCCTTTATAGATGCATGCATCTATGATAAATCAATTTTACACCATCTTTATAAATAATATAAATACCTTTAGCACCCTAGCATCTTTCCCATTAAGCACCCCTTGACCTTTTGAAATCTTTAAGTCTTTTAAACATTTTAGCCCTTTTATTATTTCCTAAACATTTTACTAAGCAGGTGTAGCTTTTATTTTTGCATTTTTTAAATAATTACCCTAGGTTTGGCAGGACAACCGCAAGTTAGCGGATCTTAGAGGGTGCCTAACCCCTTCCCTCTAGATTAATAAAGAACCCTTACCCAGAATCTCACTAAGTTTAGCAGACCATAAAATGGAGTTAATGTTTTACTATAAACTAGTTAAACATTTAGGTGTCCTAATTCACCCCAATTAATTAGGTGGCGACTCATGAACCCTTTAGCATTTTAGCACCCATTTAAACTTTAGCACCTTTTGCACTTTTAGCCTCTTTTGCGATTTTAACATCCCGTTAGCATTTTTAAACCCTTTTAAACCTTTTTTATTATTCATTCTCTAACATTTGCATTTTTTAAAGCAGGGCTCGCTTATTTAAAATGCCGGCGAAAAAAGCGCGGCAAAGATCAACACAAGGCATCACATTTTGCAGATAACCTTTTCTACTCACAGTCACATTGTTTTTAAAATGATGCGTCATCATTTTGCCTTAGCAGTTATGCACTAACTCTTTCTTGAGCTTTAGTCTACAGGGGCAATTGCAGCAAGGACAACGTATCCGCATTCACAATCGCAACACGCCCGCAAGGCGAAATCACAACATTCGCAGATCGCATCAACACAGTGACATCACATTTTGCGGGATAACCTTTCTACTCACGAGCATTACTTTAAAATTATGCATCATCATTTTGCCTTATGATTTTACACTAACCGTTTGTTCAAGTCTTAGCGCAGAGCGAGAGCACAACGTGGATTTTCTCTTACAATGACCGGGCAATTTGTTGGGGCCAACCTTCCAACGATTGGCGTAAGCGGCCTCAGCGTCGGTCACTCGCTCACATCACCGTAGAACCCAGACCACAAGCCATAGCGACCCCGAGTTGAAGCGGTTATTTTCTTTTACTCTTTGCACCATAACCCAGTGTCATCATAACTCGACACTGGGACAGCTTTAAGTCCGCATTAGCCCGCCTTGGTGTTTTGACCATGGTAACCCAGTGTCGTCATAACTCGACAATCGACACTTTAAGTCGCGTTAGCCCGCCTTGGTGTTTAGACCATGGTATCCCAGTGTCGTCATAACTCGACACTGGGACATATTTTGATTTTTGCGTCAGCCTTGTCTATCTGCCCAACATTTTTGCAATTCTGAAGATCGAGAAAAAATTGGCTATGAGTCAACGTCTTTGTCCGAAGATTCTTCCATCATCTCCATACAAAGAGGGACATCTGTTGACACCCAATTTTGACCCTCCCGTCCAGCCATTAACTATAAAATTACACTAATTTTGTAAAATAATTTTTTAGGATTTTTATAATAAAATGCAGCGAATAAAACATTAAATACAGGAATAAATAATTTAATAATGGCATCGCGTCTTACGTAGAGTTTTAAGCATTTAGAGTCCCGCGCCCGCATTTATTAACTTTAAGCTTTATCGTAATTCTTAAATAATTAATAAATGAATAAAATAAATAATTTAGCGATAAACGTCGTGTCCGGTAGCATAGCCGCATTTATTAATAACCATTTGTAATTTAAAATCAATTTTAATCTAACTTCGCAATAATGCATAACAATAAGATTTTAAATAATAGCGCCGCGGTCTAAAGTATTGAGCATTAATTAAATAGCACGCCCGCATTTATTTGTTATAACAATTAGATTAATGAAGCACCTAATTATTTTAATCACATTTGTTAATTTAAGTTATCACTAATTAATTAATACACTTGCCTAGAATTAATTAGCTAATTAATTAAATACCTAAAACTAATACCTATTTAAATAATTTACCCCTAATTAAATACTTAATACTAACCTAAAATTAATACCCTAATTATAACACTACCCTTCAGCCCACATTACCCGGCCCAACACCCGCAAGCCCAGTCCTTCACAGCCTTTACTTCAGCCCACGTCGCCCACATCCCTTCTTTCATTTTTTTACCTTCCCTTCTCCATCATCGACAGCCCTTAAGAAAAACCCTAAACGAGACCTTTCAGTCGCCGCCATGCCCGGATTTCTCGCCGGAGAATCCGGGCTTTCCTTTATCTACTCACCCCAGCCAGCTCTTCTTGCCATAACTAAACCAAATCATTCAAATCATTTACCTTATTTCCGCCTGTTCGAATCGCACGAAATCCCGTCAAAAATCACAAGAAATCATCACAAATCAGCCTTTATTGCTTACCAATATTAGAACCTAGGGTTAGGCTATATAAGCACATGCAATAGACCAATAAAACCAGGACGGATGGCATCGAAACAGGGAGATGGGTCGAACAACGGACAGAGTCGAAGAGCTCAGTCAGGGAGCATACCCATAGCATCGACACCTTAGCAGCAGTTAGGATACCATAGTATCGACACACTTTAGCCAGACAGGAGACCCATAGCATCGACTCATAGCGCGATCGACAACTAAGGAGTTAGGGCTCGGCGTCAGAGAATTAGCCGCCTAAAATAGGAAATTCGAATCCTTTCCTTTCAATTCCCAAATCGATGCGAACTCGCCCTTTCATTCGCATCGCAAACCCAAAGCCCGTCGAGCGGACCGACGACTTGATACGCTGCCCCGGGTCGCTGTCCGGAGAAGGTAAATCCCACTCCTTATTGATTTCGTTGCATCTCGGCATTTCTATGTTTTCGTGACATATGTGGTAGTCTGTCTGTATTATTGCATTAATCAATATGACAAACTATTTAATCAACTGAGGCACCTTTGCATCTCAAGTTATCGATTAAATTTATATTCGCTGCTATTTTGTGGTGTGTCGACCATGTTTATCTGACGGTTAAACAGGTAGGATACTGGGTTAGGATCATATTATGGGATTAATATGCCATCTGGATACTGGTGTAGTAAAGACCATGGTCCAGATAGTTTGGCCTAAGGACTGGTTACTCTTGTTTCTTTGAGAGTCACAACCTGTGATTGTCGGATTTCGATTTGCAGTTGTGGTTTTGTTCCTTTTACATACCTTGGATTATTTGTTTCCTTATGGATTTGAATATGCTTGCTCTGTGATATGATCCGATGAATAACGTCTCCTTATGTCCCGGTTAACTGTTGATAATAGGGAAACATGATAAGAAGCTTGGTATGTGAAATGACTATTCCGAGCCTAATATGCAGTTGTACTACTCTTTTACAGCTTGTGTTAATGTATTTGGGCTATGTCGAAATTGCGGTGTCCTAAACATGACAAGTTTGAGCTATTATTGGTATATGCATTAAGTCAATTATGTGAATATGGAACTCATTTAAGATCACCATGAAGACTGTATATGCTAAATAATAATTCTACCATAGCAGCCTGCAACTCGTTTTACTCAATACATGTTGCATAGCCACTGGTTTGATCTACCGGATTGTGTCTGATCGCCTAAAATGTCAGAGAATAGGTACACATGTTTCTGTTCTGGTCCTAAAATGCTTGTCTATGAATTTCATGTTAATTAGAAGTGATGATAGCCTTTGCCTGCTTGTTCTAATCCATCTCATTTGTTCACGTATGCATTTTAACAGAATCAATGCAGTTTGAATAAATGAGTCCTATAGAGATAGTTCTTTGAAGATTTGTATGGTATACATAGGCTGTATTGCATCAGTTTGCTGGAAGTTCCCTTGTCTCAGTTTCTGAAGTCATAAGATAAAAGGATTGTGTATCAAGTACACATACTCCATATATCGAGCGAATACCCTGCCTGAATATTTAGTATGTCACCCAATATGCTTAAAAAGGATATGAAGTAGGTGTTTGTTTTGAATATCATGTAGTTGTTTGTTTCTTTGGTTTTAAAATCGAATATGTTAGTGCATACTTAGCCTGTTTGCTTTAAATCTGGGAGGATACATCTCCTGGATGTACAAGAGTACAAGCATAAGTATATGTATTCATTGCATGTTCAAGTCTCATATTTTCTCCACTCTGTATGCATTTTAAAGCCTGGTTCTTATTTAAAATGTTTGGGTATTTTGACTTTCTTCTTTGGAATGTCTTTGTTTCGTTTTTTGGAAGTAATATAATAACAATTATACATATATTTGGTTTAAGTCCCTTCTGCTTGCTTCTCGTTGCTCACTGCCTGTTTTGCCTACTGATTCTCATTGTTCTTTCCATGGATACGCTGGGTTTGATAGGAAATATGTTTGCTAAAATGCTTATTTATTGCTAAATGTTTAGGGCATGTACTAATCCTTATCTTTCTTGTTTTTACATGGCACGCACCGGAGCAAAATAAAGAGTCTCACGGCGAGACTCATCGCAAGTCATTTCAAATGGCAACCCGCACCCGCATTTGCATTCCCGCTTCAGAAATTCCTAAGACAAAATAGGATGAGACGATGTCGCCAGCGTCTTAGGCCGCGATCATATCCACCTTTATCTTATTTGTTTAAATTGTTGCCTAATTATTTAATTTGTAATTAATAAATCTAGAACAATTAATCCTTGAATATATGAACTGGGGTGGGTAGTTTTAAAATTGGAAATGCACTTTAAATTATTTATCTTAGGCTTGTCATTTATATCTAATCTTTGCCTAGTCATTAAATTGCACATCTAAAACTAACGCCTCACTTCTTTAATTGCGCAGATAAATCTATGGCCCATAAAGCACCTTTAGCATCTTAGCATTTCTAGCACCTTTTAAAGCATTCTTTAACGCTTAGCATTCTTTTGGCACTTTTAGCACCATTTACCTTAAAATTAATCTTTAGCACTCTTAAGCACCTTTAGCCTTTTTAGCCCCTCTTAGCACTTCTAGCACCTTTAAAATGCTAGCACTCCTTTTGCACCTTTTGTAACGCCCGAACCGGCCTGCATCGTGCCTTACCTGCACCCTAGTGATACAACATCGTAGAAAACCAGGAAAATAAAACATGAATCATGAAACAAGAGATATAATAAATAGGCGAAGCAACCAAAGCGAGTTGCCTTGGTATATCATAAAACCCGAACAGTTTAATCCTTTTACAACCACTGCCCGATGTTCTACAGACCTAAGATTTACAACGACTATGACGGACAGGCCCGCCATACCCCGAATGTACAAGAACCTACAACTCGGGGAACACATACCAAAGATAAGCCTCGGAGGAACGGAGCTTCCAGCAGGCGAGATCACGAGGCGAGGATCCACGGCCGATGTACCTCTACTGCGGCATGAACGCAGCCGAAGGAGGTCGATCACAACAGTACTAGTATGTGGAATCACAAATCAGTAAATGAAATCATAATAGCTTAACAAGCGGGAGACATGTATGATAACCAAAATACGATGCGACATAAAAGCGGTCAGTCGGGGACTCGCCTCAAAGTCACCACTCAAATATAACTATGGGTCTCGCGCCATAACATCCATCATGTTCGCGTCACGGCGCGTGCCCCGGAATCGCCTCGGTGTAGACGTGTCCGTGATCTGACAATAATAACAAGGCGCGTGGCCACGTACCCGGAATCTGCATCGGTGTAGACATGCCCGTGTAACCTCAATAAGAATATCTTGGTCAACCACCGCGTGGCGCGTGCCCCGGAATCTCGCATCGGTGTGAACACGTCCATGTTGCGAAGAATAACCATATATCGGGTAATCAACCCGCGCGTGGCGCGCCCGGAATCTTGCATCGGTGTAGACATGTCCATGTGACATCAACACAAGCGATAATCAAAATGGAAACATACGTGGAATTCTCCATCACGCCAAGACGTCCAAGTAAGTTCTCACAAGTCAACCTCTATCGAGACGCGGTAACGAAATACCACTTGCACGGAAAGGCTATCATCACAAGCATAGGCAAGTTTCACAACAACAAGCAGATAAGTTTCACAACAACAAGCATAGACAAGTTTCACAACAACTCAAAGTACTTTCATTTTATGCCAAAGTCGGGTTTTTAACCCCAAAGTACTACATACGTTAAGTTCTTTTAAAAGAGATCCATTACTTATAAAAGTCACCCGATACGTAGTATTAGAATGACCAACCCACATTCCTTTTCAAAATCAAGTAACAACATTCTTTCCTAAGTTCGGTTTGCTAGTTTGATTACTCAAGCTTCTCATTTTCAAATGGTTTCACATTCATAAACTTAATCACTGATTTATTTTAGAACAATTGAGTAATATATGTCTCACGTGAGAGTAGGTTATTCTTGTTTACAACATTCTTATTACATGACCATGATCTAGAAAATGTATATCATTTTGTCTCATCTTAGTTTCTATGCGGATGGAGGTTTCTACTGGTTTTAATACAATTCATCATTTTTCAATACATTTTCCTTTATTAACTTGCGTTGGTGCTGTCGATACACATTCGATTTCGAAATCGGTAAATCATTATCCCTTTAAATAAAACCAAGTACTCATTACTCACGAATGAGGTTTCACACAAACATTCACATTAAAACAAATAAGTTAAGTCTCTTATCTTATAAGATCAAGTCTCTTAACTTCTAACATGATAAACCATTTTCTTTACCTCTCTTAAGACATTATACCTACTCCCATAAAGCTAGTATAACTCTTTTTAAAACCTTTTAAAACCAAGTGTTACTCTCCTTCCAAAGCGATTTATAAATCTTTTGAAATACATCAAGTTCTTTATTATAACTAGCGATTATAATTCACATCGATTACCTTTTAAAACCACAAAGTATTTTCTTACCTACCTAAAGTTGTTATAACGACTTCCCATAAAGTTGTTATAACACTTTATGTTAAGAACAATCAAACACAGTTAACACGTATGCGTCTACCGTACTACATAGTTCACACGTATCATGCTAGAAGAGATAGGAAGAGGTTCACGTACCTCGCGACGATTTATCGACAATAAGCAAAATGCTCCAAGTACTACAACGCGCTTGCCCCTTTCCACTCGCCGGTAGAATACGCTACTCTTAGTACTTTCACCTATAAAGGTCACAAACGTCTATTAACCCCAAAACACAAGTTCTATCTTTCTACAGAAAATTAAGACCTCCCACATGGCGTAAATCTCTCCTCTATCGAGGCTACCAAGCCAACGAGGGGTTCACACGCCTAACGGACGTGTACCATCTACTCGGTAATACTACACAAGTCTCTGCAATACGATCTATGTAAATCTGATTCGATTCTTTATTATTGGGCTTAAGTCAAAAGACATTGCCACAATACTAAGTTGATTCTATATATAGTATACTTGACTATATATTCAAACACGTAATTTCCAATTACAATAGAAGGGCGATGAGTGTTTACCTCGATAAGCCCAAAATTATCCAAGTATAAAGTCGATCTGAGCAACGCTTAGCTCCTACTCAGCGCTCAAACAACCCTTAGAAGTTCTAACCAACTTCTACTTACAACTTCAACAACGGGTGAAGATTTCCTTAGGGTTTCGTTTTGTGGCTAAAGGAAGTATAATCGTATTTTACGGGCTTTTGTATAAGTGTAACCTTGGGAATACTACAAGGTATTTGGGCGAGTATTTGGACATTATAACAATATTAGGAGAGTATTTCTATACCACAACAAGGGGTATTATCTGAAAACAACTAGGCAGTGGGTACCCAGTGGCACATGAGGGGAGGGTGGCCTCTCGGCCAAAGCCAAACTTTAAGGGGAGAGGGCTCTTGGGCGAGTCGACAAGAGAGGAGGAGGGTTTCCAAGACTTGGAAGATTTTTGGATGAATGAAGTCTTCAAAGAGAGGGTATTTATAGCAAAACCAAAAGCCAACCAATGGCCAAGATCCTTCCAAGTGTATAGCAAGTGTAAGGCCAAGATCAAGCCAAGTGCACTAACCCTACTCCACAAAACATGGCACAAAACAAGCCACAAACAAGGCACAAAACCATGAACCAATCGGCGAGGCCAAGCTCCTCTTTGCCGTCGATGAGGTGACAAGTGTCACCCTCCCGTTAATCCAAAAATGTTCGTCGCTCGGAAAAATCCGCAAAAATACTAAATGACATAGCGAATTTTTCCAACGTAAGTAATGGAAACGTTTCGTCGAAAACGACTCTATTCGCACTTGTGCCCAAATTTGAACCAAAGCCAATTCTTAAGGCAAAAATTTAATACGTCGCCTCACGTATATACTGCGGAAATCTGGGTATAACATTCTTCCCCAGAAACATTCGTCGAATGTTCCTTCAATCTCAAAACAAGCGGCGTCGATAGTCTTCACCGCTATCGTGCGAAAACAATCATGCCACGCTGACCACAAAAACACACGTTCACTTCTCCCCTCGTAGTACTCGTCACGAACACTCGAACTCGTTCTAGTGTCCGCACCACACTGTCACGCTTACGTTTCCAACCTCGAGTCACTACCTCGAAACTTGGTCATCTCGCTAACCTCAATTTCCCTAAGGCCATTCCGGCCTTCACGAATCGATTACGATCGAGCGTATCCACGAACTAAATGCGATGGTCATCTAAACTTGGGCCTAGCACTCTCGTGACCACTGCCGCTGGCGGGACCACCTGAGTGACCCTTCCTCAAAGCGGGCGGGTTGGCCCGCAACATGCCCCAACCCGACCCATCTGTAGCGCCAACTCTCTAGTTTCTTGATCCAACAATCTTACCTTTACAGTCGAAAGCTACCACTTCCATTTCACACTACCCGAGGACTTACCATTTTCACTAACGAGTTTCTAAATCACATTTTAGCACAAATCTATCCAAACATATCATTAAACACATCAACAACATCAATACACAAAACTACAGAGGTTAAGGATATACTGAAACTAGGCGGTTGAGGCCGCTAAATCGGAACTTCCACGCGACCTCTACCGTGGCCATGGCGCTCTAGTAGTCATGCTATCCTACCAGTGCTACCACAGTGGACGGTCTCTCGTCATATGGCCTGTTGGCGCGAAGAATAACAAGCTCCTCGTACTACGACACTCTCGAAATGCGGTCTACTACATCGACCACAGAGGTAGGGGTATTGCATCGGCCAACACCCTACTCGCGAACATCGAGCACGGGAGCCCGGACACGCTCTGAATATCGAGGTCCGAAGGCTGCGGAGGCCACTCAGTAATGGCGGAGGTACATAACTAGTCTGCTTCTGCGAGGCGGTCGCCTCGAAAGTCGCAAAATATCCGGCCGTCTTGGCGCCTTAACCTGTGGCGGTCCGCTGCGTCGATCTGCGCTCGCCGCACGAGTGCATGAGCACGAATCGGGCAATGTCCATGCGGTGAAGAGAAACACGAACAACTCTCGCTAGGTAATCGTCGAGCCTGTAACATATCGGTGCACTCGATCCTCCATACTAGCTACTAATGCGGGAACATACTGGACGATGAGTCGAACTCACATTGTACTCGGCTATGCGCGGGTTACGCCTCAACATCAAAAATCTGCCGGCGAGCCCTGCCGTTTGTGGAGGCAAGAAATGTGCGGGAAGGCCCCAAAACTTCGTCCCAAGCGGTGGAAGTGCATGCTCTCCCGGGAAAGCTCGCGAGTCAAACCAATCGAGCTGCGGTATCACGCGGCCTGATGCGAACAAATATCCTGACTCGATCACGAAGCCTTGATCACGCGTGATCCTCTGCGAATCGGCGGATGAACTCCTGCGGATCATCCTCGGCCTCGACAGTAAAACTTCGGGCGGGCTCTGACTAAGAAATCCGTAGCCTCAATGCGCCTCGGGTGCAGCTACAGTCTTCTTTGGGCTGAGCTGCTGCGTCCGGCCTATCTCATATCGGCCTGACCACGGCGATAATCGGGCCATCTCGCATGACCCGTCTCCCGCTCGGTGTGGGGCTGGAGGCTCGAATCTTGTAGTCTCGGCGACCGCTGCTGACTCTAAACTCTTTGGTCTTTGGCGGCGTCGCAAAACTTCGCCGTCTGAAGCACTACCTCAGTCTTGGCCGGGCTGCGCCTCGTACTCCTCGAATCCCACGCGGCTCCTCGGTGCCTTGCGCCTCCAGGCCACGGTTGCCTTTCGCAGGCATAGCGGTAAAGCGAAACACGTCGGAGGGTCCAACTTACAACCGGCTCTAAGGCACGATCTCGGAATGAGAAGAATGAAACCAATCCTAAATGTCCTATAGCCTCACGATTATAGATGTGGTGCGACAACGCGATAATCAAGACTCTACTGAACGATGCGTAGACACTTTCAGAGGACTAATCGCTCACGATACCACTTTGTAACGCCCGAACCGGGCCAATTCGTGCCTTACCGAGCACCCTAGTGATACAACATCGGAGAAAACGGCGGAAAATAAAACATGAATCATGAAACAAGAGATATAATAAATAGACAGGCCAAAGCGATTTGCCTTGGTATACATAAAACCGAGCAGTTTAATCCTTTTACAACCACGCCACTTGTGATTCTGGACCTAAGATTTACAACGACTATGACGGGACGGGGCCGCCGTACCACAGATGTACAAGAACCTACAACTCGGGAACACATACAAAAGATAAGCCTCGGAGGAACGGAGCTTCAGCGGCGAGATCACGAGGCGAGGATCCACGGCCGATGTACCTCTACTGCGGCATGAACGCGGCCCGAAGGAGTCGATCTGCAGTACAGTATGTGGCGTCAAATCACGTAAATGAAATCATAATAGCTTAACAAGCGGGAGACATGTATATGATAACCAAAATACGATGCATGACATAAAAGCGATCAAGTCGAGGACTCACGCCAAAGTCACCACTCGAATATAACTATGGGTCTCGCGCCATAACATCCATCATGTTCGCATCGTGGCGCGTGCCCCGGAATCGCCTCGGTGTAGACATGTCCGTGATGCGACAATAATAACAAGGCGCGTGGCACGTACCGGAATCTGCGTCGGTGTAGACATGCCCGTAACCTCAATAAGAATATCTTTGGTCAACCACGCGCGTGGCGTACCGGAATCTGCGTCGGTGTAGACACGTCCGTGTTGCGGTAACAACCATATATCGTAATCAACCCGCGCGTGGCGCGTGCCGGAATCTGCGTCGGTGTAGGCATGTCCGTATGACATCAACCGAGCGATAATCAAAATGGAAACATACGTGGAATTCTCCATCTGCCCGACGTCGAGTAAGTTCTCGACAAGTCAACGGCCTCTATCGAGACGCGGTAACGAAATACCACACGCACGTGAAGGCTATCATCCTGGCATAGGCAAGTTTCACAACAACAAGCGCAAGTTTCACAACAACAAGCATAGACAAGTTTCTGACAACTCAAAGTACTTTCATTTTATGCCAAAGTCGGGTTTTAACCCCAAAGTACTACATCGTTAAGTTCTTTTAAAGAGATCCATTACTTATAAAAGTCACCCGATACGTAGTATTAGAATGACCAACCCACATTCCTTTTCAAAATCAAGTAACAACATTCTTTCCTAAGTTCGGTTTGCCTAGTTTCAATTACTCAAGCTTCTCATTTTCAAATGGTTTCATTCATAAACTTAATCACTTGATTTATTTTTAGAACAATTGAGTAATATATGTCTCACGTGAGAGTAGGTTATTCTTGTTTACAACATTCTTATTACTGACCATGATCTAGAAAATGTATATCATTTTGTCTCATCTTAGTTTCTATGCGGATGGAGGTTTCTCTGGTTTTAATACAATTCATCATTTTTCAATACATTTTCCTTTATTAACGCTTATGCGGTGGTCCTGTCGATACACATTACGATTTCCAAATCAAGAAATCATTATCCCTTTAAATAAAACCAAGTACTCATTACTCACGAATGAGGTTTCACACAAACATTCACATTAAAACAAATAAGTTAAGTCTCTTATCTTATAAGATCAAGTCTCTTAACTTCTAACATCGATAAACCATTTTCTTTACCTCTCTTAAGACATTATACCTACTCCCATAAAGCTAGTATAACTCTTTTTAAAACCTTTTAAAACCAAGTGTTACTCTCCTTCCAAAACGATTTATAAATCTTTTGAAATACATCAAGTTCTTTATTATAACTAGCGATTATAATTCACATCGATTACCTTTTAAAACCACAAAGTATTTTCTTACCTACCTAAAGTCATTATAACGACTTCCCATAAAGTTGTTATAACACTTTATGTTTAAGAACAATCAAACACGATTAACACGTATGCGTCTACCGCTTACATAGTTCACACGTATCATGCTAGAAGAGATAGGAAGAGGTTCACATACCTCGCGACGATTTATCGACAATAAGCAAAATGCTCCAAGTACTACAACGCGCTAGCCCTTTCCACTCCTCGAGTAGAATACGCTACTCTTAGTACTTTCACCTATAAAGGTCACAAACGTCTATTAACCCCAAAACACAAGTTCTATCTTTCTACGAGAAAATTCGCGCACCTCACACACAAACAGTAAATCTCCTCCTCTATCGAGGCCTACAAGCCAACCGAGGTTCACACGTCTAACGGACGTGTACCATCCTACTCGATAATACTACACAAGTCTACTGTCTGATCCCTATGTAAATCTGATTCGATTCGATTCTTTATTCTTGAGCTTAAGTCAAAAGACATTGCCACAATACTAAGTTCGATTCTATATATAGTATACTTCAACTATATATTCAAACACGTAATTTCCAATTACAATAGAAGAACGATAGTGTTTACCTCGATAAGCCCAAAATTATCCAAGTATAAAGTCGATCCCGAGCAACGCTTAGCTCCTACTCGGCGCTCAACAACCCCAAGTTCTAACCAACTTCTACTTACAACTTCAACAACGGGTGAAGATTTCCTTAGGGTTTCGTTTTTGTGGCTAAAGGAAGTATAATCGTATTTTACGGGCTTTTGTATAAGTGTAACCTTGGGAATACTACAAGGTATTTGGGCGAGGTATTTGGACATTATAACAATATTAGAGAGTATTTCTATACCACAACAAGGGTATTATACGAAACAACTAGGCTGGGGTACCCGCGGCGAGGCACCACAAGGGGAGGGTGGCCTCTCGGCCAAAGCCAAACTTTAAGGGGAGAGGGCTCTTGGGCGAGTCGACAAGAGGAGGAGGGTTTCCAAGACTTGGAAGATTTTTGGATGAATGAAGTCTTCAAAGAGTGGGGGGTAGTTAGAGCAATGCCTACAGCCAACCAATGGCCACGATCCTTGCAAGTGGATAGCAAGTGTACGGCCTAGATCAAGCCAAGTGCACTAACCCCTACTCCACAAAACACGGCACAAAACAAGCCACAAAACAAGGCACAAAACCATGAACCAATCGGCGAGGCCAAGCTCCTCTTTGCCGTCAACGAGAGGTGACAAGTGTCACCCTCCGTTCAATCCAAAAATGTTCGTCGCTCGGAAAAATCCGCAAAAATACTAAATGACATAGCCGGAATTTTTCCAACGTAAGTCGTGGAAACGTTTAGTCGAAACGACTTATTCGCACTTGTGCCCAAATTTCGAACCAAAGCCAATTCTTAAGGCAAAAAAATTTAATACGTACGCCCTCACGTATATACTCTGGAAATACGGGGTATAACACCTTTGACCCCTTTCTTTTTAAGCCTTCTATGCATTTTTAAAACTTTAGCATTTTCTAGCATTTTTAACCTTTTAGCACTTTTAATATCTTAGCACCCTTTTAATATTTAAGCACCCTAGCATTACTTTGTTTACACTCAGCACTTTTAAATTGCTAGCACTTTTGTTAAGCGTCTTTAACCCTTAATATTTTAGCACCTCTTAGCATTCTTTCGCATATAGCACTTTTTTCCCCCTTTTAGACTTAAGCACATTTTAACATTTTTTTTTAGCATTTTATTAAGCGGGAAGATCTTTTACTTTGCATTTTTAAAACATAATAATTACCCTAGGTTTGGCAGGACAACCGCAAGTTAGCGGATCTTAGAGGGTGCCTAACCCCTTCCCTCTAGATTAATAAATAACCCTTACCCAGAATCTCATTAAGTTTAGCAGACCATTAAAATGGAGTTAATGTTTTACTTTAAACTAGTTAAACATTTAGGTGTCTTAATTCACCCAATTAATTAGGTGGCGACTCCGCGAACCCTTAGCATTCTAGCAACCCTTTAGCATTTCTTTTGCACTTTTAGCATCCTTTGCAATTTTAGCATCCCTTTAGCATTTTTAAAACCTTTAAGCCTCTTGAACATTATTTTTAGCATTTTATTATTTATTTTCTAACATTTGCATTTTAAGCAGGGTTCGCCTTTAGAAAATAAATGTCGCGGCCGAAAAAGGGCGCGACACATCTTCTCTAATTTTTACATGAAACGCATCAGAGCAACAAAGAGTTTCATGGTGAGACTCATCGTAGCAAACGTGAAGACCCACATCTATGTGCATTTATCTTTGCTCCAGAAATTTCAAGCCGCAGGCGAAATTACATCGTCATCCTTCGAGTCATCTTTATTGTTTTCCTATCCCACCCCATTTATGTGTTGTAAATTAATTGCTTAGCATTGCACTACTAACATTACACTTAGAATATCTAAACCTTGAATCTATAGATTAGAAAGCAATCTGACGCTAGAATTTATTTTCCTTCAAGTTAATTATTTTAGGCTTGTCATACTTAGCTATATTAAACCATTTAATAATCTTCATTGGCATAACGATTCCCGTAGCTAGAATATTACTATTTTATAAAGCCCGCTATTTGCATTCATATTTTTTGAATCATACTTCTAATAGCATTTGCAAAAAAATAAAGATAGTAGTCATATTTTATAAATGCATCACAATTGATTTTGTTTAATATCCTATATACTTCATTTAATGAAATATTCCTATAAGAATGCATACTTTTCATATAAAATTAACTTATCTTTTATAGATGAATCTTACGACTTCTTTCATCAAGGATACATTTCTTATCCTACAAAGATCTTTTCTCAAATACTTTTCAAAACATGCATTCTTAGCAATAATAATTACCCTAGGTTTGAACGGACAATCGCAAGTTAGCGGATCATTTAGGGTGCCTAACCCCTTCACTTTAGGATAATAAAGAACCCTTGCCCTCAATCTCACATTGTTTTGCAGACCATTAAATGGAGTTAGTGTCGATTTTAACCTAATTGACATTTAGGTGTCCTAATTCACCCAAACTAATTAGGTGGCGACTCCGCGAACCCTTTTAGCAACCCTTTAGCACTTAGCACCTTTTACTTTCTAGTATTATTCTAGAACTACTTTTAGCATTTTAGCACCCTTTAGCATTGCTTTTATTTTATTTTTTTTCTAACATTTTTCTCTAAGCAGGAGTTAGTGTCGAAAAAGGGCGTGACACAGTACTTGAGGGATATAGTGATGCAAATTGGATCACCGGATCGTTTGAAGTTAAATCCACGAGTGGATATGTTTTCACCGTTGGTGGAGGAGCAGTGTCTTGGAAATCATCAATACAAACATGTATCGCCCGCTCTACAATGGAATCAGAATTTATAGCTTTAGACAAGGCCGGTGAAGAAGCTGAATGGCTCCGGAATTTCTTAGAAGATATTCCATTCTGGCCCAAACCTTTGGCGGGAGCGTAATGTATAACGGAAAATCTCGTCACATACGACGGAGACACAATACCGTTAGACAACTCCTCTCTAGTGGCGTTATCACAATTGATTATGTAAAGTCAAGAGATAACGTGGCGGATCCGCTTACAAAAGGCTTATCTAGAGAGGGAGTTAGTAGATCATCAATGGGAATGAGGTTAAGGCCAAAGACAAGTCATCATGTCGGTAACTCTACCTAGCAGTCTGGAGATCCCAAGAGCTAGATTCAAGGAGATCAAACAAAGTTGTGGTAGCGGTTGACATTGTCAAATAACTCAACCCATTCTCGGATGAAGACAATGTTCAGAAATAAGGATAAGACTTTATGACTTGTTAATGAGTTAATAAAGCATTAAGGTTTTTTAATGGTTATCTAAATTTGGCAATGTATGACCAGATAATATGGTTATAGGATCACATGTTTAGAAATCACATATGTGAGTGTTAAGTGTAAGTCGTTTTAAAGGGGAATGACAGTAAATACACATTCTCTATGCACTTTCGTAGAGACAGGCGGTGTTAAGGTTTGAAACGAACACAACCGTGAGAACCATAAACGGTTGAGGGTTGATTGTATGTCTTATGTTGTCTAGGTATACAACAAAGTTCGACGGTTCAAAGATATCAAATCTACCGATTGATCGAGTATATCCGATATAAGTTCACTACGGAAAGTTCAAATGGAAACCTACTTATGCAGATGCAGTCAATTCTCACTTGTATATCACACTAGTCTGTACATTCTTTTATCTTATTGCCATTCCCAATTCATGTGGGGGATTGTTGGATTTTGATATTGGTGAATGGAAAATGGTGGGATGAAAATTAAAGGGAGTAAAAGGCTCTTTTGTCCCACATCGAAAAAAGAGAAGGAAAGAGAGGTGTATATATTACATTACACCTTCTCTAGTTGCTAAAAGGGTTGAGAGGGTAAGGAGTCCTCGCGTCGTCGTCGTCGCTCGCTCGTCTCGGCTTTGGATTTGGATTTGTCAAAAGATCGATTGATTGATAACCGACCCGTCCGGTTTAAGTCCTTTCTTTTCGAATTTCCCTCCAAAATTTTGGTGACTATTCTGAATGGTTGCAAACATTCAGAAATGGTACCTCCAAAACCTATAAATTCTTGATTTGTTCCAAGAATTTATTCACTCATTCTAATACGAATTTCTCTACAATTCGAAAATTCATTCTTATTCATTTTGTGTGATATACTGTCGTTGAGTGGTTCACTGCTACCTGAATTTGGAGTACTACTATTCTGGTAAGATAATCGTTTATTCTGGGAGGCGATATTCCATTAACCTCGAGTACTGTGAGGGGAATAATTTCCTTAAGGACACACTTTGAACTAAGTGGCTCGATTATATTCTGAAATTATTTTCCAAAACAGATTATGTTTCGTCTACTGTTTTTCTTGATTAATTTACTGTTAAGTAATTTCTATACTGTGTAATCTGCTTTTTACTAAGTGTTAAAACAGATTGTGTTAAATATTATTTTGGTCATATACAGATTATTATACCAACATAAATTTAATTAATTACAAAGAACTAATATGCATAACGCTTGCAGTTGAATATCTATTTATATTGAAACCATTCATAAGATGGTACTCGCGCGAGGAGTCAAATTTTGGTCGGAATTCTTGAGGTCTCCCATTTATAATTTTATATACATAAGATAATGAAAGAGAGAAGAAAAAATGAAAAACACTTAAAATATTTTAAAAATAAGATAGATTATCTACATGTATTTGGACAAAAAAAAGGCAATTTAGGACAAGAAATATGAAATATCTCGCCCTCAAAAAGTCTGTTCCAAGAAGTATAATGTTGGCATCATATATCCTTTTAAGGCCACTTTAGATTTTGTACCCCTATTTAAAAATGGTACAAATATAGCTCCTTCGAAATTATTTTTTCTCATAACTACGACTTTTGTAAAACTTGCTCATATATTTCTCATTTCAAAAAAAGGCCAAAATTACCTCTGAACTATTCAAAACTAAATGGGCCCTCGCTGTCGAAGGGACCTCAAATACATTTCTCTTTAACGGCCTGTCAGATTTGATGACTTGGTCGTACACGCGTAAAAACATTGTCACATAGTTGTTCACACGTAAAAAAAAAATCACATGCCCGTCCACGAAAGATTATAACTCGATCCACCCTTTAATTTGCCACATGGCCCTTTTCCGTTCTCAATTTATCATACAACAACAATATATCCAGTGAAATTCCATAATGTGTTGTCTGGAAAGGGTAAGTGTACGCAAACCTTATTTTTACTTTTATAGGTAAAGCGGTTGTTTTCGAGAGACTCTCGATCTCAATTTATCATACATAACACTAAATTATCATATAAGGTTTATAAAAAAATTAGTTTTAGAATGTCGTCTGACATATTTTTCTTCTTCAAATTTTAATTTGATTGAAAAAGATCTTTAAACTATCGTTTAAAAGGTTCATAAATTGTAAGATATATAAATATTAAATAAATTAATTTAATAAATAACTAATAATTTTTTTTATTGTAATGCACAATGTCAATAATTGACTCTATAGCTCAAACTCTTTGCTTATCTTTGAATGAATAGTTTATCGAAAATAACGTATCTATCTCTTAATATCTGCGTACATTTCATCTTTTTCAATATCTCACTTGTAAAATTATACTGAATATATTTTTTATTGTAGCCCAAACTCGTGATTTATAATCGTAGAAAAATACTTTATCATTATCCTCAGATTTTATATTAAAATTTATTGATAAATGATACTATTTGTGTCCATGAGTTAAAAACTTAAAACTCTTTTATGATTGTAAAAGATGAGCGTCACTTATTGAAAGCAGTAACTATTTGTAGCCGCGCACTGCCTAGTGCCGTGCCGCCTGAGGCGTGCTGCTTGTCGGCCCACTTTACAGAGAAAGGCAATAATTACAATGTGCCGAATGAATGAATATATGTGTCCTAATTCTCCCTACTTTATTTCATTTTTTACATACTGTTTCTGACACATTCTGAATACGTGATCTGATCTTCTTTTCGCTCGATATTTTTATTGGGATTAAATGAGCAGTCAGGTGTCAAAGCATCTTGGGTTAGTAGGGTTAGACCATCATCAATATGAGATAATTAAAATCACTTTTAACTGCTGTCAAATCAGATTATTCATCTGTCACATTATCAAATATTTCTATTATTACATATACTCCATAACAAAAGATATTTCATAAAATAATTCATTTTCTCTTTCTTCGACATCAATACATATATCTCACTATATATATTCGTTATATCTCAATTTCTATTTTGTATATGATATTATTCTTGTAATTCATATTATTACACATATAATAATAAAATTATAAATTACTTATATTCATTTAATTTTGACACTTATTAAATATTATTATAATATTAAAACACAACAATACATGATTTTATTAATGAAGATTTCAGCAGATTAAAATTTTGATTAGGATCCATATTAAAAAAATAGCAAATAATTTGGAAGAAGATAGAAATTTGAAGAAAATAGCCAAAATATTTTGGTGTCCAAATGAATTAAACTTAGTCTCTTTTTATAGATCTTGAAAAATAAAAAAGTTGATGCTTTTTTTAATTCAGTCAAATTATTGGTCAAAAATAACAGTTAAAGTAGTGGTGGAAAATGAATTTGTGGCAGTCAATCGCTGATTGCCACACGACGCGAGTAGAGAGAAAACAGGAGATAATTATGTGCAGCAGGGGATATTGTCTCCACGTTGCAGAATTATCTCATATATATTCAATAATTTACATTTTAATCCACATCAACATCTCATTCAAATTGTTTCTTGCTGTGCATAATTATCTGAGACAATGTCTCTTGTTGGAGATGGTCTAAGTGAAAGGATCGGATTTCAAGAATTATGATGCTGACAATTTACCTTAATGTAATTATTAATGATTGTTTCTACAGTTCGAACGCGTGATCTATTAGTCATACGGAGATAACTTTATAGCTATTCTAAGAAAAGGCAAATTTATGTATAAAAATTGCGTCACGTGAACATATGCTTACTCGACTAAACTCGATATATGATATGTATAATTCAGACAATATATCTAATTTTAACTAAGGAACGCATGATCAAATCGGGTCGAGTGGAGCACAAGTTAGGGGTTGTGTTTAATTCCTCAAGGTCTAAGGATCGAACCCTACCGATGAACCCATCTTTTTGAAATCCTGAATTCGCCTCTGCTCCAAGACTCCCTTCAAGAGGAGGAATGTAACACGAGGACTTCTCGAAGAATCACTCGTTCTAGTACTATTCTCGCTCATGTATATTTAACTTAAAACACATTGAATTCAGTGTGTTAATATTGATATCAAATTCAAACGGTATAAAGTTCATTTAATGAACTTTTTTATACTCAAAATTTTAATATGAAACCTCTAATTGACAATAAAAGGATCATATCCCACCAGCACCAGAATCCTTATTGTTTACTCTCTAATTATTCATAATTTTGAAGTATAAGTCAATAGCACTTGCCTTTTTACGAGGGGCAGATGGGCTCCTTCCTCTTTTTTTGTTTTGTTTAGATGATAACATTTACATCTGAAGCCCTAGATCAGTTGGTCTTGAAGGCAAAGGGTATCTTCATTGGGTGTGTGGGAGAGTTTGGTCACAAGTTCGAAACTCAAGGTAACGACTGGCCTGTCTTCGCCTCTTGGGGGAGCCTATCACACCTGGCTTGCCAAGTGTGATTTAACCGATGACGGTTTGCGCTATTACGCTTCGTGGTTTACCCATCAAGACCTTCAGTAATGCACATGTTTCACGTTAAACAAAAAAAAGATGATAACATTTACTCCTTGGTTTCTGACTTTTGGTAAGTTTGATGGGGCACAAAATTTAAAAGATATAATTAAAAATTAAGATAGCCTTTCATTATGACTTGAGAGAAAGATTCATCTATAGAGAAAAAGAAATAACAATTTATTTCCATAATTTAGCCTTTTAAAATGAGTGAAACATCATGCATAACATCTCATTTCGTGGAATTAATAACTTAGAGATTAAATATAAAATGTTATTTTATTTTATTTCGCCAAACGAAAAGAGAGATTCTTTTTCTTCCTGAAATATTTCCTACAAATCAAGATACCTTCTAAACTACTAGAATTGTTATTCCGCACACTAAAATTCAAGTAGCAACAAAGGAAAACCCTAAATATGTCGCTTGATAAAGAGAGTATTTTTCATAAAATAAAATATTTAACAAATACTAAAATACTTTCTCTAATCGTGTTAGGTTAAAGAAGTTTATTCAATTTTACTAAACTAAGAAAACTCAAAAAAATCACATGTTTCTAAAACAAATAAGCTATTTTCACCTCCAAGAATCACGATCTAGTGGTATCGATGAGAATCTTTCACGTAACAATGTGATTTCCATTCTCACTATCCCGCTACCTCCAACTTAAAATATATCAAAGGACATCATGATTTTCAGTAATTTAAAAAGGGGGAAAAGAAGAAAAGAAAAGCTTACAAGCAATAACGAGAAAGTCCAATGCTGCTGCAACGTCTAAAAAAGCCCATTATTAGGATGTATCATTAGGTCCACCAGAAAAAAAATCCTCTTGCTCATCACATTGGTGATACTGGGCCCAAAAAATCCAACTTAAGTGCATCTTCTTACCCAATGGCCCAATTCTTTTTCGTCACTTTCTCCTCCTCTCTCCCACCCCACCCCCTCCACCCTAATGAGAAGTACTTGAATAAAAGAGAAGGCCATATTAGCACTTTTAATCTCTCAAATATCGATAAATTTTAATTTTGATTAGTATGTTTTAACCTTCAATTAATAGATATATGCATTTTTATGTATAATATGTAGCTGCTCCAAGAAAAGGCAAATTTATGTATAAAAATTGAGTCACATGAACCTATGGTTATTCGACTAAACTCGATATATTATATGTATAATTCTGACAATACATCTATTTTTAACTGAGGAACACATGATCAAACCAGGTCGAGTGGAGGTTGAATGGAGCACAAGTTAGGGACTTTGTTTAATTCCTCAAGGTCTAGGGATTGAACCCTACCTGCTACACGTTTTTATTTTATTGTTTTATTTCTAAAGCAATGGTGAACCCATCTTTTTGAAATTCTGAATTCGCCCCTGGCTCCAAGGATTCCTTCAAAATGAGGGATGCATCACGAAGATTTTCCGGAGAATCACATGTCCTAGTACTATTCTTGCTCAAGTATACTTAACTCAGTATGTTAAATCTCTAGATCGACAGAGATTCAGCCATGTAAGTGTGCAAATAGTGAAGGAAAACAGAAAGGAAACGAGAGAGAAAAGATAAGGAAGAGAGATATTTTTGTGGGAGATTTTCTTAGTATATTCTCTCTTACTCAAAATTACAAGTATTGTCTTATTTTTATAAGCTAGACTAATCACAACTAATTAATATATCTCAACACCCCGCAAGCTAGGAGATATGAAGACATTCTTCATTCCTAGCTTAGAAATTAGTTACAACACCTAAGCATTAACAACAATCGGACTAGAAAATAAGAACAATTTTGGTTTGAACTCAATTAAGTTGGCTTTTAGCACCCCAACAGGCATAGTTATTATAGCAGCATCCGCAAGCTACTGAATGTGCTTTCCTTTCTGCTTGAATCGATCTACACAATGCTTCAAGCTTCTCTTTCTGGTTCCTTGTTTTCTCCAACAGTTTCTTCAAGAATTCACTATTCTCGGCTTGTTCTATAAGAGTAACATATGACTTGTCATATTTGCCCTTCAACAAGTATTCTCCTTCTTGAGTTCTTTTATTGATTTTGCCATCTTCTCAATATCTTGCTTAAACGTTTTTCTCCATCAGCTGTCAATTGTAACCGCAAGTTCTTCTCCGTTGCCAGTAACTGTGACACTTGATCAGCATAAATTTTCAATTGGAATTGTTCCTGCTGTAATTTCTCCTGGTGTTGCTTTGTTTTCAAATCAGCAAGTTGAAGTTCAAGACTATTTTGCTTCAACTTGTTTGCAAATTGTTGTTCAGGGAGAGTATACTGATCGTGTCTGCATCAGCAGCAAACCACATCTCCATTATGCATATGCACCACTGTAGTACTTCATCTGATATTGCCTTTCATCATGACAAACTCAATATCTGAGATATTACCCAGCAAAACAGTAGGTTTAGTGTGCACACATACTCTGGAACTGTATATCTTCCAACAATACCAACACAAAAATCAGTCCTACAACATCAGCTGCAAACGCTGCAGTAGCACCAACATATTTCCAGCAAACTCACTCAAAAATCAATCATGCAGCAGCAGGAAATACCAGCAGCAATAAATGTTGCTTCAACACTAGAAACAACAACAGTTGTTCCAGCTGCAACACCAACATCAGCAATGCTACTGCTCATTAACACTTAACAATAGTAGCTACACTAACAGAAGCAGTAACAGCTTCAACAATAGCAAAAACAAAACCATTAGTAGATGTACTTGCATCAACTGCAGTAACATCGACCATAATAGCAGCACTAGTCGCAACATTGACAACATCAGGTGCAACAGTAATAATGAAGAACCACTCGCTCTCTAGTCACACTCGGACTAGAGAATCCTTCGATTCTCCCTATGCGAAAATGACGGCAAGAACCCCTCGTTCTCTAGTCTCACTCGGACTAGAGAATCCCTCGATTCTCACACTCATAAGCTTCTATAATAAGCTCGGACATGCAGTGGAATCTTCCTCAATTTCTAGTCCAATTTCGACAAGAAATTCCTCGATTCTCATATCCCGAGCTAAACAAATGAAAACAGGAATATACAATGTAATTCCCCTGGATTGCACTTTCATACTTTTGCACTTTCATATTCAGTACATAGAAACCATGTGTTGGATCGATGGAAAAAAAGGTACCAAACCCTTCCTCAGCAGTGTTCGAAGCATTTCTAGGGTTCTCAATCAAAATCGCAGTAGAAGCAAACAAGATTTGACGTAGATACGAACTAAAACACAAAATTGAATTTGAACAGATTTGTGGCTATGTTACCGTCCTCCTTATAAAACCTGAAGAAGCAAGGTCTTGTGCAACTCATAACTTTAAAAAATGAACCGTCGAGCTAACTCTGGTCATAAACTCCGACGACAATTGGATACAAACTACTCGAATCATATAATACACCTCCGGTGAGTATCTCGATGAGAACTTATCTCGAAAACCACCAAAACACTCGAGAAATCTCGACCCAAAGATTACAGAAACCTACCACAATAGCAAAATTGATATGCAAGGGTAGGATCGATCGATAGATCGCATCAATACCTACTATAATATGTTGGCTTAGATAACCAGATTGTCCTCGATCTCCTCGATTTGAATCGCAAATAATTCAGAAATTCTAATTCGGAGTTTCGATCTTCAATTACTTGATGTCGATTTCAATTGAGAAATTCCAATTCACTGTTGTAGCTTCAGTCGGCATTTCCTCATTGTTATTCTCCATTTTCAGTAATAAATCGATGCAACAATGTTTCTTATTGTATAATGAAATCGATCACAATAACCAATCTCTCATGCGATTTCTATAGTGTTCTCAGATCCACACCTAATTTCAGTTGCTACTGACCAATTTTAGATGTATAATTTCAGATCCTCCATTTACGATACACATATTGCTCGAATTACTCTTTGCATGTAAAAGATATTCCCCCAATCTATGTTATCTCCTTGCTAGGCTCTGATACTATGTTAAGTGCATGTTTGGATTAGTTTTTGGGTACCCAAAATCAATGCCGGTACTTACTTTCATGTGGGGAATTGACATGTTTGGTCGCCACAATTAATTGTTCTCGAATTGATTCTGGCAGAATCAATTTTGCCACTAATTTCAATTTGAGTTTTATCTTTTTCTTTATTACCCTCTTTAATTTTCATCAACAACTCTATCAACTTTCATTACTTTCTTTAAATATCTAGAAATAATTAATAAAAAAAATCAAATATACAACTTTCATTATCCTCTTTAAATATCTAGAAATAATTACTAAAAAACATTCAAATATACAACTTTCATTATCCTCTTTAAATATCTAGAAATAACTACTAAAAAACATTCAAATATACAACTTTCATTATCATCTTTAAATATCTAGAAATAATTACTAAAAAAAACATTCAAATATACAACTTTCATTACCCTCTTTAAATATCTAAAAATAATTACTAAATAAAATCAAATATACTACTCATGTTCTGTTTTGACTCTTTTGAGTATGTTATTGTTAATTTTAGGACCTTTCTCGTACTTAAGAATGAAAATAGTGCAACTCATTTGGATTATCATTCTCCTTTTTCTATTGTCTTCTTTCAAATACTCTGAATATTATTAATATTTTAAATGCGGCAAAATGTGATCTACAATTTTAACTGAAAACTGATTCCAAGGTACTTTTTAAAACAACTTTTAAGTATAATATTATTCCTTTTTCTATAATGTATTATTGATATAAATGAAGTTAGTCCAAGAATTTTAAATTAAGTTATTCCTGAGAAATGCGGCAAAATGTGCTCTACAATTTTAACTGAAAACCGATTCCAAGGTCCTTTTTAAAATAACTATTAAGTATAATATTATTCCCTTTTCAATATAATACATTATAGAGTACATGCAAAGTTAGTATTGTAATAATATTTAAATACTATTTGTACTTTAAATTAGTATTGTAATAATATTCTACTAATATTTAAGTACTATATTGCACTTTAAATTCTATTATCTATTTGTAATTTTTATTTACATACTTCCATCTATTTATATGTATATTTTTATTTATATATATGCTCATTTTGGTAATTCTACATTCAAAAGCAATTTTGATCAAAACTATTCAAACATAATTCAATTATAAGAATCACTTTTACATTGTTACATCCAAACATAAATCACTTATGCCAGAATCAATTTTGCCCACCGCTAATCCAGACACACCCTAAATCTCTAGATCGACAGAGATGCAGCCATGTAAGTCTGAAAATAGTGAAGGAAAACATAAAGGAAACGAGAGAAAAAAGATAAGAGAGATATGTTTGTGGGAGATTCTCTTAGTATATTCTCTCTTACTTAAAATTACAAGTATTATCTTGTATTTATAAACTAGATTAATCACAACTAATTAATATATCTCAACACATAACACTAATGGATTCGGTGTATAGTATTGGTATCAAATTCAAACTGTATAAAGTTCTTTTAATGGGGAGGTGCTCATTAAGAGAACATTTTTATACTCAAAATTTTAATATGAAACCTCTAACAGTAAAAGGATCATATCCCACCAGAATCCTTATTGTTTACTCTCTAATTATTCATGATTTTGAAGTATAAGTGCCCGTTTGGTTGAACTTTTCTAAAGATCAGAGTGCTTTTGGAAAGCCAAAAGCTCTTTTGATCTTTAAATGGAGTGTTTGATTGATAAATGGAAAAATGTTTTTGGGTCCAAAAACACTTTTGGAAGAAGCTCAAAATTTGGGCTTCTTGAGTAGAGCTTATTTTGGCTTTCTACTTTTTTGTTTTTTTATACAAAAACACTTTTGTTATTGGCAATCAAACACCTAACAATTTTTTCATAAAAGATTTACTTGAAAAAACTTTACTCCTATGAGCTCTTTTTAATAAGTTGTATCAAACGGGCCCTAAGTCATTAGCATTTGCATTTTTACAAAGGGCAGATGGGCTCCTTCCTCACTTAGTTTGTTTAGATGATAACATTTACTCCTTGGTTTCGGTAAGTTTAATGGGACACGAAATTTAAAAGATATAATTAAAAATTAAGACAACCTTTAATTATGACTTGAGAGAAAAATTCATCTACAGAGAAAAAGAAATAACAATTTATTTCAATAATTTAGCCTTTTAAAATGAATTCATAACATCTCATTTCGTGGAATTGCTATGTACTAACTTAGAGATTAAATATAAAATGTTATTTAATTTTTCATTCTTTAGTGAGATACTTATTTCATCAAAAGAAAAGAGATTCTTTTTCTCCCAAGCAGTCGACGACGTTATATCATTGAAATATTTCAAACAAACGTGAGTATAGATAAGATGCGCTACTACTAAAACTTTATCTCAAGACTCCTTCTAAACTACTAGAATTGTTCCGCGCACTAAAATTCAAGTAGCAACAAAAAAAAGTTTGTTCAATTTTACTAAACTAAGAAAACTCAAAACAATCACATGTTTCTAAAACAAATAGGCTATTTTCACCTCCAAGAATCACGATCTAGTGGTATCGATGAGAATCTTTCACGTAACAATGTGATTTCCATTCTCACTATCCCGCTACCTACAACTTAAAATATATCAAAGGACATCATGATTTTCAGTAATTTAAAAAGGGGGAAAAGAAGAAAAGAAAAGCTTACAAGCAATAACGGGAAAGTCCAAAGTTGTTGCAACGTCTAAAAAAGCCCATTATTAGGATGTATCATTAGGTCCAGCTGACAAAATTCCTCTTGCTCATCACATTGGTGATACTGGGCCCATAAAATCCAACTTAAGTGCATCTTCTTACCCAATGGCCCAATTCTTTTTCGTCACTTTCTCCTCTCCTCTCCCACCCCACCCCCTCCACCCAAATGAGAAGTACTTGAATAAAAGAGAAGGCCATATTAGCACTTTTAATCTCTCAAATATCGATAAATTTTAATTTTGATTAGTATGTTTTAACCTTCAATTAATAGATATATGCATTTTTAATCCCTCAAAATTGTGAATCTACACAAATTTAATGAATTGTTAATTATTGAATCGTTCAATTATTGGTATTGTGCTAAATTTTGTATCTTCAGTCTATTATTTGATGATGATGTAGTTCAAAAATAATTTAAATTATCACATAGTTCCAATATAAAAGAATAAAATCACACATTTAATTAACTAAAGATGAAGTATACTATAACAACATAACATGTCCAGTTAAATCTCACAAAATGAAATCTAAAAAAATGAAATATACTAAACCAAATATTATAAAAATAAGACTAAAATCAGAATTTATCGCAACAACCAAAAGTATTGTTATATGATATATCAAAGAAGAGAAACAAAATGAAGAAAGAAGGAAAACATATGTCTTAGTCTTGCTCGGTTAACCCTCCAAAACAGTTTCAAAACCCTCGTAGTGTCGAAGAAGCCCATTCGGTCGAAGTTGGCCGAATTGGTCCAAATCCTTAGCGTATTAGGGAATTTGTTCAGTGAACATAGGACAATTCGCACAAATTCTCTTATTTCGGATGGTATTTAACTTTTATTCATCAAATTTAAAATATTTAATCTTTGCATTTTGTATAATATCCCAAGATTTTGAGTTTGAATCCCTTCTCAAACAAAAATTAAATGAAAATTCGCAAGGCAGAGATTTTGTAGGAAAAAAAATCGACATATTCAGAAGCCAAAAAATGTTTCTAGATGGGAAGAGAATTAGAAACATCAATTTGGTGGTTATGAAGAAACCCTTTTTGTTCATTCATTAAATTTTTTTGGACTCATTTACCATTTTCTTTTCACAAAATTCCTTCTAATCTCATATAATATCCCCATATAAAATAGAAATTTGGGAATAGGGATAGGGTGGGGTAGGGCAGGGGTAAGAAAAAAATCATTTTTTTTTATAAAAATAACAAAAAATATAAAATAAAAATTTGAGGATGGGTAGGGCAATGGGGGGGGGGGTAGGATGGAGTAAGAAAAAAATTAATTTTTTTATAAAAGTAACAAAATAAATGAAATATAAATTTGAGGATGGATACGGCAATGTGGTAGGTTGGGGTGGGGTAGGCGGTAAGAAAAATTTATATTTTTTAATTTTTTTTTTTATAAAAGTAACAAAAAATATGAAATATAAATTTGAGGATGGATAGGGCAAGGGGGGTGGAGGTAGGTAGGGGGTTAGGGCAGGGGTAAGAGAAAAAAATTCATATTTTTTAATATTTTTTTTATAAAAGTAACAAAAAATATGAAATAGAAATTTGAGGATGGGTAGGGCAATGGGGTGGGGGTAGGGGTAGAGCGGGGATAAGAATAAAATTCATATTTTCAATCATTTTTTACAAAAGTAACAAAAAATATGAAATAGAAATTTGAGGATGGGGTAGGGCAATGGGGGTGGGGTTGGGGGTAGAGGGGAGGGGGGTAAGGAGGAAGAAAAAAAATCATATTTTTTATAAAAGAAAAAAAATATGACATAAAAATTTGAGGATGGGGTTGGGAATAGGTGTGGGTAGGGCGGGGGTAGGTTTGGACATATTTGAGTCGTTGACTAACATATTGTTGTTACATTTCTTATGTACAATATAATATTATTTTTCGATTAAATGTTGCAATTAAATAATTTTAATTATTTTATTAAATTGTTAAAGATATACTAATTTTTAGAAATATATGATAGAAAATAATATTTTAAATAGTTTAAATTTATTAAAAATATTTTTTTAGTAAATTTGCATAAATGTTTGTCATACAAGAAATCAGATCTGCTTTCTCGAAGACTTCTATAATTATAGCAAACACTTAATCGATTCTCCGTAAACAGTTACAGAACTACTTCTGAGAAATAGAAACACCTTTCGAGAAGCTTGGCCAAATAGACCCTTAGTAGTTTGTGTTTGACTAATAAATTTAAAATAGAATTGTACTCACAAAGATTTGTTAATAAAATTTATTTTTCTTCATATATTTTGTGGTTGCAATTTATTTTCGGTAACTTAATAAATAATAAATTTGTTGCAAACAAATTTAGCCCTATAAAGAACTTTTTTGCGACAAATTTATTTTTAAGTTTCGGAACATAATCTGCAACCACAAATAAAATATGAAGAAAAATAAATTTTATTGATAAATCTTTGTGAGTATAATTTTATGTATTTCATTAATTATTCTCACCAAAATTCTCTATTATTCTAGAGTTGAAGCAACGTCTTTCTCGAACTTAGGATATTGTGAATCTACTTGTGATGTATTTGATCGTCAAGAACTTCTGACCACACTTGGTCGTTTCAGATTAATCTCCAAGAAGAACTTTGTAGATAACTTATTTCTTGTTGAAAAATTATATAGTTGATGTTCAATCTCTTTGCTTGCGAATGCATTCAATCATGTTAGTTATCAAGTACAAAAATTATGTGATAAAGTCATAAAAGTGTATGTAATAGGTGAAGATATGTTATTTTGGATATTTGACTACCTTTGATTGGTCTTGTTTTAATTGGTGATCGACAAGTCACTTGAACATGTGGTATCATTTTGTTAGTCTTAGATTTGACTGGAATGACATGACTTAATACATGGCATGAATTTGGGTCTTCATACGAAATGAACCTTAGGTTTGAATGAATAAAGTGGGCTTAGTTAATTTGTTAAAGTACAAATTATTTGTTCAACCCAAACATATCTAAGATTTAATTCAAATTTAATATAAATCAGACCCAATAATTTTTTTTTGTTTTCAGACACACATGTGTTATATGTATATAAAGGGTTGTATGATGCACTAACTTCTCGTTATGCGCGGGGTTCGGAAAGAGCCGGATCACAAGGATTTGTTGTACGCAATCTTACTTTGCATTTATGTCAGAGGCTATTTCTACGGCTTGAACTCATGACCTCCTGATCACTTGACAACATTTTACCAGTTACCCAAGACTCCCTTCAATTATATATTTATATGTAAAACTAAATTCAGAAGTCTTATAAAACAAAATTCAGATGGCTTATCTAGTTATCTAATTAGCAAATATTGTGAAGTAAAATATCAGAAATGCTAATATATTGTAAAGTTAAATATCAGAAGGGGTTTTAATTTTTTTGTCCAATCTTTTTAGTGTTTGATCAAGGTTTTGGAATCATTTAGGTGCATAAGATGCTTCCTTTCACCGAGTAAAAGGTACTTTTTAATAATAAGACCAGATAATTGAAATCACATTTATCTCTGCCACATCAGATTATTCATCTGTCATATTATCAAATATTTCTAATTATCACATACACTTTACAGCATGAGATATTTCAGAAAATAATTCATTTTCTCTTTCCTCCACATCAATACATATACCTCACCATATATATTCATCCTATCTCATTTTCTATTTTGTATATGATGTTATTTTTGTAATTCATATTATTCCACATATAATAATAAAATTATAAATTACTTATATTCATTTAATTTTGACACTTATCAAATATTATTATAATATTAAAACACAACAATACATGATTTTATCAATGAAGATAAATTAATCGTACAATTTATCAAAAACACACTCAAACATTGATAATATTAAAATCACAAATTGAAAATTAATTTTCGATTGTTCCGAACTTTTGCCAAATTTCAAAATTTTCGATTATACGGATATTGCATACCAAATTAGTTTGCCTCATATATGACATTTGAAAATTGAATGACATATTTTGAGAATTTTGTGGACGTTGAATATTCGGATTTTGTAGTTGGTTAGGAAATATAAAATTTGGAGGAAGATTAAAATTTTGATTAGAATCCATATTTAGAGAAATAACAAATAATTTGGAAGAAGATAAAAACTTGGAGAAAATAGCCAAAATATTTCGATGTCAAAATGAAGTAAACTTAGACTCTTTTTATAGATCTTGATTTTTTTTTTTTTTTTTAATTCGGTCAAATTCTTGATAAAAAATAGCAATTAAAATAGCGGTGAAAAATGAATTTCTGATAGTCAATCGTAGGCTGTCACATGGATCTGTAGGAGACATTGTCTCCTGCACCTTCTACAGCATGAGATATTGTCTTCACGTGGTAAAATTATCTCATATATATTCAATAATTCCCAATTATTTTCACGTCAACATGTAATTCGAATTGTCTCCTGCTGTGTGTAATTATCGAAGACAATGTCCCCTCCTGGAGATGGCCTAACGGATATATAATTATTACATCTATAAAAAATTTGCAGCACTATTAATTAATAAATGAAGAACATAGGTGTATTTTTTAGGTTCTGACACACAGAATCTCTAATCCTCAAGATAGTCAAATTGTATAAGCAATGATCAGAGAACACCCCGTTCTTCTACATTTGTCTCTCTTATTTTCCTCATTTAAAGAATTAAAAAAAAACAATTTAAAATTGCCTCAGATTTTACTTTTTTTTTCCTCGTTAGATATTCAATATTCATATTAGAGCCTCAACTACTGTGAATTTATGTTGCATAATACTCATTAAAGAAAAAAATGCTCCTTCAACCGGGACGTTTTTTCATACCTAAAATCGAACCCGTGATATCTGGCTAAATGTGAGGTATCTGATCCATCTCATCAGTCACCACAAGTTCACAACTAGTGATGACAATTTTAATTTTCAAGAATTGATTACATCAAACTTCAAAGCTTAAAAATTCTTCACATAATAGTACATTTTCAGGCACTTTTAAGCCTTTTATATGATTTTTTATCGATACTCATATTTTATTTTCTTAAAATATTGAAGAGTTATTACTAATAAAATAGAGTTAATACAGACATGCATAAACTGTTATTCCCATTGGGTGGCGGGTGGGGTCCAAAGAAATAATTTCAATATTCAATTATGAATGGCTCAAAATGGGTGGACCCCACACACTTGTTAGGTCAAGGTTTAATTTTTAATTTTTAATTTTTAATTTTTTTGGTCAAGGGCATCACATAGTGAAAAATGACCCCCCATAGTGGGTCACCTAACAATATCATCATCAATATAAGAAAGAGGATGTAGCAAAATTAACAAAGTAATGATTATCGTGTTCTTCATTTAGGGGTCATTTGGTCCATGGGTGGAATAATTAACCACAATATAAAATCTCGCATAAAATAATATTTTTTTCGTCCCAATTTAAGTGTCTTATTTTTCTGTTTAGTCTGTCCCAAAAAGAGTGTTTGTTTCTATATTTAGTACGTTTTTCAATTCTAATGCAACTTTAAGACCACGAGATTTGAAAGACTTCTTTAATTTAAAATCATAAGATTCAAAAGTCTCTATTTATTTCTTAATAGAACTATGAGTCCACCAAACAGTATAAAAAATCTATATATGTTCCCTCAAGTAAAACAGAAAGTAAATAAGACAAGATATTTACGTGCAAAACTCCTTATTCAAGGGATTAAAAATCACGACTCACCTTAGTAGGATTTCAACTTCACTAACCGAGCAATTTTCATATTATAACATTTTGCAACCTAGAAATTAAAACTCTTAATCTCCCACCTTATAATAACTTTATTGTAAGCTACACTCTTGACTAACTCTAGTCAAGCACCCAAACTAACTTTGACTAACTCTAGCCAAGCACCCAAACACATCTTGACTAACTCTAGTCAAGTGTACAACTCAAAAGCTTGAGAAAACAAACTACCTACAAACAACTTCTTGTAAAAAGAGTTACAAGTTAAAGAGCAAAATGACAGAGACTTAACAAACCTAGGACTTAAGGCACCTTCCGCTGTTGGGATCTAGTCCTTGAATTTGTTCAAGCTTTGTTCTTGAGAGCACCTAGAGAGCAATGACAACTACACTTTGAAGAATGTGATTTTTCAGATTTGAAGTGCTAGGTTAACTCTTGTAACATGTTGTATATATATATTTGAGAGTATGTGAGAGTCATGCGACCATGGATAGGGACATTTCATCTCTTGGTTTGTCCTCTAGAAAATTGGAGTTGTGTTGTTGCGGTTCTGCCAGTCGGAATAGTACCGCAACTTTACAGTTGTAGCGTTGAACGACGCTTAGGGGACCTGATTGAGTACCTGATCTCTATTTAGCTCCTCGAATGTTTGTTAAATCATCAAAACACAAAATATCATAACTTATCATTTCTTAAATTATGTGTCAAGTCAAACTAAAATACTTAAATTGATATGGATGGAGTACAATATTTGGGGGTCAATTCGTCCATGATTGGAATAATTGATCACAATATGAAATCCCGCATAAGATAATACAATATTTGAATGACAGCATAACAAAAATGATAATCACCACATAACTAATATAACATTCGGTTGTCAACATTAAATAATACTTGAATTAACCTATATGAAAATTTAAGTATTATTTTATGTAAGATAGAATAAGAAGTAAAATACATGATTGATATCGTGGTGATTGAGCTATCGTAAAGAAATAATACTTAGAAATAAGCAATTCATTAATTTTACATGACAAATTAACAATTTTTACACTATATCTCTACATAAAATATCTCAGTTATTTATGAAAATTCCGGTGCAATATTTGTCACAGACAAACTTTATGTGTTGCTATATTATATAATTACAACAACAACAACAACAACATACCCAGTGAAGTCCCATAACGTGGGGTCTGAAGATGATAGAATGTACACATATCTTACCTCTACCTTGGTAGGTAGAGCGACTGTTTCCGAGAGACCCTCGGCTCATGATATTATATAATTACCATCATCAAATTATTTTTGGAGAACATATACTTTATTTTTTAAGTTTGAGATTAAAATCACTTACACATTTCTCGAATACGAAAAACTTCTTAAATATTAAATATTTTTCTAGATATATAATATATTTATGTAGATAATTTTTTTATGTAGGTAATAGCTTTACTCTGAACAAGAATAAAGTGATAATTCATAAAATTAAGATCCGTAATTATTTTTTGGACAAGTTTAAGGAATAACTTGTGTTTTCCCCCTTAATCGATCGTTGGATTCTCATGTACATCATCAACTAAACTTTGACCAATCTGTTTAACCTTTTCTTCCTAATGAAGAAATTCCACAGTATGGTCCAAATAGATTGGACAACAACATCCTCCCCCCTCCCCCTCACCCCACCCCCACCCCCACAGATTTTTTTTTCATTATTCAATATACAATTCATTTTTATTCCAATAATTAACTCTCTCTCTCTCAAAAAATGATTTTCTTTTCAACTTAGTATTTTTATTTTCTCCCGTTATATGTGAAAAATGAGTGATAGAAATCATTTTTATTCGATTATTAGGTACATCCAAAGAATGAGACTCGACTTCCTCAAAACAGAGAAAGATGTTTAAAATAGTTTTTCCTTTTTTTTACGAGAATAATAGTTAAAAAATATTAAGGTTAATTCTCGAAATTGATCGATAGATTTCTCGAAACAAACGAAAAAGAAACGAAAGATGAAACATAAATCATGGATTAATTTAATGTAATTTTTTTCAACAAAATTTACATATTTTTAGAGACTAGCTTATACTTAGAAAAATAGTTTTAAAATTTTGAAATCCAAGATAACTAATTGACTTCTTAATATGATAAGTATTGTGTTTTTGGGAAGAAGAGAGTAATAATTTATAAAAAAATGTATAAATAGAAAATATTATGTTAATTCAAAAATCATGTCGCATTAAGTTTTAAAATTCTTCAAACTTAATTGACCGATGAGAAAGAGCTTCGTAAAATGAAAAATCTAGAAGACTCATGTATGTACGGTGTATCTTTCTTGGCACAGAAAGTGACAAAAGTAATATTTCTTAACACACTTTTTATGAGCAATATTCATTTTCTAAAATCTAGGACCTTTCTTTCTTTGTTGCTTGAAAGTAGGGCCGTTAGTGGTTCGGATACTCCCGATAATTATTCGAGACCTGACCAGAATCTGCATCGATACTCTGGATCGAAATCTTAACTGGTCCTGATATGAGTATCAAAAATATCCGACCGATATGAGCCTGGACCAGAACCCTAGAAATACCCGATAACACCCCAACCCCAACCCCACCCCCAATTCTCCACCAGCCCCCCAACCAGTCCCCTTCCTGCCAACTCTAATTAGTTGTAAATTAATGAAACTTTAAATAGTCATAACTTTGCGCTCGGATGTCCGTTTGACCTAATATTTTTTTGATTTCGCGTATTTTTTCGAGATAGGGCAGGACAAACAGCTAAAGCAATTTGAAGCAGCCAATTTCTCAAAAAATATTCGTCTTGTCAATCAATTTCACTTTTACCCCAAATTATTACCAATTGTCCATTTTCAAATCTAAATATCTCGCGCTATACAATATATTTCAACGTAAAAATTTCGTGGTAATGTGTCCGAGAATGTCAATTTCAGTATTGGAAATTCAATTTAAAAAAAAAAAATCGGCCCGACCCGATAAGGTTTCAGTCCGGGACCAAATCTCGTTCCAGGACCGAAACCTTATCGGTCCGGGACCGGTCCGGACCTATAACAGCACTACTTGAAAGAGCTATTTTCAGTTATTTTTCAACAATTTGAAGAAAAAAATGGTTTTACTTTTCTCACCTTTTATTCTTGAGAATATTTATTTATGTAACTTTATTCGATTTTTATTGTAAAAGAGATATGGTTGAGAGAAGGGAATCAAAGAATAAGAATTTATTTTTCTTTGTCCTTGTACAATCTCCACTATGGAAAAGAAAGGGGTAGGGGCCTAGGGGGAGGTTGGGGTCCAAGCAATTCCTAGTTTGCTTTTTCCCTTTATTAAGGGAATTAACTTTTTTTTTGCTTGATTGCCAAAAATACTCAAGCATCATAATGTATACGAAAAGAAAATAAAAAGTATGCACTGTCTTTTTCTAATGGTTCACTTGCTTCAATAGAGGGACATAATTTTATTTATGTGTTCTTATCTATTATATTGCTTTATGCAAACAATATATTAGTAAGGCATTGATAATATTCTCTCGGCTAGAGGTCTTTGTTCAAATTTTGAGTATACGATCATTTTTATGTGTGATATGAAGTTTTTTGGCGCAATTTTAAATATACAACCTTCAATACGAATGCCGATTAAGTCGAAGAAAAAGGAAGAAGCTAATATTCTCTCCAAAACTTATTTCTTTTCACTTTTTATATAATAGAACCACTAAAAAAATCAGAAAAAAGGTCTGGGTGAATGGTTTAGTCAAAACATATGAGCTGCATTATATTTGGTTCATAAAAAAGAGATAACAAAGGAAAAGGGAAGATCATATTTAGGTAAATAAAAACTTTTGGCTCTTTGACATTGGCATGATTGCAAGTGAAATAAAAGTCAAATATGTTTTGTCTCAATTTTTTCATTAAAGATGGAACGTGGTATATATGTGCATGATTAAATTTGTTCATTCATATATATATTATGGGGTTTTCCATAAAATCATAGACTTTATAATTTGATAATGTGAATGAGTCGGACACCGACCTTCACTTTTTTTTTGTTTTTCCTTCCATTTATTAGTTTGGGACTTCATATTAAATAAAAATAATAATACAAGATTCTATAGTTTAAGGTGGAATTATGAGGTTTAAATGATGTCATACTTATCTCATTATTCAAGAGCATTTGTGTCAACATAAAATAAAATGTTTCCGACTCCCATCATGATATCTATTGTCCGTTTTGATACAATAAATATTACGAATTTGTTTCTAGGGCTACGACATGGCCGACCTAACAAAACATCGCATATCATATGAACTTATCAATTTATAAAGCTTTTTTTCTTTTCTTTTTTAATTTTTCTGATATGAAATTCATTTAAGATGTAATATGCATCCTTCTTGGGAAGTATGCCTGCTATCAGTCCTTGGCCCGCCCTCCGTTATTATTGTCACAAAATGATACTTGTCTTTTTGAAAAGGTTATAGAAAAAGATTGATTCGATTATTCGAAGGAATAAATTCTCGAATGCATATAGCTCTTAAAAGACTTCACTTTTTAGCCCGTTGAGTCTACTCCATATCTCATCTTCAACTCGTCGAATCTCTCTCTCTATATAAGATAAGTTATGGATTACACAAAGTATAAATTTATCTGCACTTAATATTAGGTTAAATCAATGAATATAAGATAAGTATTTTCATAATTATTTATCAATTACTCATATTAAGTAATACAAATAACCTTATTTAATCTTTAATTGCTAAGTATATTATTTAATTTGGTATAAATATTCAACTCGGTTAAGTTTTTTAAAGATGCACACTATACGGCACTGTCAGTGGAAGTAATCTAGGGAAGTGTTACTAAAATCTTTTGGCAGTTTGGACTTACCCATCAATCAGGCAATTTAGTTGAATAAAAGGACATGGAGTGAGCTTGTGTCCAGAGATAGCCCGCGGGTCTTGGATCCGGTCCAGATCAGGTGAATCCAAATACGTTTTATAGGATATGAATTTTCAAAATTTGGACCCTCCGAATAGGACCCGGATTCATTTCTGACGGATAGGATCTGGATCTGAATCTTGTATTTGAGATTCATATCCGGTCCAGATCCGACCCGTAAATTCATTTTTTATTAAATATATTCATAACCTAAAATGTAATTTTATAACAAAAAAGTTTTATGGCAATGAAGAAGCTATATTAAAAATAATAAAAAAAAACAATCATTAATATGATAATGAAAGTAAAGGAAATAACACATAATACTAAAATTGAAGAACAATATAGTACGAGAATTACATAAGCATGTTGCAGTGACACACCGAATTCTTGCCCACATCTAAAAACAAACTGAAAAATTCCATCAGGAGCAAACTCCAACGACGATGTCTTTTTCCCTCTCCAATTCACACGCTTCTTCTACCTCCATGATGTTGTTATTTACTTACTTTGCTTCATCATCTTTATTTTTTTGTGATGCTAAAACTTCGTTCAGTATTTTGGAAAAATGATGTCATGTTTGTGTTGGTTGATTGAATGAACTCAATCATTCTTTTCAATCGGATTGAGTTTCATTTTGTCAAAAAAGTTTCAACAGGTGAGAATATTATTCAAGGCAAAAAAAGTTACATGTGGATCCAGATCCGATCCATGAACTCGGTGGATCCGATAGATGCGAATTTGAATATAATTTTTATAGATCTGGATTCAGGTATAAAAAACAGTTCTGAATCTGAATCTAGTAGGATCCGGTCCAAATCCGATCCGTTGACATCCCTACTTAGGTCATAATACTCGCTTCTCAATTTTCATTAACGCATTTTACTTTATTTTATTTTATCATCTAAATTTTATCCATGTATTAATTTATGTTTATCATCAGATATGGTTCTGTTTCATAAGATAAAATAATTAACTATGGGTCAAGAATAGTAGACGATTAATTATATCTCACGGATGCATAATGCTCCCAAAAAACTTTGACTCGGATTCCCTCTTTTAAAAGATTGAGAAGAATAAATAAATTCTTACTCCTTGTCATATTACTTGATCACATTTTATTTTACACGTCTTTTAAGAAATGCTTTTTCCTTTTTGATTTGAATCCAGAAGGATAACCAACTATTCTATAACAAGAATTCTTTTGTGTGTCCTCTCATCTTACACACATCACAGAACAAATTGGTATTTCTCTTAAATTTTAGATTTTCTGCTCCTGTCTTAGAATATAAAGTTGTAGGGTCAAGACTCCCATTGTGTCTTAACTTCAATGTGTTCAAAATCATTTGGACCAACTCCAAGTAATCCTGCAGATTTTGCTGTTAAACCTTTCTGACTTTCATCACTAGTAATCATTGAATAAGCTTTGTTCACAGTAGGAAGGGGTGACATCAGTAGAATTTGACTCCTAGCTTGCATATAGATTTCATTTAATCCCATCAGAAACTGATACAACTTCTGTCTTTGTAGATAATCCACAAAGTCTTTGGACTTAGGA
This sequence comes from Przewalskia tangutica, assembly GCA_029844215.1. NCBI lineage: Eukaryota > Viridiplantae > Streptophyta > Magnoliopsida > Solanales > Solanaceae > Przewalskia > Przewalskia tangutica. The sequence goes on along the minus strand of CM056738.1, from coordinate 97,729,254 downwards.
CATCCACAGTTAGGTGGTGGAACTAAGGATTGAAACTCTACCCACAAGGTCTTCAACTTAGTAAAGTATTCAGAAACACTAGAATTTCCTTGTGTTAGAGTAACAATCTCTCTATGTAAATCATAGGTTCTTGATTCATCACTTTGTAAAATCTTTCCCTTAAATATTCTCTTACTTCATAAGTTGATTCTGCATATAACACTCCACTTAATAGACTGTTAGAAACTGAATTCATTAACCATGCTTGGACCACAGCATTAACCCTGTCCCACTGATCCCCGCACGTCCAGACCTTGTAACTGAAGCGTGGATAATATCATTTGGGGAGCCAATATCGGTGAACAAAGAATTAGAATGGGCCTGACTCTGATACCATGAAAAAATATTTGAAAGCAGACCCGTCAACCACCCATCTGCCCCCAACGGCCCCACAACCCCCGCCATCACCACTATCCTCACTTTCCGTCAACCTAAAAGTCTCATTTCTGACCCACCGTATGGAAACTCATGCTCAGCACGAGATTTTTAAATCGAAAGTCCACTTTAACCTATCCATTCAAACCATCTCACCTATATCTAAAACCCCAAAATTAGCCAAGCTTGACCCGAATTGAAATGCGTCCATGCGTGAGGAATTTAATGCGCTCACTACATAGCGCACTTGAGATCTTGTCCCGAGATCAGAGGGTGAATGTGATTCATTGCATGTTGTTATATCTTCATAAATTCAGAGATAGTGATGAGCTTGAATGCCATAAGGCGAGACTTGTGGCTAATGAATAGACATAGGTTAAAATCGCGGACGAAAGTACCCCGATACTTATGTAGCATTATAGGTTATTGTTCTTAATCCTCCTATGTGGTAAATTCTATCATAGAAATATAGAAGGGTTCTGCACTGGGGTTGAGCGATTATATATCCTAACCGGAATATAAGACAGTTCAGTTAACCGCTATCTTAACGTAGAAAAAGAAGAAGTCATTCTAGTTGCATTAGGGATTGAAAAGAGTGAATAGTCGGGGATATTGGAAGCCCTAATTCCTTCATAACTGATTAAACCTCAACAATTTAGTTTACTTCTTGCAATTATTCTAGTAGTTAGATACAAATCCAAATCAATTATCGTTTTCCAAATAGATAACCCAGAATAGATGTTCAGTAATTAGAAACCAGTCTCTGTGGACGATAAACTCGGTCTTACAAGACTATATTACTTGTAACGATACGTACACTTGCGTGCGCACGTGGAAATCGCCTAACAACACATCGATCTACTTTCAGCTATTGTATATTTTTGGATGATAACCTCATCTCATGGTCTGCAAAACGGCAAGCCATGCTTTCCCGTTCGAATGCAGAATCATAATATAGAGGTGTTGATGAAATTTGTTAGCTCATAAGCCTCCTTCTAGAGTTTCATTGTCCCTTACGCATATATATAATCACTAAGGGACTTCCTCGGTAACTGTTCCTTGACTTCAGATCCAGTCTCAGTGTCCGGCCTCCTCCCGCTCCGACTGAGGAGTGTGATAGAGAATATATATTAATTCTCCATATATTCTGTAATTATTATTCTAGTGTAATTATATAAAGTACAGATCCTTTTCTAATTAGGTTTAGTAATTGTAAATACCTATATATATTGCATTAATGAGAAATCTCCAACAAATGAGAATTACACTATTTAAAAAAAAAAAAAAAGCCAAATCTTTCATTGAACTTCCTGAAAACTATAGGTAACGAATACCTAAGTTTCTCAATAGTATTAATTATACTATGTAGGATCTACTTAACTTATGAAGGGATCGAGTAAAGACTGACAAGGCTAGTTTTAATAGCCATTAGGGTATGCACCACAATGTAATTAACGCCTGATTGAGTGTCCATTTAAATGCAATTTATGAAAACAGATGGAAGTTGGATTGTCTGCATCATTTTAATTACGTAAGTAAATCAAAGTAAGTAGTACATGTTTTCACAGCTGCAGATGAACATTTGTAACTAATGTTAGTTATTTTATGCGTTTCAATTTATGGATATATATTGGAAATAATTGGGAGTGATGATCAGCAATATATTGCTCATGACCCGCCAAGTACTAGTCTCGTAACAATATTAATTGGTGCAAAAGAATCGGTCTGAATATGTAATTTTGTCAAAGAGGGTTTGACCTCAACTAGGCTACGGATTGTTATTGTGGATGTATGGTAGACATCACCTGAACACCTCATTCTAGACGGATGTCACTCACTTAATCTCTAAAAGTGATTTCGGAAGCTTTGGAAGAACTAATATAGAGAGGTTGTATTGGCATTTGAGGGATAATTTGGTGCACTAAATTTCCGTTTCTGGCACTTGCTGAGACACTCCCTTATTTTTATTCTTTTTTTATGTTAAAACTGAATAATAAAAAAAAGGTATACAATTTACTAGGAATTACTTTGAAACATTTTATGATTAAAGTTTTTATGCCATAAAGATGATTGCAAGAATTTTAAAAATAAATTAAGACAATCATTCACAAAAATTAAGCAAAACCTAAAGATAACTTATTCAAATATACACGTGATACTCAATTGTGACAGTTCAAAATGGTTAAGAATCTGTTTAGGAAAATGCTTAAATGCCTAAAAAGGGTTGACATATACACAATAATAATATATAATTAATGTCGCCAAAATGATCCAAGAATAATTCGACATTACACGCATTGACACATTTATACCATATTTATAACTGTTTTTTCATTATAATTACACTAAGGGAAAACCAATCATGAGAAAAATATCATGTTACAGATTAGTCATCAACATCCATTGCTAATTGAAGTTAAAACTAATTAATCATAGTTATAACAATTAGCAATTACACATTACACTCATCAACACAGTTATAGTCATATTTGTAACCTTTTTTTCATTGTAAATAAACTAAGGGAAAACCAATCATGAGCAAGAGCAACATGCTACAGATTGGTCATCAACATCAATTGCTAATTGAAGTTAAAACTATACTTAATTATAATAATAATAATAAATTTCTAAACTTTAATTTATATGCGTGTGGCACAAACAATCGTTATCATGAAGCTTATTACACTCCTACTACTTTTTGTAGCTAAAATAAGCCGCAAAACATATGGTATGACACGGATGAATTTATGTAAAATAATAAAGTTGAGTAAGACTGATAATTTTGATTGAATTTGTGAAAATATTCATAATAAAATAAATGAATGTATCAAATGAATTCGTGAAATAGATTAATTAATTACTAGATTGACAGAAAGGAGCATGGTTTCAAACTTACATATTTAGACAATTACGGATAATTTTCTTTATTTAGGACAAAACAGGTATAATTACGTTCCACATATCAATATCTACATAGCCATGAAGGTGAAATATATTTATACATATTAACAGTTAGTATGTACACTTTCTTTGAATACATATAGTAGCATATGTAAGATTTTCTACCAATGGTATTGACCTATTGTCACAAATGTTGACAACAGCAAATTTTACTTATATGTAAATGATCAGCGTAAATAAATATCGGACACTTTAATTATCGTATATGTCCAAAAAAATATCGATGTATATTAACAATAAAAGTGAAACACTAATATACGGTTAATCAACAAGGATGAAAAGAGCAATAATGGCACCAAAATTTTTACGTGAAAACCCTTATGAATAAGGAAAAAATCACGGGCCGAGAACATCAACTGATATATCTATAGTAAGGAATTTACGTTTGTATGTCTGAGTAAAATACTCCAAAGACAACTACACACTCAAAAGACATAACCATCTTTTAATTTTTCCACCTTACTACAATATCACTCACAATCTCTAGTTTTCCTCACATACTATTTCTTGTCTGTGATGGCTAACTCTTCTTTTCTCTATGTGTTTTGATGTGTTTTAAACTGATTGAGGGCTCCCTATTTATAGGGATAAAGAGTGTCAATTCTTCAAGATGGTGTACCAATTCTTCAAAGATGGTGTGCCAATTCTTCAATGATGGGTATGGGCTAGGACCCCACAATCCTCCCATCCAGACCCATTCAACTGAAGGAGGCAACACCAGACTTTTATGCATGCCGACAAGTTCTTTGCACAATTCAAACTTGTCTCTCGATACCACATTGGTTAGCATATATTTTCGCTCATGTGAATCTTCTTGACCCGAAAAAACTTGTTCTCCACTTGTCGGCAATAGACAACATATAATATCTGTTGCAATCCAAGTTCTTGAAGAAATGTCTTGAGCCATATCATCTCCTTGCCAACTTCAGTAGCCGCAATATACTCTGCTTTAGTTGTAGAGAGTGTAACACACTTCTGCAACTTTGACTGACATGATATAACTCCCTCTGAAAATCAAACAAATATCCACTAGTAAATTTTCTGTTATCAAGGTCACCCGCCATATCAGAATCTATATAACCATTCAAAATTGGATTTGATCCTCTAAAACACAAGCATTCATTTGAGTTTCCTCTTAGATACTTGAGTCCACTTCACAACTTCCCAATGATCTTTTCCAGTATTTTCAAAAAATTTGCTAACCACTCCAACAATGTGCGCGATGTCTGGCCGAGTACATACCATCGCATATATCAAACTCTTGACTGTTAATGAACATGGAATAGCCTCTATGACAATCTTTTCCTTTTCTGTTGTTGGACACATCTTTTTACTCTACTTAAAATTATTCTCCAGAAGAGAAATTTGGCATGCTCTGTGTTGAAACGATTTAGCACTTTTTAATGTAATTTTCTTGCGACAACCATAGCTTCTTCATTTTTCTGTCATGAGAAATTTGCATGTCGAGAATCTATTGGAATGCACCTAAGTCCTTCATGTCAAAGAACTTAGTTGACTTCTTCTTCTTCTAGTCACTAATGAGCTTGACATCGTGTCCAACAATCGACATATCATCCATATATAACGATAAAATGATGAAGTTTCCATTAGAAAATTTCCTAACGTAGACACAGTAATCTGCTTTTGTACCGTCATAACCATGATCCACCTTGAATGAATCAAACTTCTTGTACTATGGCGTGAAGTTTGTTTCAGTTCATACAAGCTCTTTTTCAATTTGCAGACCTTGTTCTCGTCCCTTTTAACTTCAAAGCCTTCTGGTTGAAACAAGTAAATTTCCTCTTCCAAGTTACCGTGGAGAAATTATGTCTTCATGTCCATTTGTTGAAGCTCTAGATCTAAGATGGTTGTCAGACCCACATAATTCAAATAGAGCTCATCTTCACCACATGAGAAAAGATCTTGTTATAGTCGATTCCTTTCTTCTGTGCAAAGTCTTTTATGACCAACTGAGCTTTGTGTTTCACTAGTTTGTCCTCGCACTTTTCAGCTTGAATACCCACTTGTTCTGCAAGGTTTTCTTCCCCTTAAAAAGATTCACTAGTTGATATGTATTGTTCTTCTTCAAAGAGATCATCTCTTCCTCCACCGTGTTCATCCAATTGTCTTTGTTGGTGTGAGATAATACTTTATAAAAGCTTTCTGGCTCCCTCTCACTAGTAATCAAGATAGTTTTATGGCTCCCCCTCACTAGTAATCAAGATATACTCTGAATTATGATATATGGTTTATGTCTGATGCTCCCTAGTAGACATTCTAGTCTCGGGCTCCATTATCTCAGTACAGGTTGGTTGTGTTATACCCCGTAGTTCTGACCCTACGTATGAGAGCGTACGAAAGCATATAAGACTTAAAAAATTTCAAAGGATAGGTTGACGGATTATTCCGGACGGATTTTAGTCAACTTTGAGGCGGGTTATGACCCGATTCATTGAGAGTTCCTAAGTATTTTAAAGGCCTCGGGCGTAGTTCGTTGAGTCTAGATTCCAACGCAACCAACCGTTCGTCGATAGGGCGTCGGAGTAGAAAGTTACGAGTTACACGCTCAGCCAAGCGCGTAAATGCGTTCGTGCAAAGCGCGTGGTCGCGCGCCAAAGATCGAGGGTCGCTGAAGTTGCAGCCATGGCCGGATAGCAGGCCGCGCACAAAGTTCGAGAGCTGCGGAGGTTTCAGGCCGTGGCGCCGAGGAGGCCGCGCCGAGGCGGGATTTTTGGGCGGAAAAACTTAGAAAAGTCTGATTTCTCTTTTAAAAAGGCCATGGGAGGGTGACAAGTGTCCCCCCCCCCCCATCTGATTTTGCTTGCATGACTTATATTGACCAAGTCTTGTAGACTTGGTCATCTCTCAAACATCTTCCTCTCTCTAAAAATCGCTCCTTCTCTCTAAAAACCCAAGAAAAATCTGAAAGTTAAGAACAAGAAAAGGAAGCTTGTAGCTAGCTTGTTGGCATTGTTGTGGTGGTGTTCTTGGCAAGGAAGCTAGCAATATTTGGATAAGTTTTGGCTAAAACTTTAATGTAATGATTCTTCCTTTAGATTTAGTTTATAGTGTTGCATGTTAAGAAGAAAGAACTTGTGGTAGTAAATAATGCTCTTAGAGTCATTGCATGCTAGAAATGTGGTTTGGATATGAAGAATGGGTTAAGAAGAGATTATGAGCATGTTGTAGCCTAAAAACTACCTTAGAATTGGTAAGTGAATTATTGTAAACTTATGGGACAGAATTTTGGGTGTGTAATCCCCTTTGTATTGTTGGATTGATTGAGCCTTAAATGTGGTGTTTTGATGGTAATTTCGGCCTTGAGAAAGATGACAAAGTGAGTAGAAACAAAGGAAATGCTGCCCAATTTTCCCTAGAATTTAGTGGCTTTGAGTTAGATTATTCTACATTGAAATTAGAGGTTAATGAACATATCATGGTTATTATAGGTTGAAATATTACTTGCGGTAGTTGGACTTAGCAAGTGGATTGACCAAAGAGGTATGTGAAGTTTTCCTATCTCTTGAGCATGAATAGATGAAACTATGTTGTACGGTAGACGTACAAGATTTGGTATTCTTACTTGTTTTAAGTATATAATGACTTGTTTCATTTTAAGAATGTATAATTCCCTTAGTTAGGGGAAAAATATGATTTTACTAAAGTGTAGAGTTAATATAACAACTTTATGGGAAGTTGGTTTATTAGCTTCATAAAAGGATAATGAAAAGAGATTTACTCTAAATAAGATAAGTATATGGAGAGGCAAATTGATTTTAAGGTATCAATTGCCCAAAGGTTTTTATGTATAAAGAAGAGTCATTTTCAAAAGAGTTGAAGTATGTAGTACTTGGGTTAAACTCCCGGTGTTCTTTTATTAAAGATATGGTTAAGTACCTTAAGTAAACTAAAATGAGAGGGTATATGAACAAGACTAATAAGAAGTTATAAGTTTTCTTAACTTATTTATGATTATGATATGATGACAGTTTGAGTTAGGGTAAGAGTATATCTGAGGGGAAAGCCCCAAGATCGTTATATCACCTTCTCCAGGGTAAGAGTATGTCTGAGGGGTAAGCCCCAAGATCATCATACCACCTTCTCCAGTGTAATAGTATATCTGAGGGGCAGATCCAAGATCGTTATACCATCTGCACCAGTGTAAGAGTATATCTGAGGGGCAAGCCCCAAGATCGTTATACCATCCGCTCCAGCAAAGAGTATATCGAGTACAGCCTCAAGATCGTTATACCATCCGCCTGTGGTAAGAGTATATCCGGCGGAAAGTCCCCAAGATCGTTATACCACCGCTCCGTGGATTTGCTACCCATGATACGAGGAATACCTCACGCGAGTCCTTATGGGCTTACGCGGTGAAATAGTCCCGTGCCGGCGGTACACCGATGCGAGAGTACCTCACGCGGGTCCACAGACCCATGCGTGAAATAGTCCCGAGTAGGATGGTTTTATTGATACTACGAGCAGGTACCTGCCTGATCACGAGCCTCCTATTTTATGCAGTCTCATATATATATATACTTGTCACTCTCATTGTTAGTAAGGCACAGTAAAAGGTATTTTATTGTCTTTTATGACTCCAGCGTGCTTTTAGACTTATGATATCATATTACGATTTTTCCGACTTTACATACTTGGTACATATCAGACCCCTTCCGCTCATGCCGCAGTGGTAGCGATTGAGGATCCTCATTCTAGGATCACTCTTCGTCGAAGCTCCATTCTCCTGCTTATTATTTTGAGTGCGGATGTTCCGACGCTATAGGTATTTGTACATTCGTGGTATGTCTGGCCGTCCCGCCACGATTGTTATCTTTAGAGTGCGTGGTCACGTATGTGTTTTGGGGCTACAAGAACCTTGTATTATAAATACTTTGTTTAAGTATGTTTATGAGCGGCACTTATCGGTTGGCGCAGATGTTTTACCCTTTATAAAGTTATGTATGTCCGCTATTCTCGACATATACCGATGGTACCGGTACTAGTCGCGGCCCCGGGGTCGGGTCGTGACAAAAGTGGTATCAGAGTAGTTAGTCCTCGCAAAGTGTCCACGCACCGTGTCTAGTAGAGTCTTGATTATCGGTGTCGCGCACTACATCTATAATCGTGAGGCCGCAGGATATTTAGGATTGGTTTCATTCTTTCACTCTAAGATCGTGCAATAGAGCCGAGTTATAGGTTGAATCTCCCGATGTTTTCCTTTATGTATCGATTATGCCTCCACGCAAGGCAACCGCGCCCGGGCGGCAAGGCACCGAGGGTGCCGCTAGTGGACGCGGAGAGTCACGAGGCACGAGCCCACCCTTACGAGATGATGTTTAGGCGGCGAGTTCCATCGTCGCCGCCTCGCAGAGTTCGAGGCAGCGGACGCGCCACCGAGATCGCGCAGACGAGCCTCCACTCACGTGGCCCGAGTACGAGATTACGGGAACGATTCTGCATCGATCAAAGATAAGGTGGCGCGACAGAGCGAAGCGCCAACCCTAGAGCCGAAGCTTCTGGATTCGGATTTCTTGGGTTGTCACCCACCCGAGTTCTATGGTTCGCGATTTGAGGAGGATCCGCAGGAGTTTATCTGACGGACCATGCAGTCCTTAGGCATCGGAGATCGAGTTTATATTAGCTTACCGGTTACGCGATATTGCGTTGAACTGGTTTGAGTCATGGGTATTGTCGAGGTGAGGATGCTCTTCCGGTGATTGGGAGGAGTTCACGAGGCGTTCCTAGACCACCGCTTGCCTCCCGAGCAGGAGAGCCCGTAGATAGGTTCTTGACCTTGAGACAGACGGGAGGACTATCGTGAGTACAACTGAGTTTGACTCCTTGGCCGATATGCGCACACCATCAGCAGCATGTGCATGTGGTTCATAGATACGTGATGGGGCTAGACCGTCACACGACATCGCTTAGGGGTGGCTCTTCATCCGTGGATGGATATTGCGGATGCAGCATACGGGATCGAGCGACAGAGAGGACAGATCGCCTAGATTTGGGCCACCAAGAGGCGGTGACAGCAGGTTCTGGCGCTGAGGCGGCCTCCAGGTCCACATTCCGGCCAAGACAGAGTGCTCCTTCTCGATTTTCGGCAAGAGGTCCGATCCAGGTTATTGAGCAGGTCGTGGCTCCAGGACTTCGTGTTTTCGCGAGGCGCAAAGACTAATCGAGACCACCTACCTCTCTGCGTTCGATGCGGTAGGTCTCACCCGGCGAGTGCCGTATGGGTTCGAGAGCATGTTACTTTGGCAGGCCATCCAAGAAGGATTGTCCGCCGACGGCGGAGCATTACGGTTCACCCGACGGGCATTGTCTGGATCTTCATCTTCGATGGTTAGACGCCGAGGCGGTACTTATGGGCAGAAAGCCGCGCGCAGGTCGTGGTAGGGTTCGATTCTAGCGGTCCTCGTAATCGATATATGCTATGTCCATCGACAGACTGCGAGGCGTCGCCACGTTACATTATTGATTTCTTGATGTGATGTATATGCTTTGATAGATCCAGTTCTACCTTGTCCTACATATCTCCTCATATTGCCGAGAATAGGGATAGAGCCCGAGTCCATAAGACCTTTTGAGGTGGCTACGCCGATAGGTGATTCGTAGCCGAGAGTGTATAAGGCGTGACTATAGATAGCCGTCGACTCTGGCCGACTTGATAGAGTTGGATATGACAGACTTTGATGTGATTATGGGTATGGATTGGCTAGCATCTTGCTATGCCAACGTGGGTAGAGAGAGATTAGTTCGGTTCGGCTTTCCGAGCCTATCGAGTGGAAGGGAATATCGTGACGCCGGCGGGTAAGTTTATTTCTTACCTCGGCTAGGAAGATGGTGCGAAAGGGTACATCTATCATATGGTTCGGTGTTCGACATCGAGGTCGAGGTACCGACCTTCGCCGATCCGGCCGTTAGAGAGTTTCCGACGTATTCTGCATGAGCTTCGTATCCTCCCGAGAGGAGATTGAGTTTTGCATTGACTTGGCGCCAGATACTGACCGATATCTATTCCGCCATACCGGATGGCACCCGCCGAAAGTGAAGGTTGAAGGACCGGTGAAAGATTTCTGGAGAAAGACTTTATTAGGCCAAGTGTTTCTCCTGGGGAGCACCGTGTTATTTGTAAAGAAGAAGGATGGACGCCAGATGCGGTATTGATTACGATTTGAACAAGGCAACTATCAAGAACAGATATCCTCCCCGATTGACGATTTGTTTGACCAAGTGGTGCAAAGTGTTTTTCAAGATAGACTTGCAGTTATCATCAGTGCGAGTTAGAGAGATAGATATCCCAAAGATCGCATTCAGACCATGAGTTCAGGTGATGTCTTTCGTTGACCAACGCCGATTCATGGATTTGATGAATAGGTGTTCAGCCATTCTTGGATATGTTCGTTATAGTTTTCATTGATGATATCTCGTGTATTCGCGCGAGCATACGGTCATTTGAGGACGGTATTGGAGTCCTCCGAGACCGGCAGTATGCCAAGTTCTCGGCGCGAAGTTCGTTGGCGTCGGGCTTTCTTAGGACATGTTATGGCCGATGGTATTCGGGTTGATACAACAAGATTGAAGCCAAGACTTGGCCTGCACTCCACTACACCGACGGAGTGCGCATTTTGGGCCTCAGTTATTATCGGTTTGTAGAAGTTTGCTTCTATTTCAAAGACCTTTGACTAAGATGACTCGGCGGCTATGTTCGGTGGACGGATACTTGTGAGGAAAGTTTTCATTGCTAAAGGAGAAGTTGACGACCGCCCGCTTCTTACTCTTCTGCAGGCTTAGATGGATATGTGGTTTTATTGTGACGCCGTGTGTGCGTCGATGCAAAGACGGCAGAGTTATTGCTTATGCATCTCGACAGGAAGCATGAGAAGAACTATCCCACACATGACTTGGAGTTGGCAGATGATTCATGCCTTAAAGATCCGAGACATTATTTATATGGAGTTCATGTGGACATTTACACGGACCACAAGAGTCTCACATCTTCACCAGGAGCCGAACTTGCAGAGACGGTGGTTGAAGCTACTTAAGGATTACGATGTTGATATTCTATACCACTCGGGAAGGCCATGGTTGCAGATGCCCTTAGTCGCAGATCGATGGGTAGTGCGTCCGATGTTCACCGCAGAAGAGGATATGGTCTGAGAGTTACATCAGCTCGCGAGCCTTGGGGTTCGTTTGGTTGATTCTGATAGTGAGGGAATTCGGGTTCGAGAGGTTTCCGAGTCTTCTATCGTCAAGGAGGTAAAGAGGCGACAGTATGAGGATCCGATTTTGGCACGCAGAGACGCCGCTGTTCGTATGAGAATAATTGTTTGGTAGCACCGGGTGCTAAGATTTGAGGGCCGGTTGTGTTCCCGATGGACAGACTTCGTCGAGATTCGGAAGAGGCACACCTCGTTATTCTATTCATCCGGTCGACTAAGATGTACCATGACCTCGGATGCGTGTATTGCGGACGGCCTAAAGAGGACGTTGCGAGTTCGTGGTACGCGTGCGAATTGTCGCCAGGTTAAGATTGAGCACCGAAGCTGGTCATTGCAGCCATTGATATTCCGACTTGGAAGTGGGAGGTGATAAATATGGATTTTATTACTGGCTACCTACCACTCGGAGGAAGCATGATTCCATTTGGGTGATTGTCGACAGTCGATTTAAATCACCATTTTCTTCCTGGCCGTAACGACGTTTCACCGAGGACTATGCCGATTATATATTAGAGAGATTGTGAGATCGCACGCGAGTCCCTGTGTCGATTGTATCGATAGATGAGTCCGTTCTCGCTAATTTCTGGAGGTCTTTTCGTATGGATTAGGGACACAGTGAGTCTCAAGACGACGCTTTCACCCCGTGATCGACGGACAGGCCGAGCGCACTATCCAGACACTTGAGGATATGTTGCGGGCTTGTGTTATTGATTTCAAGGGTAGTTGGGAGGATCATTTACCTCTTGTGGAGTTTGCTTATAACAATAGCTACCATTCCAGTATTCAGATGACGCCTTATGAGGCCTTATACGGGAGGAAGTGCAGTCACCGATAGTCTGGTTCGAGGTGGGAGAAGTTCGATTAGTCGGGCCGACTTAGTTCACAGTGGATAAGGTGAAGCTTATCCAGAGCGATTGTCGCGTACCGTAGTCGCAAAAAGTCGTATGCAGACATTATCGGCGTCGACACTTGGAATTCGAGATAGATGATTGGATTTTTCTAGCGTATCGCCACGGCGGCGTGATGAGATTTGGAAAGAAGGGAAGCTTAGCCCAAGGTACATTGGGCGTATCAGATTGTCCGTAGGGTAGGCAAGGTTGCCTATGAGTTAGATCTTCCGTCCGACTTGGAGGCGGTACATCCAGTCTTCCATGTGTCCATGTTGCGGAAATGTATTGGAGATCCATCTAGAGTGCACCTGGTTCAGGATGTCCAAGTGACAGAGGAGTTATCGTATGAGGAGAGTTTCATAGCGATACTCGATCGTCAGGTTAGACGACTTCGGACGAAAGACGTGGCTTCCGTCAAGGTGCTATGGCGGAACGAAAACAGGGAGGAAATGACATGGGAAGCAGAGGACGATATGATGAAGAAGTATCCTCACTTATTCCCTATACCTCCAGGTAACCTACTTTCCTTCTTGTTAGTTTTGATTTAGTAATTTCGCTTAAGTATGTTGTGGCTCGTGGAGCTTCTTTATTTTGCAAAAGAGTAGTTGAGAGGGTCTATGTCGATAATATGATTTGAGTAAGCCTAAAAGGAATATTCGGGACGAATGTTTCTAAGGGGGGGAGAATGTTATACCCCGTAGTTCTGACCCTACGTATGAGAGCGTACGAAATCATGTAAGACTTAAAAAATTTCAAAGGATAGGTTGACGGATTATTCCGGACGGATTTTAGTCAACTTTGAGGCGGGTTATGACCCGATTCATTGAGAGTTCCTAAGTATTTTAAAGGCCTAGGGCGTAGTTCGTTGAGTCTAGATTCCAACGCAACCAACCGTTCGTCGATAGGGCGTCGGAGTAGAAAGTTATGAGAGTTACACGCTCGCAAGCAATGGGCGTAAATGCGTTTCGTGCAAAGCGCGATGCGGCGCGGCCGATGCAGGCCGCGACGCCTAAAGTACTGAGGGGTCGCTGAAGCGCAGCCGCGCGCGCCGGATAGCAGGTCGTGGCGCCAAAGTTCGCAGAGTCTGGAGGTTGTGGCCGCGGCGCCGGAGGAGGGGCCGCGGCGCCGAGGCGGGATTTTTGGGCGGAAAAACTTAGAAAAGTCTGATTTCTCTTTTAAAAAGGTCATGGGAGGGTGACAAGTGTCCCCCCATCTGATTTTGCTTGCATGGCTTATATTGACCAAGTCTTGTAGACTTGGTCATCTCTCAAACATCTTCCTCTCTCTAAAAATCAGCTCCTCCTTCTCTCTAAAAACCCAAGAAAAATCAAAGTTAAGAACAAGAAAATAAGCTTGTAGCTAGCTTGTTGGCATTGTTGTGGTGGTGTTCTTGGCAAGGAAGCTAGCAATATTTGGAATAAGTTTTGGCTAAAATTTTAAGGTAATGATTCTTCCTTTAGATTTAGTTTATAGTGTTGCATGTTAAGAAGAAAGAACTTGTGGTAGTAAATAATGCTCTTAGAGTCATTGCATGCTAGAAATGTGGTTTGGATATGAAGAATGGGTTAAGAAGAGATTATGAGCATGTTGTAGCCTAAAAACTACCTTAGAATTGTTAAGTGAATTATTGTAAACTTATGGGACAGAATTTTGGGTGTGTAATCCCCTTTGTATTGTTGGATTGATTGAGCCTTAAATGTGGTGTTTTGATGGTAATTTCGGCCTTGAGAAAGGTGGCAAAGTGAGTAGAAACAAAGGAAATGCTGCCCAATTTTCCCTAGAATTTAGTGGCTTTGAGTTAGATTATTCTACATTGAAATTAGAGGTTAATGAACATATCATGGTTATTATAGGTTGAAATATTACTTGCGGTAGTTGGACTTAGCAAGTGGATTGACCAAATAGGTATGTGAAGTTTTCCTATCTCTTGAGCATGAATAGATGAAACTATGTACTAAGTAGACGTACAAGATTTGGTATTCTTACTTGTTTTAAGTATATAATGACTTGTTTCATTTTAAGAATGTATAATTCCCTTAGTTAGGGGAAAAGTATGATTTTACTAAAGTGTAGAGTTAATATAACAACTTTATGGGAAGTTGGTTTATTAGCTTCATAAAAGGATAATGAAAAGAGATTTACTCTAAATAAGATAAGTATATGGAGAGGCAAATTGATTTTAAGGTATCAATTTCCCAAAGGTTTTTATGTATAAAGAAGAGACATTTTCAAAAGAGTTGAAGTATAGTACTGGGTTAAACTCCTGTTCTTTTATTAAAGATATGGTTAAGTGCCTTAAGTAAACTAAAATGAGAGGTATATGAACAAGACTAATAAGAAGTTATAAGTTTTCTTAACTTATTTATGATTATGATATGATGACGCTTGAGTTGGTAAGAGTATATCCGGCGGGCAAGCCCCAAGATCGTTATACCACATTCTCCGTGGTAAGAGTATGTCCGGCGGGTAAGCCCCAAGATCGCCATACCACCTTCTCCAGCAAAGAGTATATCCGGCGGGCGATCCAAGATCGTTATACCATACGCACTGCAAAGAGTATATCCGGCGGCAAGCCCCAAGATCGTTATACCATCCGCTCCAGCAAAGAGTATATCCGGCGAGTACACTTCAAGATCGTTATACCATCCGCCTGTGTGGTAAGAGTATATCCGGCGGAAAGTCCCCAAGATCGTTATACCAATTGCTCCGTGGATTTGCTACCCATGACGCGGCGAATACCTCACGCGAGTCCCATGGGCTTACGCGGTGAAATAGTCCCACGCCCGGTACATACCGATGCAAGCGAGTACTCACGCGGTCCACAGACCCATGCCTGAAATAGTCCCGTGAGTAGGATGGTTTTATTGATACTACGCGAGGTACCGCCTCGATCACGAGCCTCCTATTTTACGCAAAGATCATATATATATACTTGTCACTCTCATTGTTAGTAAGGCACAGTAAAAGGTATTTTATTGTCTTTTATGACTCCAGCTTGCTTTTAGACTTATTGTTATACCCCGTAGTTCCAGGGTATGTATGTGAGGACGTACGTACGAGAATACGACAGAAATTTTGGAAAGAAAGGAAGATGTGATTTTTTCACTAAAAGTTCCGCTTTTGTGAAGAAAAAGGTTCGTTAACGGGAATTGGATTCCGATTTGGTATTTGGACTTCGGATTATATTAGAATTTTGAGGTTTTATTTTCGTAAATGGTCACTGGACCCACGAGAAATTTACGCTTTGTGGGGCCCGCTTTGTTTTTGAGATTTCGGTATTTTGGATATTTAAGACGAAATATTTTGGATTTAATTGGGGCGACACGTGTCACCCCATGTGGCACTTGGTCGAATGGGTGGATGTCGCCAGGCCACTGTCCCTCGCCGACGGCCCTCACACTTGGCACCATTTTCGTTTGGCCATGTGGTGGTGGGACCCACACACACATGGCCCAATCTTGACCCTACACTTATATTGATCTTGGCCCTTGGTTCTTCTATAAATACCCTGGCTCAAGAGTAAAATCATCCTCACTAAAGCTTTCCAAAGCAAATGTTTTCCCTCCCTTTGTGTAGATTTCGTCCCTCCTCTTGTGTAGAAAATACTTGGTGTATTGTTGTATAATCCCAAATACCTTGGCCTAGTATCCCTAGTAGTATTCCAAAGTTATTTCAATACTAGAGCCCTAAATACTACTTTATTCCAATAGCCAGAAACGAAACCCTAGAAAAATCTTCCTAGCTTGGGAAGTATTTGCAGGTTGTTTAGAAACTTCTAAGGGTCGCTGAGCGGGTCGAGCGTAAGGATGGAGCTAAACGTTGCTCGGATCGACTTATAACTTGGATAATTTTGGGCTTATCGAGGTAATGATCTATGCCCCCTATCAGAATCGGATATTACATGTTGTAGTAGTTATACTTGAGTATATTATATTGGAAGGATGATTATAAAGGATTGAATCAGATTTACATTGACTGCATTTCATGAGACTTGTGTAAGTATTATTGTGAAGATATTTGAACACGCCCGTTAGACGGTAATCCGAGTCGCACAGCATCGCCCGGTTAGTGAGGAGATTTATGTGATAGCGGGGAGGTGTCACAAATTTACGTAGAATAAGGAATCTTGTGTTTAGAATATTCTACGAGAGTGCTAGAAGTTGATTTATATATTGTGGTCATATAGTGGATCTTTCACGCGCATACTTGACTTGCTTGTGGTTTAAGCTAAAGGTATGTGATTCTTCCTATACTCTTGAGCATGATTGTCAGGAACTATATAGTACGGCAGACGACGTGTGTGAAACGATTTTTGTTTGTTTTAAAACATAAAGTGTTATAATGGCTTTATGGGAAGTTAGTTATAACGACTTTATGAAGATAAAAGAAAGATTTGGTTTCGATAAGAAACGACTTGATTTTGAAAGTTAAGAGACTTGATCTTGAAAGATAAGAGACTTGACTTATAACGACTTGTTTTGAAGGAGAAGTAACTTGATTTAAGTATAAGTTACTTGTTTTGAAAAGAGTAAGTTAATTGGGTTTTAAAAAGAGTATACTTGATGTTCTAAAAGAAAAGCACTTGGTTTATAAAGTATAGTACTTGATTTTAAAAGCCTTGTAAAGATTTTTACGAAGGTGAAGTAATTTGGTTTTAAAAGTAAACGTGTTTTCTTTATATACTATGAGTATTAGTATCACGTGGCTTTACATAGAAAGAGGTCTTTTTGAAGGAAAGTATGTAGTATTTTGGGTTTGAAACCCGATTGTTGATTAAAATGAATGTATGTTAAACTTGCCTATGCTTGTTGTGATAGTCTTTGATGTGCAAGTGTTTTGTCACGTGTCGACTCGGGAGGCCATTATCCGATTGATTGACCGACATATCGACGTCAGCGGTCCACGAGTATGCGCCCACTTTGAGTATCGATCGTTGTTTCGCATCGTCGTGACTCAGGAGGATCCGATTTATTTCTTCGACACGCCGACGTGATGGATGTTCCACGCACGCGCCCGTAGGATGGTTTCATGGCCATGACTTCCGAGGTAAGATGCCGGCACGCGGTCATCGTGAGGTTCGATCATTAGTCCACGGACCGCTAATCCATGAAGCTTGCCGCGCGACGCAGCGATCACGCTTGGTTTGTACGTGGTTCGTGCACACTTTAGATACTTGTTCCGTCATTTTCTCGTACGGTAGGGTAGATAGCTTAAGATACTTGCCGGCCATATCTTGTGAGGAGGCTATCAGACGTTAGCTTAAGATACTTGCCTCGCCATTGCGTGGCTAGCTGGATCGTAGTTGCTTCCGCATTGCCGTGATGGGATATGACTAGCTTTGACCGTAGTTGGCTATTCTACTCGCCCGACGGTTTTGACGACGCAGCAGATCTAGTGTTCAGTTCACATACGGGTGTTGTTTTACATCATGCATCGCACTGGCCGAATGAGTTCCACGCATGAGTGGTATTATGGGCGTGAGACCCATAATTATGTGTAGTGATTATTCGGGATATGCGCCCCTTACTTGACATAAATTTTATTGCGAAATGGTTTTATAAAATGATGAAATGTGATTTCATTACGTATTTTCGGGCCACATACTGTACTGGCCAGATCGACCTCGGGCCGCTCACGCCGCAGTAGAGGTACACTTGGTTGATCTCGCCATAGGATCGCAGTCAGCATTGAAGCTCCGCCTCCGAGGCTTATCTTTTGTATAGTCCGTCATCAGAGTACTTGTACATTCGTGGTACGGCGGCCCCGCCCCATAGTTGTCAGATATCTTATCCAGAGTAATCGGTGGTTTGTAAAAGGATAACGTCGGTTTTATGTATATATACTAAAGGCAACGGTTGGGTTGGCTTATTTATTTATGTCTCTCATTTCATGTAAAGTTTTTATTTCCGCGGTTTTCTCGATGTTGTATCACTAGGGTGCCCGGTAAGGCACTGATGCCCGTTTCGGGCGCCAAGTGGTATCGATTAATCCTCTGAAAGTGTCTACGCACCGTGTTCAGTAGAGTCTTGATTATCGGTGTGCAGGCACCACATCGATAATCGTGAGGTCGCAGGACATTTAGGATTGGTTTCATTCTTCTCACTCGAGATCGTGCCTTAGAGCGATGTTGTAAGTTGGACTCTTCCGACGTGTTCTTTCTCGCGCTTATGCCTCCGCAAGGCAACCCGCCCTGGGCAAGGCAGCCGGGAGCCGCTAGTGGGACACAGAGGAGTACGAGGCGCAGCCCGCCATTACTCGAGATAGTTCTTCAGACGGCGAGTTTTGACGCCGCCACCCAGCAGAGGTTGAGCCGCAGCAGTGGCCGCAGAGACCACGCACCGAGCCTCCACCCCACACCGGAGCAGAGGAGACGGGTTACAAGGAGATGGCCCGCCATCGCCGTGATCGTGGCCGACACGGCGAGAGGCCGACGCAGCAGTCAGCCCAAGAGCCCCCGTAGTTCATCCCGCATCGGATAGTTCGAGGCTACGGATTTTCCGAGTCAGATCCCGCCGTAGTTCTACGGTCGAGGCTCGAGGATGATCCGCAGGAGTTCATCCGCCGCCATGAGGATCATGCGAGTGATCAAGGCTTCGAGACCGAGTCCGTGATTTTCGGTTCGCGATCGGCCGCGTGATACCGCAAATGATCGTTTGATTCACGAGTCGCCCCGGGGAGCATGCGCCTCACCGCTTGGGACGAGTTCTGAGGCATTTCTCACCATTTCGCCGCCAGATGGCGAGGCACGGCCGATGTGTTTCGACGCCGACAGTGAGGACGACGCCGGGAGTACAACGTAGAGTTCGACTTCGCTCGATATGTCCTCGCGTTAGTAGCTAATATGGAGGACAGAGTGCACCGCCACGCCACAGGCTTGATGACTACTTGGCGTAGTCTTGTTCGGTGTATCGTCACCGGCATGGACATCGCCCGCACGCAGCTCATGCACTAGTGGTGTGAGGCACGGAGAGACCGACTGATCGACCAATATCGCAGGCAGGCTGTGACAGCAGGTCCTTGGTAACTTTCAAGGCGGACCGCCTCAAGAGACAAGTTATACGCCGCCACAAGACAGAGTGGTCCTCACGCCTTCGTGGCCTCCAGAGTATTCAGGAGCAGTCGTGGCTCCGCGGTTCGTGTTTTCGCGAGTTGGCGTCGCTATGAAGCCACCCCGACCTGTAACCTGTAAACCCCATTCGGGAGTGTCGAGGACTTGTTTTACATGTGGCGGGCCATTTTATGAGAAATTGTCCTACCAGAGGTAGCGGATGTTGAGACTCACTCGGATCTGTCATGGGTTCTTCGCCGATACCAGCAGGTGTTCATATACGGCAGCGGTCGTGGTGGAAGTTCCGCTATACGTCCTTGAAATCGCTTATTTGTTTTGTGATATCGTATATCCTTGACCTCTAAGAGACTAGTATGCATTTGTATTAAGATAAGTATATTTTTAATTATTATGTTCGATAGCATTATGTTGGTGTGATAATTCCACGGGTAGTGTAAGATGGAAGTGGTAGCTTTCATGACGGAATTAGTAAGAGATTGTTCCGGACGGAACGAGAGATTGGGCGCGATGGGTCGGGTTGAGGCTGTCGCGGTCAACCCGCAGCCCGGATTGAGGGTCGAGGTGGTCCCACGTGGTAGGTCACGGCGGTGCTAGGCCCAAGTTTAGGTAACCATCGATGAGTTCGGGACGTGTTCGATCGACCGGATCGTGAAGGCCGAGATAGCCTTAGAGTAAATTGAAGCTAGTAGGAGCTGTGAGATTAGAAATGATTTCTCGTTAGCTTGGATTTGTATGTTATACTATGGCCATCATGGCGTGATTGGTTTCGTAAGCATAGTAGTGAAGACTATACCAAGACACGCTCGTTTGAGATTTAGAAGGAACATTCGGACGAATGTTTCTGGGGAAGAATGTTATACCGTAGTTCCGTGGTATGTATGTGAGGACGCACGTGCGAGAATGGCGTAAATTTTGGAAAGAAAGGAAGATGTGATTTTTTCGACTAAAAGTTCCGTTTTGTGAAGAAAAAGGTTCGTTAACGGGAATTGGATTCCCGATTTGGTATTTGGACTTCTTGGATTATATTAGAATTTTGAGGTTTTATTTTCGTAAATGGTCACGCTGGACCCACGGAGAAATTTACTGCTTGTGGGGCCCGCTTTGTTTTTGAGATTTCGATTTTGGATATTTTCTAAGACGAAATATTTTGATTTAATCGGGGGCGACACGTGTCACCCCACGTGGCACTTGGTCGAATGGGCGGATGTCTAGCACTTCCTCGCCGATTTGGCCCTCACACTTGGCACCATTTTCGCTTGGCCATGTGTGGTGGGACCCACACACACATGGCCCAATCTTGACCCTACACTTATATTGATCTCGCCCTCGTTCTTCTATAAATACCCTTGCCAAGAGTAAAATCATCCTCACTGAAAGCTTTCCAAAGCAAATGTTTTCCCTCCCTTTGTGTAGATTTCGTCCTCTCCTCTTGTGTAGAAAATACTTGGTGTATTGTTGTATAATCCCAAATACCTTGGCCTAGTATCCCTAGTAGTATTCCAAAGTTATTTCAATACTAGAGCCCTAAATACTACTTTATTCCAATAGTCAGAAACGAAACCCTAGAAAAATCTTCCTAGCTTGGTGGAAGTATTTGCAGGTTGTTTAGAAACTTCTAAGGGTCGCTGAGCGGGTCGAGCGTAAGGATTGGAGCCAAACGCTGCTCGTGATCGACTTATAACTTGGATAATTTTGGGCTTATCGAGGTAATGATCTATGTCCCCTATCAGAATCGATATTACGTCAGTAGTAGTTATACTTGAGTATATTATATTGGAAGGATGATTATAAAGGATTGAATCAGATTTACATCGACCGCATTTCATGAGACTTGGTAAGTATTATTGTGAAGATATTTGAACACGCCCGGTTAGACGGTAATCCTCGAGTTGTTGCCCGTAGCGCCCGGTTAGTGAGGAGATTTATGTGATAGCGGGGAGGTGAAATTTCGTAGAATAAGGAATCTTGTGTTTAGAATATTCTACGGAGAGTGCTAGAAGTTGATTTATATATTGTGGTCATATAAAGGATCTTTCTACGCGCATACTTGACTTGGCTTGTGGTTTAAGCTAAAGGTATGTGATTCTTCCTATACTCTTGAGCACGATTGTTGTGGAACTATATAGTACGCAGACGACGCAGTGTGAAACGATTTTTGTTTGTTTTAAAACATAAAGTGTTATAATGGCTTTACGGGAAGTTAGTTATAACGACTTTATGAAGATAAAATAAAGATTTGGTTTGATAAAGAAACGACTTGATTTTGAAAGTTAAGAGACTTGATCTTGAAAGATAAGAGACTTGACTTATAACGACTTGTTTTAAAAGGAGAAGTAACTTGATTTAAGTATAGGTTACTTGTTTTGAAAAGAGTAAGTTAATCGGGTTTTAAAAAGAGTATACTTGATGTTGTTCTAAAAGAAAAGCACTTGGTTTATAAAGTATGAGTACTTGATTTTAAAAGCCTTGTAAAGATTTTTACGAAGGTGAAGTAATTTGGTTTTAAAAGTAAAACGTGTTTTCTTTATATACTATGAGTATTAGTATCACGTGGCTTTTACATAGAAAGAGGTCTTTTGTTAAGGAAAGTATGTAGTATTTTGGGTTTGAAACCCGATTGTTGATTAAAATGAATGTATGTTAAACTTGCCTACGCTTGTTGTGATAGTCTTTGACGCGTTGTTTTGTCACGTGTCGCCGTGACTCTCTGGCCGGCTTATCCGATTGACGATCGACATACCGACGCCAGCGGTCCACGAGATGCGCCCACTTTGAGTATCGATCGGTTGTTTCGCATCGCCGTGACTCTCCGAGGCCATTATCCGATTTATTTCCTTTGGACACGCCGACGTGATGGATGTTCCACGCACGCGCCCAAGGATGGTTTCATGGCCATGACTTCCGAGGTAAGACGCCGGGCACGCGGTCATCGCGAGGTTCAGATCATAGTCCATGGACCGCTAATCCACGGCTTGCCGCGCGACGAGCGATCACGCTTGTTTTAGACGTGGTTCAGCACACTTTAGATACTTGTTCGGTCATTTTCTCGCATGCCGAGCCTCGTAGATAGCTTAAGATACTTGCCTCTGGCCATATTCGTGAGACGGCAGGCTATCAGACGTTAGCTTAAGATACTTGCCTCGCCGGCCGCGTGGCTAGCTTTGGACTGGTAGTTGCTTCCGCACTTGCAGTGACGGGATATGACTAGCTTTGACCGGTAGTTGCTATTCTACTCGCCCGACGGCTTTGATGACGCAGCGTGATCTAGTGTTCGTGTTCACATACGGGTGTTGTTTTACATCATGTGAGGAATGAGTTCCACGGCATGAGTGGTATTATGGGCGTGAGACCCATAATTATGCGCGAGTGATTATTCGGGATACGCGCCCTCTTACTTGACATAATTTACGTATTGTAAATGGTTTTATAAAATGATGAAATGTGATTTCATTACGATTTTCGCCACATACTGGTACACAGATCGACCTCCTGGGCCGCGTCATGCCGCAGGTAGGTACACCCGCTTGGTTGATCCTCGCCATAGGATCGCAGTCATTGAAGCCTGTTCTCCGAGGCTTATCTTTTGGTATAGTCCTCATCAGAGGTACTTGTACATTCGTGGTATGGCGTGGCCCCGTCCGTCCATAGTTGTCAGATATCTTAGAGGTCCAGAGTAATTGTCAAGGTGGTTTGTAAAAGGATAACTGTCGGTTTTATGTATATATACTAAAGGCGGTTGGGTTGCTCATTTATTTATTTATGTCTCTCATTTCATGTAAAGTTTTATTTCCTGGTTTTCTCGATGTTGTATCACCAGGGTGCCCGGGTAAGGCAGGTTTCGGCGTCACACTTATGATATCATATTACAAGATTTTTCGCCTTTACATACTTGGTACATATCAGGTAATCGACCCTTCCTGGCCGCTCACGCCGCAGGTGGTAAGCGTATCAGGATCCTCATTCTTAGATCACTCTTCCGCGTCGAAGCTCCATTCTCCTAAGCTTATTATTTTGGTACGGATGTTCCACGATGCTATAGGTATTTGTACATTCAGTGGTATGGCGGCCTGTCCGCCACTTGTTATCTTTAAGTGTCCGTGGTCACGTATGTGTTTTGGGCTACAAGAATCAGTTGTATTATAAATACTTTGTTTAAGTATGTTTATGGAAGACAGCCTTATCGGTTGACCAGAGATGTTTTACCCTTTTATAAAGTTATGTATGTTCCGCTGCTATTCTCTGACATATACCTGACAGGGTACCCCAGTAGGGTACTAGTCGCGGCCCCGGGGTCGGGTCGTGACAGGTTGCTCCCCTGCTCAACACCTTCTATGTCTTCTTCTCTATGAACTATTGCTAGTTCTTCTTCTCCACGTTGTTCTTGTATTCCCCTATATGTGTTATCATATGATGGGGTATATATTGTTGTAAGATCGACTACACATTCAATCTCGCGATCTTGACTTTTGCTATCTGAAAACGTCTTGTTTTCACGAAAGATGACATCTCTATTTATGATCATATTTCTTTTGACTGGATCCTATAGTCTGTAATCGAATTCTTCATCACCATATCCGATAAGGATACATGTTATTGCCTTATTGTCCAGATTCGACCTATGTTACTTGGGTATATGCGCAAGCAACCAAAAACTCTTATATGCGAGTATGACAAGTCTCTACCAGTCCACACCTTTTTTGGTATGTCGAATTCTAAAGGAGCAGATGATGACCGATTGATGAGGTAACAAGAAACACAAACAACTTCACCCCCAGAATGGCTTAGATAGCTCTGCCATTCTCAGCATACATCTGATACGTTTCACAATGGTATGGTTCATCCGTTCAATTATATCATTGTGTTGTGGCGTTTCAGGTACTGTCTTTTCATGTCAAATTCTATATGTGGAAAAATAGAATTTGAAGGGATGAGATGTGTATTATTTGCCATTGTCGGTGTGGAGACACTTCAGCTTCCCTCCCATCTCTCTTTCCACCATAACATAAAACTGCTGAAACTGTTCGAAAACCTGAACCTTAATTTTCAACATGTAGACCCACAATTTTTGTAAAGCATCATTAATAAAAGTAATAAAACATTTTCTACCCCAGGGACTCCATCTCGAGTGAACCGCAAATATCCAAAGAAACTAAACCTAATTTATTTGACTTTCCCATACTTTTCTTCGAAAAAATAACTCTACGTTGCTTTTCAAACAAACAGTGATCACAAAGGTCTAGTGGAGTACATTTGGCCAAAGGAATAAGGGATTTCCTTGATAATTGTTGCACTCCTTTCTCACTGATACGAGCCATCCTCGTATGCCACAAGTTCAGTGAAGTATCATTCTCAGCTGCAATTGTTGAGCCACCACATACCTTCACATGTAACTTGTATAGAGTGCAACACACACTTCTTCAAGCAACAACTAATGAACCTTGCTCAACTGCCACTTTCCGTTTCTGAAAAATTAATATAACCCTCTTATCCAAGACATGCGTTTATATCAAATTTAATCATAAATCAGGAACATATTGTACCTTTTTTAATGTTTAGTGTGCACCAGAGATCTGTCTTTAAACACACATCACTAATTTCAAAGATTGTCGTTCGAGTGGAACATCCTTACGCTACCAAAGTCACCAGCCTTATAGGTCGTGAATTTTTCATTCTGAGGAACACAATGATAGGAAGCTGCTGAATTTATCACCCATTCAGCATCAGAGTCACCAACATGATTGCATTTACCTGTTGTTAGTGTCACGTCTTCAACCATCATCACTGCATCCTTAGTATTTTTATTCGTGGTGTTTTGGTTATTCCGTTCTTTCTTCTAGAGCTTACAAGACATTTTTATATGGTCAGACTTGCCACAATGGTAGCACTTCCTTTGGTTTCTTGATTTTGATCGCTCTCTTGATTTTTCACGATCACTTGATCCTTGAGTTCTGCTCCAGCCTTGGTTTTCGGTGAGAAATGATTGTCCATCATAATGGCCAAACTCGTTTCTCCTCGTCTATTTGTTTTGAATGCAATCCGTCACGATTGCTAAATATAACGTTCATTCTGGGGTATAATTGCTCAGGAATACTACAAAGTCTCCCAGCTATCAAGTAATGAGCCTAATAGCATTAGCGCGTGCACCTCGTCACCAAGATTTATCTTCATTGTTGTGAGCCTATTCACGATGTCTTGCATCTCACAAAAATATTAAAAAAACGGGACACCCTTCTTTGTACTTCAAATTCACAAGCTTTCTGAATAAAAAAAAGCTTTGTTCTGTGTCGACTTCTTCTCGTATAGATTTTTCAGCTTAGTCCAAAATTTGTAGGTGTCAGTCTCTTTGGCTATGTTGGTGAAAACAATGTCGTCCATCCATTGCCGAATTGTGGCAAGAGTTTTGCGGTTCATATTCGGCCACTCATTGTCGTCTTTGATGTCTTTGTCGAATGGGCAAACACCTTTGGCCTCGATCAGATCGAACAGATCCTTGCACTCAAGCAAGTCTTCCATCTTTGATCTCCACAACGTGTAGTTCATCGACGTGAGTTTTATCACGGTGTCGGTTAATTTAAATGTGTCCTCCATTTACTAAAAGTAAAATTTACTGTTGAACTTAACCAAGCTCTGATACCACTTGTTGAGAATTTGTCAGTAAATTTTACTTATATGTAAATAATCAGCGGGAATAAATATTGGACACTTTAATTACCGTATCCGTCCAAAAATAATATATGCCTTTTGAAATAATATTATCGGTGTATATTAGCAATAAAAGTGGAACACTAATATACGGTTAATCAACAAGGATGAAAAAACAATAATGACACCAAGTTTTTTACGTAGAAACCCTTATGAATAAGGGGAAAATCACTGACAGAGATGAGCAATTGATATCACTATTAGGTCTGAGTAAAATACTCCAAAGACAACTACGCACTCAAAAGAAATAATCCTCTCTAATTTTTCTCACATACTAATTATTGTCTGTAATGCATCGCTCTTCTTTTCTCTCTATGTTTTGGTGTGTTTTAAACTGGTTGAGGGCTCCCTATTTATAGGTATGAAGAGTGCTAATTCTTCAAGATGGTGTGAAATTTTTTCAAAGATGGTGTGACAATTCTTCAAAGGTCTGAAACCCCACAACAAATCGGCTTGTACACAAATTTGGATATGAAACGATGAGCACTTGTACACAAATTTGGATATGAAGCGATGATCATTCTAATGCTTTACTTCCGGTCCAACATTAATGTTTATTTACATTATGTTTTAAATAGTGTCCGAGTCTTTTATATGTGTAGACATTATTTTTACTTAAAATTTTAGAAAATATATGATTTACATACATTTGTCTAATCAATTTTTTTTTTTATAAAATGATGTTGAATGACATTACTTGATTGAAAAATGTCTACCCCGCTGAATATATAGCTTCTAAATACTAGGAGACCTTAGTCAGGTTCAAATTTCGACAATGAAATCGCCTTTGGAAAAAGTGTTATATTACCGAAATGTAATTTTTTCACGCGAATCAAATTAATCGATCACCGAATCAAACACGGTAAACCATACGAAAAACATAAAAAAGAAGAAGCATGATATGTGCATTCTCATGCACAATCTTTTTGACATAGGCTGAACATATATAGGCATTGAACAAATAGAAGTGGTTGGGTCACCTGTATTATTTATTTTATGATTAAATTTTTCATTAAATTGATAAATATTAAGTAGCTATACCTACTAAGAATAGGCCCTTTCCCTACAAATTGAAATTTCATGAGCCTAACATGGACAGTCAAACTATCAATTTCTAGTTGAGACTTAGTCTCATATTCATTAAGAATATAGTTAAAAGTGATTTGGGAAAACACTATATATCCTAAATAATTTTCACCAAATATAGAAGAAATGCTAATGTTAGCAACTAGTAATAGTTTACACATCAAATATACTTTCCTCTTTTGTCTTTTTGTTTTTGATTTCTCACCCGGTGTTCGATATCTGAATTGGAGTCCGACTGTATTCGAATTTGCGCTGCATAAGGCCCATCCGTGAAGCGTTTCCTATCAGGAATTTTTTCATATTCAGAATTCGAACATGAAACCTCCGATTAAGAGAGAAACAGCCCCGTACACTATATCACATCCTTTCGTGATTCCTTTGTCAAATGACAACTTCTTGTAATCAAAATGCCATTTTTCTCTTGTGAAGTTTAATGTTTAATTCCTGATATACAATGCATTCTAAAAGTCATAAACTTGATTCTATTGATAATAAAAAGAAAAGATGCTACTTGATAAAAGAGTTAATATGAAACGTCAACATTAAACAGACAATGCTAATTAATTTAACAAAATAATCACATACCAAATTTTCTTGTGCTTCTGCGATGATAAATTGACATTAATTTAAAAAATTTGACTTTTAAAAATTATAGGTAATTTCTTCTCATATGCTCAAGTCTTGATGGCAAGAGTTACTCGGCATTTCTACTTGCCCGAACACCATCGTTATCACGCTATTACAGTCAGATCACTCTATAATAGTCATCCTATATATTGACATTTTTACTATAGCAGTCAATTTTTGTTGGAGCTGATTTTCATATTATGTATATTATATATTCTATATAACAATCAAAAAATATTTAAACAAATACATCGTTATAAAGAGATTTTATCTGTCTCAAAAAGTTAGGGATATCCATTGACAAATAGAAAATTCACAAAATGGTAATTTAAGAGTAAATGATTATGCTGCTATATTTTTTCTCTTTTAAGAAGTCAAAATATTATACAGTTCTATTGTGAAAAGAGAAATGAGGTAATACAACAAATACAGCAGATTTTCAAAGTTGATCAAAAGCCAAATAAGCAACAACAACCATCAAGAATTAATAATATTTGGCATTGATGGTTGTTAAAATCTTTGATTCTTAATTTGACAAATAAGTAAATCTCTTACTCGTTCTCTCTCTATATATAAAGACAGGCTGGAAGGATCCAAACCCCACTTACATTATTAACAATTAATAATATTTTCATACAAAAAAATGAAAAACAAAAATAAAAGGGTAGTTCGGTACGTTAAGCTCTTGCTATGTGTGAAATTCGAAAAAGAATCGGATCATAAAAGTGTATTGTATACATACTTACCCTACATTTTGCAAAAGATTGTGTCCACAGCTTGAACTCAGACTGTGTCCATGACTTAAATTCGCATCACATGACAACAACTTTAACAGTTACTCCAAAATTCTTTTTTAAAAAAAGAAAAAAAGAGAAAACATGTTAGGCAGTTAATACAAAACTTTTTCTTAAAAAAAAAAAACAACAGAGAAAGGGGGGAAAGTTGAGAAATCAGACCAGTAAAGGAGGTTTAGCTTCTTTCCTTCCCCAATACCCCCCCCCCCCCCCGCCCGCACCTTTCTTTTCTTCCTGCTGTTGCTTAAGCATCTTTTTCTCACTTTTTTGCTCTTCTTATCATTCTTGTGTTCTTCTTTACTTTCCCTATTGGTAAAAAAAATAATATATTTTCCCGTACTTTAGTTTGATTCCATACTTCCCACTACCTCCTTATATTTCTTTACATTTCTTAAGCTATAACCTGTTAGTAAAATCTTTGATTCTTGATGGTTGTTGTTGCTTATCTGGCATTGATCATTTGATCACAAAGTTTAATTCCTTTTTTCCCTTCTTGGGATTTGCTCTTCTTATACCTAAGCTTAATTCTTTGTCGATCCCTTCTTGGTTTTGCTGTTTTAAGCTTAAAAATCCCATCTTTCTTGTTTTTCAATTCCAAGATTGTAACTTTCTTTGTTATTTAGTTGTTTGGGTTTGTGGGGTTCCTTTATTTTGTTACTTGTAGTTGTATAATTGTAGTCTTAAGAATTTTACTCTTGTTTCTTTTCCCTTTGTAATGGTATAATTCTGTGTATTTCCCTGTTAGTTCTTGGTAAAAAGTTCTTAACTTTACTTCCCACTTTTTGATTAATTGAATTCTGTGGATCTTTGTTGAAATTGGGTTCTTGATTCCATGGGACTTTGTCATGGAAAACCCATTGAACCCCCACAAAACCTATCTGAAAATCCCATAATTCCCATAGATAATGAGCAAGAATTGAATTCCCATCACACTGGGAAAACACCAAAATTTCCCTTTTACAGTCCAAGCCCTTTGCCCAGTGCATTCAAGAACTCACCTGCTAATTCTAGTGTAACTTCAACACCTTTGAGATTTCTCAAGAGGGTCCCACCATCACCAGCTAAGCATATAAGGGCATTGCTTGCTAGGAGACATGGTTCAATTAAACCTAATGAAGCTACAATTCCAGAAGGTAGTGAATGTGATATTGGGTTGGATAAGAATTTTGGGTACTCTAAGAACTTTGATAGCCACTATGAGCTTGGAGAAGAAGTGGGAAGAGGGCATTTTGGTTATACTTCTGCAGCTAAGGGGAAAAAAGGCAGTTTGAAGGGGCATGATGTGGCTGTAAAAGTTATCCCAAAATCAAAGGTCTGCCCTTTTATGCTGTTCACCTATTAAAGATATGAGCGTTATTTACATAAGACCTGAAAAAGTAAGAATTTTGTTTTTGTATGTGGTTTGGATGCTGAATCTTGTTGAAGTCTTCATTTTGTCATTGCTGCTGATTGTAGTTTTACCTTGTTGAGATGTCTTTTTATTCTAAGTGCTTTGAGGTGCAAAGTGGTTTGGATGCTGAATCTTGTTGAAGTCTTCATTTTGTCATTGCTGCTGATTGTAGTTTTACCTTGTTGAGATGTCTTTTTATTCTAAGTGCTTTGAGGTGCAAAGTGTTTGGTGACTTAGAATGAGCTGCCTGAGGTGATGACTGTTTTCTTTTCGCAGAAATATAGTGGTCGTGTGATCCATTTTTTCAATAAGTATTGGTTCCAGAAATGGTTGATGAGGTTGGAAATTCCATCATCAGGTTTATGAAAAATTGACCTTGGCCAAGTGAAAATTATTGTGGATTTTATGTGGACTGTCAAGAACATCTGATATTGTATTATGTTGTATAGTTTGGTACCTATGAAAGAAGGAAATGTTGACTTATAGCTTGATGCAATGTTCTAAAAAACGCTAGGCGGGACCAGGGCGGGGAGTGGGCGCCTAGGCGGGTATATTCCTAGGCGGGGGCCTAGGCGGGACGGTCTGGGGGCGCCTAGCGCCTAGGCGGCCGCCCAGGACGTTTTTTAGAACACTGGCTTGATGTTGTTTCTAGTTACAGATTTTTTTCTGGTTTAGGTACTTTTACATATAAAAGTTGAAGCAAATAGGTGTAACAGCATTACCTGATTGTGTTCTTTCTTTTAATGAGACTGAGGAATCTTTTGCAGATGACCACAGCAATTGCAATTGAGGACGTAAGGAGAGAAGTCAAAATATTACGTGCTTTAACGGGACATAGGAATCTGGTTCAATTCTACGATGCCTATGAAGAAGAGGAAAATGTTTATATAGTCATGGAGTAAGTTAAATTAGTCAATCTTAAGGAGGAATCTATTTTAGTTCATCAATTCTGGCTTTATGTTTTCCGCATTTGTGTGTACTTATCTTTGTGAGATTTTCTTCAGGTTGTGTAAAGGAGGAGAATTACTAGACCGGATACTTGCAAGGTGTGTACTTAAATATTTTCAACTTAGCATGCTCGTCCTTCTCCTATGTGAACCTACTGACTCCAATTTCTTTTGAAGGGGTGGGAAATACTCGGAAGAAGATGCCAAAGCTGTCATGGTGCAGCTTCTAAGCGTGGTCTCGTACTGTCATCTTCAAGGGGTTGTTCACCGTGACTTAAAGCCTGAGGTAATGAATTCTTTTATTTCTTTATTACATTAAAACACTCAAACATTTGCTTGCAATTATACCCTCTACTTTGGTTTAGAACTTCTGTACATAGTGGCAGATTACTCACTTGAATGGCTAGGCATACCTAACAAGTATTGTGGAACTATACATTTATAAAATAACGAGCAAGAAAAAGTATGTCTAACTACAAAAAAAGCTTGGCAATTTTTATATTTTTGGATGGTACTTAATTCATTATTTTCAAGATTCTCGAGGAAAAAACAAAAAAGGGGGAAATCTTAAGAGTTTTTTTTTTTTAAAT
The DNA here is from genome assembly GCA_029844215.1 of Przewalskia tangutica. Classification (NCBI taxonomy): domain Eukaryota; kingdom Viridiplantae; phylum Streptophyta; class Magnoliopsida; order Solanales; family Solanaceae; genus Przewalskia; species Przewalskia tangutica. Next base: position 97,697,559 of record CM056738.1, on the reverse strand, counting down.
TTCTATACGGGAGAGGGGGAGGGTGTGCTGGTTCTGGTTGCTGTTTTTACTCCAGTAACTAATCTGACCTGTATCCTTACACACTGATTGAAGCATTACGATACGCATGGTACAATCAATATGTCAATTTACTAAAAGTGTGTAGAATTGCTTCACTACCGTAATCATATGTCTCATTGGTAAGTATTCTCAAATTAGTATGGCTTATTTGTATATTTGGAACGGAAATAACCAGAAGACTAGTGTCTGTATTTGGAGAACCGGTTAGGAATTTTGTTGTTAAAATTTTCTTGAATGGAACTAAGGAATAGGGTCAAGTTTACTGAGGGAAGTGTTGCCCTAGTTTTGTTGATCGGCGTTAATTCACGAGCGCAAGCACACTAACATGATTAGTAACCTCAAATATCAAAAGAAAACACTCGAGACATCATCATAGTAATTGTACGGCTTTTATTTAACTGATATACTAATCATGTGCAACAAGTTTGCAGTAGATGAACTGAGTATTCCTGGATTCTCCATTTAATATGTTCAATTGTTCATTAATGATATCTAGGATCCTTCCCAACTAATTAGTTTAAAAGATCACGCATGAGAATTTTCAGTAACGTAATATCACATGATGCATGCTGGTAACCCAATTGTTCTTTTTATTTCTTTGGTTTCTGAGCTCATTATATTGACAGCTGTTCTTGTGTTTTATTCAGAACTTCCTTTTTTGTTCTAAGGATGAGAACTCTCCTTTAAAGGCCATTGACTTTGGTCTTTCTGATTACGTAAAACCAGGTACTAATGCATAACATTTTATCAGTTCTAATTCTGTGCTTGTAGCATGCCATAGTTTGACTAATGGAAAAAATTGCAGATGAAAGGCTAAATGATATTGTTGGAAGTGCATACTATGTTGCACCTGAGGTTTTGCATAGATCTTATGGAACAGAAGCAGATATGTGGAGTATCGGTGTGATTGCCTATATTCTTCTTTGTGGAAGCAGACCTTTCTGGGCGCGAACGGAGTCCGGTATATTTAGGGCTATCCTGAAAACTGATCCAAACTTTGACGAAGTCCCGTGGCCCTCTTTGTCTTCTGATGCAGTAGACTTTGTAAAAAGATTGCTGAATAAGGATTATCGCAAAAGGCTAACTGCAGCTCAGGCTCTCAGTAAGTCTCCTTGACAATATCAATTATGGTATATCCTGTCAGCATTCTGTAGTAGACAATTTTGGAATACCAGTTTCAAGTTTCTTAACGTACTTGTCGATTCTTGTCTCGAGCGAAACTACTCGTCTTCAACTCTCCATAGATGAAGCCACCTAATGACTTCTTGAGTTATAGCTTGTTTGTCCAAGCTTTCAGATCTGCTTATTTTGAAAAGTGTTTTTCAAAAAAGTACTTTTGGATAATATCAGTTTCGTGTTTGGCTAATCAATTTCAAAAGTACTTTTGCCAAATAGAGAAGTAATTTATGCTTGGTCAAGGTTCCAAAAGTGCTTCTGGGGAAAAACTATTTTGTTCGTAAAAGCTTATTCAAACACCTCAACTCTCTAATATAAGCACTTTTGGATTCCCAAAAGCTTGGTCAAATGGGCTAAAAAGGGCAGCCCGGTGCACTAAGCTCCCGCTATGCGTGGGGAACTAATAAGCAGCAGCCAAGACTCGAATTCAGGTCACGTGTCTGCGCGCTCAAGGGCCTAAGGGGCACACTGACCAACTAACCCAGTTCGGCAAATTTGGCCAAATGGGCTATAAACCATATATTACCTATGTGGTTTCATATTTTGTGTTTCTTATTGCAGTATTGGACTTTAGCAGCATTATAGATTTTTTAACCTGTCTCGTTTCTTGTCTAGGTCATCCGTGGTTGGCTGGTCATCATGATGTGAAGATTCCTTTGGATATGATAGTATTTAAGCTTGTAAAAGCTTATGTATATTCTTCTTCTCTTAGAAAATCTGCTTTAAAGGTATGTATATTTGTTCTTGTGGAACTTGCTTCGAAGTTCAGCAGTGACACAATCTTGGAGGAATATGACGAATGAAATTATTTTGACTTGATAAAAAGATGTTAGCCCCTGTATCGGTGTATGACTTATCGGTTGCTGCTACTATAACAGGCTCTTGCTAAGACATTGACTATACCACAACTAGTTTATCTTCGAGATCAGTTTACACTATTAGGGCCAAGCAAAAGTGGACTTGTAGCTCTATCAAACTTCAAAGCGGTAAGCTTTCTATCCTCAACCATCATTGCTCCAGAAAAATAACAACATACCCAGTGTGACCCACAAGTGGGGTCCGGGAGGATGGGGCATACGCAGACCTTACCCCCGTACCTTTGGTGGGTAAAGAGGTTGTTTCCGATAGACCCTCGGCTCAAGAAAAGCGTTTTCAGTACAAGTTTGAAAAACACAAGAGTAAAAAAACTATGATGAAAATATTGAAGAAAGAAAAGTATTGACAGCAGTAAAGAAAACCAAATTAAAAGAAACAACAGGATTAAAATTGAAGAATAAGATAATGATAGAATAAGAATAGTATTTTTAGTTTCTTGTTCCGGAAAAATAACAAGAAACTAAAAATATTGTTGACTCATTTGCTTCTTTTTCTTCAGTATACTGTTTTTATTTATTTACATTCTCCACTATTGAATTGAGTTAAATGATTTGGTAGGCTGTGATGAGGAATTCCACTGATGCAATGAAGGATTCAAGGGTTTTTGACTTTGTCAATACGGTAAACTCAGGAAGCTCCTTTGATTCTATAGTAAAGTGATGACAAATTTTATTGACCGACTTTTTCATGTCCCGTGCAGGTGAGTTCTCTTCAATATAGAAAATTGGATTTCGAAGAATTCTGTGCTGCTTCGATAAGTGTACATCAACTTGAGGGAATGGAAAGCTGGGAGCAACATGCTCGTCGTGGCTATGAGTTTTTTGAAAAGGAGGGGAACAGGCCTATTATGATAGAGGAACTTGCTTCGGTACACTCTCCCTCCTCCCCCTTCTCTCATCGTGAATAATAGTAGTACTATAAGTATGGTGGCCAAGTATCTGAAGTTTTATGTTCATCAATAAAATTTAATTCATAAAGGGTGGCATAATAATTTCCCACATGCATTATTGTTATTTGCTTATGACATCTTTAAGTTAAAAAGAACAAGTTGACACGAACAAAATTCATTTATTGGCGTCAAAGCTATGAACTGTGCTATTACAAAGCTTGAGCTTTTCAAAATAAGTTAAAAGTATAATTTGTTGAGTGGTATGGAATAAAGAACATATATATGGTGGTGCCACAGCTACTAAACTTGCCTAATATCGTTTCTTGAACTTCTTGGTTGGTTAGCGTTTGCAATTCTCAGCTTCAAACTTACTAATTTTCCTATCCGGTTTATTAAACAGGAGCTCGGACTTAGTCCTTCCGTCCCAGTTCATGTAGTTCTACAGGACTGGATTAGACACTCCGATGGAAAGCTCAGTTTCTTGGGATTTGTCCGGCTTCTGCATGGAGTTTCTTCGCGCACATTTCAAAAAGCTTAAGGAGTATAACCTAAAGTCTATTCACTCGAAGAATCGAATTCTTGGTGCTTGATCAAATGGTGGCAAAAAGAAGCATTAGATGATGATCTGTTAAAGGCGGAAACAGCTAGTTTACGACGAAGCTACAGATCCTATTTGATAATACATGGCATTAGCAGCATATTTGGTGTCAATCTTATTTTGCCATGTGATTTCTTCTATTCTTCAAATGTTGGATCACATTCCACTTTAAGAGGATTGTACAGATGAGGATAATCAGAAAAAATGTAAGTAGTTGGTCAGAAAAGACAGCTGAAAGCTGAGTTGAGTTTCTTGTGGCTTCTTGGTGTAACCTGTTACCTGTTACCACTTTGCTTAGCTTAATAAATTCTCAATATTGTGTCCGTAACCTTTAGATCCTTAATATACCAACAACTTAGTGGCCTACACAGAATTTTGCACAAGCAGTGTCGGTTTATTGTTACAATTCTGCTTGTCAGTCAGTTTGGATTTGGAGTGAAGTGATTTTAAGGCTTCCTTTCTTGTCCCAAATTGATCTTCACGGTGTTATTTTCAAGTTGTGTTGGCGTATAATATATGTTTCCTTTTTTAGAGAGATTATTTACACATGTAGATAGGGCTGCACAAAAAATGGACCGGACCGAAAATAACCCCTGGACCGAACCGCACCGGTCCTCGGTCCGGGTTTTTTTTCCGGTTTTTAGTGTATATTGGATCGGACCGGACCGGATCGAATTTTTCGGTCCGATCTTCGGTCCGACCTTTCTGAATTTTCGGTCCTCGGTCCGGTCCGGTCCGAGGGTTTTGTGCAGCCATGTCGGATGACACTTCTATACGATTTTCTTGAGTCGAAGGTCTATCGAAAACAACCTCTTTACCCCATAAGGTAGGAATAAGGTCTGCGTATATCCCACCCTCCTCATACTCTATTTGAGGGATCATACTGGATATGTTATTGTTGTCGACGCCCCTTAGCAAAAGCGTGTCTTCCCTGTTTGCAAATGATTTTAGAAGGATTTGCATATATTACGAAATTCATTAAACATCTAAATTATGTATTAGATAATATATTAATACCCTACTCATTCATCTGAAAATCTTGGTTCAAACTCCACTAAGATGAGATGATAGCTGGGAGGTGAAATGTAATTGATATCTAAATGTTTATGTCCTTCAAGACAATGAGATGACAATTTACCAAATATTCCAAATGATAGGAGGTAAAATGCAATTAATTTATAACCTTGGAGGGCCATAAGTTTTTGTCATTAAGCTTTTCTTTGTCTATACTCTATACTAAAAATATGTTGTCCAGCAGTTGGGAGGTAGATGTCCCACTAACATAATTTAAATCATTGAACTGTTTTAAGTTAAAGTGTGATAGAATATTGACATATTCTTGCATATCTTTTATATTTAGTTAGTCAATATTATAATTGTAATTAATCAAAATAGTTATCTAGTTTGTATGAATGAAAATGCAAGGAACATATTCCTTTATGATATTAGCCAAACTCTAAACCAAAGGCCTACCTTAAGCCGTTGGCCGCCTCCTCTGCCATCTTTCACCCTTTTCTTCTTCTCGACGTCCCTCTCCATCTCTTCTTCCTTCCCCCACTTCAATAACTGAATAACCAATATTTCATCCTACTCTTGCAGTTAAAATCAAGAATTTCATTCTCATAACTCTTGAGATGAAAAAAGTTCAGTACTCGTCATAGGCACAAGATGTTCGAAAAACAAATAGGAAAAACTATGGAAGTATATATAGACGATGTGCTCGTTAAGAGTCTTCGTGCAGAGGATTGTCATTTGTAGGAAACTTTTGAGGTATTGAGTAGTTTAGTGTGAAGCTTAACCCCGAGAAATGTGCCTCCAGGGTGGGTTCCGTAAAATTTATGGGTTTCTTGGTTTCTCAGAGAGGAATCAAGATAAACCCTGACAAAATAAAGGTTATTGAAGACGTGAAAGCGGTACATCGGTTGACCAGGCGAGTGGAGGCTCTGAGTAAATTTATCTCCCGAAACAATATCACAGGTTCTTCTCACTATTGAAAAAGAAGAATGATTTTGTTTGGACTCCCGAAAGCCAACAGGCCCTACGGGACCTGAAATCCTACTTATCCAGCCCTCCGATCATGTCAAAGCCAAAGGACAAAGAATAATTACTCATATATCTTACAGTCTCGGAGGTAGCGATAAGTGCAGTTCTGGTACGGGAGGAAAAAGGTACGCAATTTTCTGTTTATTATGTAAGTAGAGTAATGTCAGGGGTCGAGACCTGATACACATTGCTCGAAAGACTGTCTTTTGTTTTTCTCATGTCATGTCATCACAAAATATTCGGCCATATTTTCAATGCCAACCAATTGTCGTATTAACCACATTTCCACTTAAAAATGTGTTACATAAGCCCGATCATTCCGGACGCCTGGCTAAATGAGCAATTGAATTAAGTGAATTTGATATTGAATATAGACCCCGGACTGTAATAAAGTTGCATGTCCTAGTGAATTTTGTGGTTGATATCAGTCAGAGAGTAACCCCTCAGGTAGAAAAAGAAGTCATCTTGGTCTCGAGGACTGCCCCCGGGGTCTGAACGTTCTACACAGATGGGGCCTCCAACGTCAATGGGACCGATCTGGGAGTAGTATTGCATACTCATACCGGTGAAATTTTAAAACAGGCAATTCATAACAAGTTGACTAACAATGAAGTCGAGTATGATGCTTTGGTTGCAGGTCTGGAATTAGCCCGAGGCTTAGGCTATCAAATTATTTAAGTCAAGTGTGATTCGTTGTTGGTGGTGAACCAAATCCAGGGGTATTCGAGACCAAAGAAGAACGCATGTCGAGATACCTCGAGAAGGTTCTAAAGCTTTTGTACCTGTTTCAAGAATGGACGGTGGTACATATAACTGTTAGGCGTATTTTGTATACGCCTTTTGAGTAATTTTTTGTTAGTATTTTCCCATTTTCGTTCAAATAAGTGTCGTGTTAGGTTATTTTTCTTTCTTTTGAGTCACAGCGGTGCAAAAAGGCAAAATGGCAAAAAGGAGTGAGAATTGGGCAGGAAAGGTGTTTCCGAGGCAAAAAGGACGAAAGTTGGCAAATCAGGACGAAGGATTGTCAGCACCGCGGTGCCAATATGCAGAACCGCGGTGCCATATTTACTGAGAAGCCACAGGATTTTCAGCACCGCGGTGCCAACATGCAGAACCGCGGTGCCATTATTACTGAGAGACTGCAGGAGTTTCGGCACCGCGGTGCCGTTATGCAGAACTGCGGTGCCGGTGCGGAAAATCTCAGTTCCGAAGAAGAATTGGCTAAGGGCAGATTGGTCCATAGGGCACGAAATTTGGAACATATTTAAGCCCTAGGGATTAATGCTATGAAGGAGGTTGGTCATTCTACAACATAGAACAACACAAGACAACAAGGGAGACTACAATTGGAGACTTAGTTCGCAGTAAAAAAAAATTCTTTCGTTTTTAATTCAGTTTATGTATGGATTTTGTGTTAGTTCTTAGCGTGACTATGGCTAGGAGCTAAACACTTTATTAGGGTTTTCCTTATGAATCAGTTGAAACTTATATTCATGAATTAATGCAGTAGTTTGATTTCTTCTTCACTTGATTAAGATTTAGTCAATAATTGGTATGAATGCTTGATAATTAATTGATCATTAATTATCATAATATATATGATTTCGAATCAAGAACCGAGAGTAGAGATTTGGATATGCTGTAATTGACTAGACATAGGTTAAAATCGCGGACGACAGTACCCCGATACTTGTGTAGAATTATAGGCTACTGTTCTTAATTCTCCTATGTGGTAAATCCAATCATAGAAATATAGAAGGGTTCTTCACTGGGGTTGAGTGATTATATGTCCTAACCGAAATATAAGACAGTTTAGTTAACCGCTATCTTAACGTAGAAGAAGTAGTCATTCTAGCTGCATTAAGGATTGAATAGAGTGGATAGTCGAGAATTTTGGAAGCCCTAATTCATTCATAACTGATTACAACTTAAATAGTTCAATAATTCTTGTAATTATTCTAATAGTTAAACAAAAATCCAACTCAAATATCGATTGCCAAATAGATAGCCTAAAATAGATGAACGGTAATTAGAAACCAGTCTCTGAGGACGATATTCGGTCTTATCAGACTATATTACTTGTTAACGATGCGTGCGCTTGCGTGAGCATTCGAAATATCGCTAACAAGTTTTTGGCGCCGTTGCCGGGGACTGACATACTTTCAATATCGAATTATCTATTCTTATTTCTAATTTGGTTTGTATATATTTGGTCATGTTATTTTATTTCTAATTTGGTTGCTCTAAGAACAAGTTCCTAACTTGTTTTGCGAGCATCTTTTTATCACTTTTTGTTGTATTTCTTATTTTATAGGTAAAAAAAAGGACACATGGACTACTACTACTATCAGGGGCAGTGGAATCAACAACAGCAGCCTAACCCACAGGTTCAGAAGAAGATCTAGATGAGTTGCAGACAGCCATACTCAGGCTCACCAAGTGCCAGACTCAGGTTATAACTGAAATAAGGCTGTCCCGCAAAAATGTGAAAACACAAATGGGGCAGTTGATGGATGTGGTGATCAATGTGCCACAAGAAAATATGCCTAGCGACACAGTTGTGGGGAGTGGTGAGCAGATTGTGGAACCTGAACCACAACAAGTTGTTGAGGAATTTGGAGAGATAGTTGGTGTAGGGAAAGAAGAGGTTACTGAGATCCAAGTTTTCACATTTTTGGATTCCTTGAAATCTCTTTTTCCCATACCCGTTGCAGAAAAGACATCACCAACTATCATTGCTGAGCCCCAACCAGAAAGTCCATACCCTCAAGGGCACCCCCAAAAGTTGAGAGATGTAGGGAGTTTCACTGATCCCTACATTATAGAGAGCCTAGAAGACAAGTCCGCCTTGTGTAATTTGGGGATAATCTTAGATCTGAGGCCCTTGTTTGGTGAAATTGTTGTATGTGGAGTGAGACCTGCAACAATAATTGTGCGGATTACAAGCCGTTCGCAGAAGGATCCACTGGGCACTAGTAAGGATTAATTGCGTCCGGCTAAAAGACGTTAAAGACAACGCTTGTTGGGAGGCAACCCAAAATTTATTAATTATGTTATTTCAATTCTTGTTTTAGTTATTGTATTTTATCTTGAACTGTTTCACGATCTTGGATGTTGTCTTATGTGTTGATAGTAGGTGGACTATGGAAAATGATCAAACACGCTAGAAAAGTGCAAAAATCGAGCACAGCGTCGTGGTGTCAACATGCAGGGCCACGACGCTGCAACTTCAGAGAGCCATGATGCCGTGCAATTTCCAAAATTTCTCATCCCAGACCTCCGTTATGACCGATGTGTTGTGTCAGTAAGTTGTCCCTTAGTCTTTACACCTTGGGGACAATGCGTCGATTAAGTTTTGGGGGTGTCTTATTTTGTTTTATTGTTTTGTGTTTGAGTATTTTGATTTGTCTGTGTGTGTTTTTGAGTCATATTTTTTTTATTATGAATCATGTATGTTGTAGTTGCTAAAGACATTGAGTGGATAAAGTAGGATAATGTAATGGAATTTGTTGGCAAAAATCTGTGTGCTTAAGTTAGATATGCCAAAAATTCATGACATCTAGTTATTTGGGATATTTGTGCTTAACCTATGTGTGTCAGTTATGGAAGAATGGTTGAAAATGTCTAGAAAATCTATTTGCTTGTTATTTGAGGCGAAATAGTTAAGATGCACATGTTTAGGGAAATGATTCAGGTATTTCTTTGATAGCCCTTCTGATCATTCATTACCTACCTTGACATGAATTGTATCACTAGTCAGCCCCTTTGAGCCTAAAAATAAGATCTTTCTTTGACACCCTATGATTCCATGTTTGTGCCATAAGTGATAGTTGAAAGTTAGCGGGATGAACAGTGTTAAAAAAGAGACAAAAAGAGAATTGAAAATTGATGCACCCCAATGAAGAATATGCAAAAGCCTAAGTTTGGGTGTGTTTGTTATTTATAAATGTGTCTCATTTTCTCAAAAGAAAAAAAAAAGAGGAAACATGTATGAGATTAAAAAGGAAATCAAAAAGAAGGAAAAGAAGTTGAATGAAAAATGTTTATGGTACGTAATTGAGCCTAAATGCCTACTTTTACCTACTTCTGCCTAAGCCTACATTACAACTCTTGAAAGTTCTGATGATCTTTAATGTGTATATCTATGATTAGTGGAGAATAACAAGTAAACATGTCTATAGCATTTGGAAAAGATGGAATGAAATTGACATGCATAGGTTAGCTGTTTGTATTTCCTTTGATTATGATCTAAGTGAATTTCGAAATATCCAACTTGAAATTCTAGATTGCTAAATATTCATGCTATATATGTTTCAACATATTATCCTAACTTTCACCCATGATTTTAAAGAAGCATTGCTATAACTATTTGATCAATTTCATAGAGTCTTTGTTTTGTTTTTGTTTTTGTTTAGTGTTTTACTCGAGGGCGAGTAAAGTTTAAGTTTGAGGGTTTGTTAGACATATTTTATATACACTTTTTGAGTCATTTTTAGTTAGTATTTTACTCATTTCGTTTGTGTTTAGTATAGTATTATTGTTGTTTTTCTTTCTTTTGAGACACAGCGGTCCTAAATGGAAAAATGACAAAAAGAGGATCTAACGAGCTTGATTTAGATGGAATTGCACACTAAAAGGTCCAAGGAATGAAGTCTAAGAAGTCTCGGAAAATATAGAAGAAATCAGACGAAGTCCGGACGAGAAAAGGACAAGGTTTCGGAAAAAAAATTGGTCGCAGACTTTCGCATCATGCGTGCACCGCAGGATCAGCGTGCCGAGGCAGAAAAATAAAGTTCTGGGTCGAAATTTGACACGTTTTCAGGGTTCACAATGTGATCGGTGTATTTTATATACACCTTTCGAGTCAGTTTTAGTTAGTCTTTTGTCCCATTTTGCACATATAATTGTCGTATTAGGATAGTTTTTCTTTCTTTTGAGTCAAAGTGGTTAAAATGGCCAAATGGCGGAAAAGGAGCAAAAAGAGGGCAAAAGAGGAGATGCCAGAAAAAGCAGAAAGTGGCGAACAAAGCTAAAATCCAGACCCGGCAAGCGCGCCTCGCAGCTGCGAGGCGCGGCGCCATCATTCGAAGAAGGTGCAGAAGATCCAGCGCGCGGCTAGCGAGGCGCGCGCCACTATCCGCAGAGACAGAAGACTCGGCCGCGCACTCGAGAAGCAGGCGCGGCGCCTAAATATCCGGCGAGCTACAGATGATCCAGGCGCGCTCGCATGCCAGATAGCGTGGCCGCGCGCCAAAACACCCGACGGATTGCAGAACTTCCGCGCCGCGACGTCTGCAGTGCCGCGCGCCGCACGTAAAAAAATTAGGTTTTGACGAATTTACGGGCGGGCACGAAGGAAAAGAGGAGGCGGTTTCACTTTATAAAAGGAGAACCCTAGGCGCTTTGAGGTTCCCTTCTTGCACAACTCAAGACTTTTCTAGAGATTGATACCGTTAATTTAGTAATTTCTTTTCCTTTTTCTTTACTTTATTTCGATTTGCATGATGAACATGGAATTAGTTCTTGTCATCTTTATGGCTAGGAACTAATTCTCTTATGGCTTTCTATGTTGAATCGCTTGAAACTTATGCTATAAATTAATGCGCTTATGGTTATTGTTCTTATTGAGAGATCTATCCAATAATTGAGTTGAATTCTTGGTAATTAATTGACAACTAATTATCACTATATGATTTCTAATCGATTCGAAAAGGGGATTGTGAATATCTTTGTAAGTTGGGTAGACATTCTTGAATTGGGGATGAAAATACCTCAATTAGTATGTAGCGTTGATGAGAGACTTAACAACCCTAATTTTGCGCATTGTGCGTGACGGTCAACTAGGTTTTTGTACTTAATCCTCCTATAAAGTTACACTTATCGTGAAAGTTAGGTAAGGAACGAGCATCGGGGTTGAGTGTTTATATAACCTAACGGGAGTATAAAACGATTTCAGAACCCGCTTTCTCCAAAAGAAGAATACCATAAGTAATGCATTAGCAAGTAGCATAAGCGGATAGTGAGGATACATAGAAGCCCTATTCTCATCACAACTGAAGTAAACCTTTATAATTGAATAGCTTTTATAATTCGTAGTTATAAACAACCAAATCAATTATCAATTCGCCAAATAGATACTAGAAAATAGATAGTTGGTACTTGAACCCTAATCCCAGAGGACGATATTCGGTCTTATCTAAGACTATACTACTTGATACGATAACGTGCACTTGCGTTTGAGTGTGTGCATCTTAACGCGCATCAAGTTTTTGGCGCCGTTGCCGGGGATTAGGCATAGTTCAATATCAAAGTTGTCTATTTTTGATTTCTAATTTGGTTTTTAACTTTTCTTTTAATTTTTAATTTTTACGTCTTTCTTTTGAAAAATTCGAGGTGCCGTGATTTGTTGTTTGTTTTTGGTCTATTTCAGGAAGTCAGTTTATGCGAAGGAGAAGAGGAGCAGACACTCTTGTTCCCTTCAATCCAGAAATTGAGAAAACCTGCAAACAGAACAGAAAGAATCAGCGGATTGCAACCTTGCTAGAGATGAACGACATTCAGAACAACAACGGGATGGGAGAAGGGTTAGGAGAAAATCAACCCCATCCAGGAATACCTAGGCAAGCGCCAATAGACGTGGAAGAGAGAGTCCAAATCCAGCCAGAAAGAAGTTTGGGAGATTATGTGCTGCCAAGAGTGAATGGAGCACAGACTTGCATTAGGCTCCCTACAATAGGAGCCAACAATTTCGAAATAAAACCAGCGATTCTGAGCATGGTACAAAGACAGTGCAATTCGAGGATCGCCATCGGAGGACCCACATATGCACATAGCTAATTTCTTGGAGCTATGTGCAACTTTTAGATATAACGGCGTTACTGATGATGCCGTCAGATTGAGGCTCTTTCCCTTCTCACTCAGGGATAGAGCAAAAGTATGGTTGAATTCCCTGCCGGCCGACTCGATTTTCACATGGCACGAGCTGACACAGAAATTCTTAGCCAAGTTCTTTCCTCCGTGTAAAGCAGCAAAACTAAGAGGGGAGTTGAACAACTTCTACCAAGCTGATGGAGAGTCCTTATATGAAGCTTGGGAAAGGTTCAAGGATCTACAAAGGAAGTGCCCACACCATTGCATTGAGTTGTGGAACTTGGTCCACATCTTCTACAACGGGCTTGTCACGACCCGACCCCGGATCCGTGACCGGTGCCTTGACCCGGGCACCCTTGTGACACAACATCAGAGAAAACCAGCGGAATATAAACTCAAAATAAAACAACCATAATGGTATAAATAGTCTAGCCCAAAATGGCTATCCCAAAAGTACATCAAATTGAACAGTTATATCCTTAAACAACTCAAGTTATGACAAGACTACAAGCCTCTAAGAATAAGTAACACTATGACGGGACAGGGCCCCGTCATGCCCCTGAATGTACAAAATATCACAACACCGGGGAGAACCATACCAAAAGTCGAGCTTCCGAAGAAATGGAGCTCCTGACACCTGAGTAAGAGATCCTAGGAATGAGGATCTACCACCGCTTCCTTACTCGCAGATTGAACGCACTTCGGCGGGGGGTCGACACAACGTACCGAGTATGTAAAACTGGAAAATACTGTAGTAATATCACAAGTCAAAGATAAGCTGGAGTCATAGATAAAAATCAATTTCTCAGACCGTGCCTTACTAACAATGAGAGTAACAAGTATAAAACTTATAGCATAAAAATAGGAGGCTCACGATCAAAACAGGTACCGCCTGTAGTATCGTTAGCGATCTACTCGGGACTATTTCACCCGCACGGGTCCCGTGGACCCGCGTGAGGTCATCCGCCTCGTCACGGGACTATTTCACCCGCATGAGACTATTTCACCCGCATGGATCCCGTGGATCCGCATGAGTACCATCGCCGTACTCGCACGGGACTATTTCACCCGCATGGATCCCGTGGTCCGATCCGCATGAGTGCAAGTCACGCACTCGCATCATGGGTAGCAAATCCATGGCATAGATAATAACCCGGGGTTTACCCCGTAATAATACAAATATATAACATAGCTCATCCGGCTATCATACATAACATAAGCACTACCGGCCTATCATATCATACATAAGCACTACCGGCCTATCATAACATAAGCAAGTTAAGAAATCCCCTAACTTCTTATTAACATTATTAATATATCCTCTCATTTTAGTATCCTAAGGCACTAACATGTCTTTTAATAGAAAATTCGGGAATTCAACCCAAGTACCATGTACTTCTAACTTTTTAAGAAAAACTCTCTTTTATACAAAGATTCCAAGATACTAATCACCATAGTATCATGTTACAATTTCTTTTCAAAACAAGTCACATTTCCTTTTAAAAATATAATAGGCTTCTAAATCAAGTGACTTCATTTCCTTTAAAACCTTAGGCAACCAATGCCTAAAAATCAATCCACCTTCCATAGTTTCAAATCCTTTACCCGTACTTGTTTTAGTTAGAGTAAACCATTCTTTGTGAACCTTTCCAAAAACTAATATAATCAACTTCCCATAAAGTCATTATATTAGCGTTATACCTTTGTCAAATACATTTTCCTTAAATCCAAAGGACTTATACTTTTGAAATGAAACAAGCATCATATACTTTAAAACAAGTGTAGATTATCAAATCTTGTACGTATACCGTACTACATAGATACAACTACTCATGCTCAAGAGATAGGAAAGCTCTACATACCTCCGTCAATCCACGTGCTAAGTCCAACTACCGCAAGTAATATGTCAACCTATAATAACCATAGTGTGTTTATTAACCTCTAATTCCAATGTAGAAATTCCAAATTCAAGTTATCAATTCCTAAGGAAAATTGGGCAGCATTTCCTTTGTTTCTACTCACTTTGCCACCTTTTCAAAGGCCGATTTTTCAACATTCAAACGCCTTATTAAGGCCCAACAACCAAACCAACACAAAGGGGATTACACACCTAATCTTGGGTGTGTAAAATTCTGCCCCATAAGTTATAATAGTACACTTAACAATTCTAAGGTGGTTTTTAGGCTACAACATGCTCATAATATTTCTTTAGCCAAATCCTTCATATTCAACCCACATTTCTAGCATGCAATGACTCTAAGAACATTATTTACCACCATAAGTATTTTCTTCATAACATGCAACTCTATAAACTAATAATAGAGGAAGAATCATTACCTTAGAGCTTTAGCCAAATTTTATCCAACAATTTGCTAGCCTTTCTACCAAGAATACCACCACCACCACCTTCACAAGCTAGCCACAAGCTTCCTTCTTGTCTTTTAATTTTTCAGATTTTTCTTAAGGCTAGAATCCTCTTGGATTTTTAGAGAGAAGGAGGAGCTTGAAATATTTAGAGAGAAGGAAGAGGTTTTTCAAAGAGAGAGATGACAAATGACCAAGTCTTTAAGACTTGGTCAATATATGCATGTAAAAATCAGATGGGGACACTTGTCCCCACTGTGCCCTTTCAAAATAAAATCTGACTTTTCCTAAGTTTTTCCGCTGATTTCCGCCTCGGCGCCAGTTCGCTTCCGTGGCAAGGCCAAGAACTCCTGCGAACCCGGGTCTTCGGCCATGCTCTGCTTCCGTGGCTGAACTTCAAACCGACTCAGTTTTCCGGCTGCCCCGACTCGGGTATAACAAGGGCGAGCAAGACAACGAACCATCATAGATGCAAAGAAGTGGAGCATTCATGAGGAAAACAGCCCACGACGCTCATGAGTTATTAGAAGATATGGCCACTAACAACCATGTCACTGAAGAGAGGGCGACTAGTGGGAGAAGAACCGTGGGAGTCCACGAGATAGATGCTATTGCTGCCTTGAATGCCCAAGTGGCTCTTCTAGCAAAACAACAAAAGAACATACAAAGGTCGAGAAATGCCGCATGATGCCTAAAAGCTGTGAGATATGTGGTGGCCCACATACATTTGATAGGTGTCCTTCAGCGGATCCCAACAATATACCAATGGAGCAGGCAGAGTGTCAAGCAGTAGGTAATTACCAGAGGCAACAGAACAACCCCTACTCAAACACTTATAATCCAGGGTGGAGGAATCACCCAAATTTCTCATGGAAAGGAGATCAGGGCCAGCAGAATCAATATCAGGGGCAGCAGAACCAGTACCAGGGGCAGCAGAACCAATATCAGGGGCAGCAGAATCAGTATAGGGGCCAGTATCAGAACCAGCAGTACCAGAATCAACAGCCCTTCACTCAAGCCCCACAGCATCAGCTCAATGCATTCAGAAAAGAAAAGCCGACGAAATGAAAGTAGCGACAAAGACTTCAATGCCTGCACTCCGCCATGGCGAAGCTAGATCCTCATTCAGAACACGAAACTCGCTGGTCACCGCAAAGCAAGCAAACATCAGGCCACCGGGGGCACTGCCAAGCAATACTGAGGTAAATCCGAGAGCAAAGTCAGGCGATGCGGTTGAAAGTGGAAAGCGAGGAAGAGCCACCTAAACCAGTAGTTGAAAAGCTATCAGTGTTAGAAAAAGAGAAGGTGATTAAGCCTAGCCTGATGATAGAAAATTCCGCAGAAGAGTATACAGAAAAGATCCCTTTCCCCGAGATTACAGAGGAAAGGCGGTCGATAAACAATTTTCCAAATTTTTGGAAGTATTCAGGAAGCTGCATATCAACATACCTTTTATAGAGGCTTTGGAGCAGATGCCTTCATATTTCAAGTTCATGAAAGAAATCTTGGGGAAAAAGAAGAAGCTGACGGAATATGAGATAGTAGCACTAACAGAAGAGTGTAGTGCTATCCTGCAAAAGAAGTTGCCACCCAAGCTAAAGGATCCCGGCACTTTACACTACCTTGCAGTGGCGGGGTGACTGCAACATAGCTCTATGCGATTTAGGGGCAAGTATAAACCTGATGCCCTTATCTGTTTTTAAAAGATTGGAGTTAGGAGAGGCCAAACCAACCACTGTGAGTCTGCAACTAGCTGACAGGACAGTGGTTCATCCACGAGGAAAAATTGAGGACGTGATTGTGAAAGTAGGAAAATTCTTCTTTCCTGCAGACTTCCTCATTCTTGACATGGAAGAAGACGCGGAAATCCCTATCATATTGGGGAGGCCATTCCTAGCAACGGGAAGAGCTTTGATTGATGTTGAAAGAGGAGAATTAACACTAAGGGTGGAGTCTGAATAAATGGTGTTTAAAGTTTTTAAACATGTCATTGAGCCACCAACAATGAGTAGGTGTTTTGCAATCAGCACCATCAAACCATGCGAGCCGATACAAGTCAACCAAAGAGCAATGAGCCCAAGAAAGCAAGCATGGTTTGCCGAAATGCCACTAAAGGAGGTAAGTGTTCCTGAACTCCCTATTACTGATAATGCCAAAAAGAAAAGAAGAAAAAGAAAACGCCAAATGTGGAGGAAATGGATAGGTTGGGGGCTTAATTCCCCCCAAGGTTATTAAGGCTAAGGAATTTGCGTCCAGCTAAAAGACGTTAAAGACAACGCTAGTTGGGAGGCAACCCAACGTTTTTCAATTATGTCATTTTAATTTCTGTCTTTAGTTTATTTTATTTTGTCTAGAACAATCTCACGGTCTTGGGGGCTTGTGTTTGAGCTGTGATTGACAGTGCAGGAAATAAATCAAGACAAACAAGGATTTCGAAACGGTAGGCATGGCGCCAGATAGGCGCGCGCCAAAAGAATCGAACAGACATCGGAAGTAAGCCATGGCGCCAGAGAGCTGCGGCGCAAAATATCCAAGAGGTCTGAAGTTTAAGTGCCGCGCGCCCGAATGTGGCCGCGCACGTAAAGTCCCGGCGAGCGCAGATGATTAGGCGCGCGCTAAAGGCCGCGGCGCTGGCTGGCCGGCGCCGGGAATCCAGAAACTTAAAACGCCCAAAAATCAGATTTTCCCCAATCCAAAAATCAAAAACCTAACCTTCCCTCTCCAAAAACCCACGAAATCCCAGAAATTTGTCCACAAATCTTCCACAAATCCAACACAACCACAACCTAAACTCTTAAATTCCTCAAAACCCCCAACTATCCCAAACAACAAAGCTCCATTTCATACCCTTAAGCCAACTAATTGAAACAAGAATAGCGTGAAGCTCTCATAAAAAGGTAATTCTTTTCTTTGTTCTTGAATCCTTTTACTGAAGCCATAGGAAGTAGTAGTTTGGAGGAGTATTGTAGTTGAGGTAGTTTGGGTGCTGAAAAGTGATTTTGAAGGTTGTGGGTAAAGAGTAGAAAAGGAGGTTGTGGGTATTGAGTAGAAAGGTTGAAGTTTGGGGGTGTTGTATTCGCTGCTAGTGTTGAGTAGGAGACATTTGTGCCACTAAATTGAAAGCTCCAGAAATTGTTTTAACCATGGCCACCAGAAAAAGAAGAGGCTCCACATCCACCCCAACCCCACAATATGACGAAAGTAGGTTTGTAAGCTACGAAGCCTCTCAAAGATACAAAAAGCTTGATACCAGACCCTTAATACCAGAAAGGGGAATGGACTACCAGAGGGCGTCATTTGGAGAAGGAGATGTTTATGAGCCCATTCGGGCGATGATTGAGTTAAGGGAGTGGAGAAAATTTGTGAACCCGGAGAAGATAACACCAGCAAACACAACAATGGTGAGAGAATTTTATGACAACTTTCCGGAGAAGGTGGAAAGGGGATGCTTTGTAAGGGGAAGCTATGTGCCTGTGACGGCAGAACATATTAATATACAATTGAAAACAGTTGATGTTGAAGAAAGAAGTGATTGGAATCACTTTAGAACATGGTCTAGAAGCATTGACCACATCGACTGGAATGCCGTTGCAGATACCGTAAGCTACCAAGGAGCTGTTTTTGAGATTGGAAGAAATGGATCGAGAAACCGAGCAGTGCATTCAACAAGATAGCCAGCTTGGCTGTATTTTGTCGATGCGCGTGATTCCATCCACGCTTCACCAGAGTGCCAGAAGATAGGATTAAGTTGATTTATGGAATTATGAAGGGGCTGACAATTGATGTGGGGAAAGAAATAGTGCAGAGCATTGGAGAAATCAGCAGGTTGGTGACAACAGGTGGATTGGGACACGGCTCGCTTATTACCGATCTATGCCACGTGAGTGCGATCCACAACTACCCGGATACTCATGAAAGAAACCAACCGCCGGTGTCCCATGGGATAGTGCACTCCTTTCCGACCACTAGCCCCCCAAGGCGGCGGACGGAGTACAACCACCAGCAGCGGCAGTGTGAGCGCCATGGATGAAGATGAGCACGAAGAGGGGCTCGATATGAGGCGAGACCGACCACCGCCAACCACAAGCGAGAACCTTGAGCACCTGATGGGGCAATTGTACCAACATCGAGAGGAGATGATGCGGACGCTTGCAAGCGATAGTACAAGGGCGGCAAAACAAGGCAACAAATCGACAGTGAGTGCCTTGTTCCACCAACGGTCGACGCATTATCCACCGCCACCACCATTTTAGCCAAAGTCGTAAGTGTCTTTTCTTTTATTTTCTTTGAGTCTTGCACACATTGGGGACAATGTGTGATTTAAGTTCGGGGTGTTTTATCTGTGTGTCATGTTATGTTTTATTTAAGTCTTTTTTTTGTTTTATGTTTATTTTGAGTCACCAAAATTTTTTCTTTTTTGAGTCATAATTGCCTGTCAAAGATCATGTATGCTATAGTTGCTAGAAACACCTAGTGAAGTAAAGTGGAATAATGTAAAGGAATTGAAGCAACTATCTAAACACTTAGGTTAGATATGCCAAAAACTCATAGAATCTGTCTATTTGGAGTTTCTTGCTCGAATTACGCATACTAAATGATAAATGCTTATGTGTTATGATTGCTTGCTATTTGAGGCGAAATAGTTAGGATATGCATGTTAGGGAAATGACTCAGGCACTTCTTTGATAGCCAATTCTGACCACTCTTTTCTATCCCGGACTTTAAAAATATCCCTAGTCACCATTTGAGCCTAAATTTGAAACTTCTTCTTTGACACCATATATTCCACAAATTGTGCCATAAGTGAAAATATGAAATAATGGAGTACATTGTGTTAAAAGAAGAAACAAAAAGAGTGAACAAGTTTGATGCACCCGATGGAAAAGTAATAAGAAAGAGGCAAAGCCTAAGTTTGGGGGTGCCTATTAGTATAATACACTTCACTCTCCCAAACAAAAGAGGAAGGATAGAATTGAAGTGAAGGAAAGAATCAAAAGAAAAAGGAAAAATTGAAAAGCCAAAAGAGCTTATGATCTGAGAAAAATGAGCCTAAATGCCTATCTTTACCAACCCCTACCTAAGCCTACATTACAACCCTTAAAGTTCTGAAGATCTCTTTTATGCATATCTATAATTAGTGGAGAATAGCAAGTAAGCAAGCCATAGGAATTCTTGAATTTATATGCATGATTTAGTATATTGACTTCCATTAAGCATGATGAATATGAGTTTGCGAAATATTTAGCTTCATGTGGTTAGTGTCTTTGAAAATTTCATGCTATATGATTCCTGCATATTATTCAGCTAACCTTCATGTTTTTCTAGTTAACATTTATGCAGCAAAAGTGATCAATGGCAGGGAGTCCTTTTATTTTTCGTTCTTTGAGTCTTGTTATTTTATTTCTTTCTATCTTTGCTCGAGGGAGAGCAAAGGTTAAGTTTGGGGGTATTTGATCGGTGTATTTTATATACACCTTTCGAGTCAGTTTTAGTTAGTCTTTTGTCCCATTTTGCACATATAATTGTCGTATTAGGATATTTTTTCTTTCTTTGGAGTCAAAGTGGTTAAAATGGCCAAATGGCGGAAAATGAGCAAAAAGAGGGCAAAAGAGGAGATGTCAAAGCTGAAAACAGAGAAAGTGGCGAACAAAGCTAAAATCCAGACAGGCGCGGCCTCGCAGCGATCAGGCGCGGCGCCATCATTCGAAGAAGGTGCGAAGATCCAGCGCCGCGCGCCTACTATCGAGGACAGAAGGCTAGCGCGGCACCACCGAAGACCGAAGCGGGGCGCGGCGCCTAAATATCCGAGGAGCTACAGAAGATTCAGCGCCGCGCGCCTCGAGACAGCGAATGGGCGCGGCGCCAAACACCCGACGGATTGCAGAACTTCCGCGCCGTGGCGCTGTCACAGGTGTGCCGACGCGGAAAAATTAGGTTTTTGGACGAATTTCTGGGCCAGGCCTGAAGGAAAAGAGGGAGGCGGTTTGCAGCCTATAAAAGGAGAACCCTAGGCAGTTTTTTAGGGTTCCCCTTCTTGCACAACTCAAGACTTTTGCTAGGAGATTGGATACCATTAATTTAGTAATTTCTTTTCCTTTTTCTTTACTTTATTTCAGTTTTGCATGATGAACATGGAATTAGTTCTTGTCATCTTTATGGCTAGGAACTAATTCTCTTATAGGGCTTTCTATGTTGAACTGCTTGAAACTTATGCTATAAATTAATGCATGCTTATGGTTATTGTTCTTATTGAGAGATCTATCCAATAATTGAGTTGAATTCTTGGTAATTAATTGACAACTAATTATCACTATATGATTTCTAATCAGATTCTGAAAAGGGGGGATTGTGAATATGCTGTAAGTTGGGTAGACATTCTTGAATTGGGGATGAAAATACCTCAATTAGTATGTAGCGTTGATGAGAGACTTAACAACCCTAATTTTGCGCATTGTGCGTGACGGTCAACTAGGTTTTTGTACTTAATCCTCCTATAAAGTTACACTTATCAGCGAAAGTTAGGTAAGGAACGATACTGGGGTTGAGTGTTTATATAACCCTAACGGGAGTATAAAACGATTTCGTAAACCTGCTTTCTCCAAAAGAAGAATACCATAAGTAATGCATTAGCAAGTAGCATAAGCGGATAGTGAGGATACATAGAAGCCCTATTCTCATCACAACTGAAGTAAACCTTTATAATTGAATAGCTTTTATAATTCGTAGTTATAAACAACCAAATCAATTATCAATTCGCCAAATAGATACTAGAAAATAGATAGTTGATACTTGAACCCTAATCCCAGAGGACGATATTCGGTCTTATCTAAGACTATACTACTTGATACGATAACGTGCACTTGCGTTTGAGTGTGTGCATCTTAACGTGCATCACAATGCAATATTTTTCCAACTATATAATTCCTAAAACCCTGACCTTATGGGGAATCTTGGAATCCTTGTACATATTTCACGACACAACTCTTGGAGGCATCAAGATTGAAGACCTAGTTCAAGTTATTTTCTTTTCTCTTTTCTTTGTTTTATTTCAGTTCATGTTGGATTATGTATTAGTTCTTAGCGTGACTATGACTATGAGATAAACACTTAATTAGGGCTTTCCTATTGAATCGTTTGAAACCTTATTTCATGATTTAATGCATTAGTTTGGTTTCTTCCTAACTTGATTAAGATTTATTCAATAATTGGTATGAATGTTTGATAGTTAATTGATCACCAATTATCATAATCTATATGATTTTGAATCGAGAACCGAGATGAGAGATTTAGATATGCTGTAATTGAATAGACATAGGTTAAAATCGCGGACGAAAGTACCCCGATACTTGTGTAGCATTATAGGTTACTGTTCTTAATCCTCCTATGTGGTAAATCCTATCATAGAAATATAGAAGGGTTCTGCACTAGAGTTGAGTGATTATATATCCTAACCGGAATATAAGACAGTCTAGTTAGCCGCTATCTTAACGTAGAAGGAGAAGTCATTCTAGTTGCATTAAGAATTGAATAGAGTGGATAGTTGAGGATATTGGAAGTCATATCTCCATCATAACTGATTAAACCTAAGTAATTTAGTTTAATCTCTGCACTTAGTCTTAGCTATTAGATAAAAATACAAACAAATTAACGTTCACCAAATAGAAACCATAGATTAGATAATCGTTACTTGATAACCAGTCTCTGAGGACGATATTATGTTCTTCCCGAAAAGAAAATATAGATGCAGATACACTCGCAAACTTAAGCTCCAACACGGAAGCTGAGGGTTCTAATATCGAGTCAGTTGTTCAATTGTTGCACTTGGCACTGGATCCCGTAGGTTATGGTGAGGTGAATTCAACTAACCTAACTTGGAACTAGAGGAATAAATTCTTGGACTACCTTGTAAACGGAAAGCTTCTGGAGGATCCAAAAGCATCCAGAGCTTTGAGGACCAAAGCATCCCGGTACTGTGTAATAGATAGAAAATTTTATCGACTGTATTTTATGGTCCCTGTTGACACTCAATTTTGACTCTCTCGTCCAATCATTAACTATAAAATTACATTAAATTTTCCAAATAATTTTAACAATGTTATAATAATAAAATGCAACAATAAAACATTAATACACGCATAAATACGCGATTTAATAATGACACCGTATTTTACGTGCACACCTTGAGTCTCACATCCGCATTCGTCTTTTTAAATACCGATCGACCGGGTTCTTCTTTTGTAAATAAGGTAAAGGGATTCTTTCGCCTCTTGCGTGATATCATATGGAGGAAGACAGTTTCATGAATATTATTCATAAGCCCATTTCCCATTAATTAAAACCCAAACAATTCTTAATGATAATTAATAATAATAAATACGTAAATAAATAAATAATTTAGCAATGACGTCGTGTCAAACGGCATAGTCGCATTTATTAATACGCAAAGCAATTTCATAATTATTGTAGCCCCTAAAGTCGTATTAAGATAATTTAATTTTAGCTTAAATAATGATAAATACGCACAATAAATAAGTTTTTAACGGCGTCACATTGTAAAATATTAAGCACTAATTAAATAGCACACCCGTCTTTATTTTTATAATAATTTAAACTCAAACTTAGACTAATAAAACACCTAGATAATTTAATCACAATTTGAATCTTTTAATTTACCACTAATTAAATAATACACCTAAAACTAATAACACACTACCCAAATTAAAACTAATACCTAATAACTACCAGCCCAACCTTTAGCCCACACCTTCAAACCCGTAAGGCCCAAACGTGCAACCCACACCCGCAGCCCAAATTCCCCTCAGCCTTAAAGACTTTCATCGTCCCTCTCCCTTAAACCTAAAGAACCAACCCTAAAAAAATCAAGCAACCGCCGCACCCCTACACTCCATGCACCCGCGATTCGCGCCGGATAATCCGGCGTACGCTCCCCTTCATCCTCATACTCACATCCGCAGCCTCCCCACAAACTTACCTAAAATAAACATCCAAAATCGTTACCAAATCAAGCACGAATCGCACCAAATCAGTAGTTAAGATCTTACCAAAATCGCGTCTCAAATCGAGGGAGATATCCCAGAGATTACAATAAAATTAGTACCAATATCAGCCTTAAAACTGCCTCAAAACTTGCCGAAATTAGAACCCAAAATCCTAGCTATAAATACATAAATTCCATACATGCAGAAGGCATGTAGAAAAGGACGGTGGTAACACAACAATAGCAAGAATTTCGAAACCTTATTCTCAATCAGTTAAAAACCAGCAGTCTTTCTCCGTGGTTCGCTGTCCAGAGAAGGTAAATCCAAATTCCCTTTGGTTCATTTTATATCGTTGTGCGTCCGTTTATTAAGCGTGCATCGAGTTGATATAAGATGATGGTTGAGCTTGTGTCACGACTGTGATTGTCGATTTGTCTTATTTGTATTTGTGGTAGTTATTACCTGAAAGTATGGAGTCGATTGAGTTATGTCATTCGTGTTCGTCGTAAGGATTGAGTCATTGCTCTGCCCGGTTAAAATCAAATAGCCATATGGGGGCCATGTAAAGTGTCCTAAGTTGTTGTGTATCATGCTGCATCCAGGGGTTGTTCCAGTGGTGTATCTCATTACTTGGCACTATTTGAAATTGACTTGTTGTCAGACGAAGCTATAGCCTTTGTTACGCTCCCCACTTAAAATATTTCTTTGTAGTAGTACATGTATAGGGAATCATCCAATGTCGAAATTGTCTAAATAAGAAGGGAATATGCCTCTGCTTCTCGTTACACATATGCTGAAATTGCTCGCTTAAGATTCTCATGTTCCAGATTTTATGTCTAACACTTTACATTCTGTATGTCGGGTTCAGAATCAGATCCGAAGATTAAGCTAAATTCCATTTAAAATCATCTAGGAACACTTGTGGTTTAGAAATGATTCACAACAGTCGCAAATGTGGGTGTTAAGAAGAGATAACTCGTTCAGGCCAGGATCCTGTCACAAACTAGTCAAAAATTGAGTCTAACTAACAAAGATGGATCTAAAATCTGTCTTAGCTTGTTTAAATGTCTATGCTGCTTCTAAGAGCCTCATGAGTGTAACGTGCCCTGTTATGAATTGGTAAAGGGGATCTAGGTTCAGGTGTCGACAATAACACATCTTAAAGGATAATGTAATATGAATTGATCTCTAGTAACGCATGCCCTAAGGTATACTTCAAAAAATGGTTATTCATTGGCATAGCTGCGGTATCCTGTCTACTGGAACTTCTCCTGCATATCTGCACACACTAGGACAACACATGTTAGGGATAAGTAGTTTTATGCTTGCATATCTATCATTTAAAGAGCCAAAGTATTGGTAGATCAATATGCAGAATTTTCTCTATTAGTCCTTATGTGCGTTGTGACATCTTTCTTTTAATAGGGAATATATGTAAGTACCTATGTTGCCTATTATAAGGAAATATTCTTTATGTCTCTTGTGGCTTAGTTTATAAAAGAAGCATGCTCGTTTGGTACTCATTTAGATCTGAATGTTCAAACACTGAGTCTTTATCTAGTTGTGTTGCCTCTTTTCTGCTTCTTCCCAAGTAGAGACGTGTAGTTCGTTCCCAGAACTCTTTCTAGTATTGTATCTCTATTGAGATTTGCATATCCCTCACTGTTATTGCATCACGAAAGGTGTCGGGCCTATCCCATTTGCAATTGTTTCTTATTGTTCACCTTTCGGCTATAATAATTGGGGCTTGCCTATTAGTATTGTTGTTTCTTTGCATTTACCTCCATGACAACTTATTATCGCTAAGCCCATTCATTTGCATTTCTTCATGAAGTTGTTGTTGGGCCGAACATCTGAATATACATACTGTTTTGGGCCCATTTCTCTTTCAAATTGTGGAAAAGAAATGATATAAACATGTTGAATTTTATAGCAATGAGTTTATTAGGTAATAATGCAGTAGTATGTTTTCCTTTTATTCGTTTCTTAGGTTGTTGTGTGCGTCTGGGCCTGTTTTATGCCATAATGTGTTTAGGACCATTTCATAGTAAAATGTTTCATGCAGAATACAAGTTCTCATTTTCTTTATAAAAACGTGCATCTCTTAATTCCCTAATGTTACTAAATTTACAATAATTAGTTCATGTATATGTCTCAATTCATATGAACATTTTATTTACTTGCATTAGTGATGAGCTTGGGATGCATACTAATCCTTTTATTTTCCTTATTTTACATAAAATGCATCGGAGCAAAAATGAAGAGTTTCACGGCGAGACTCATCACGACTTTCGTCAATGAAGGCCCGCATCTACATCCATCGCGTTCCCTCCTCGGCAATTCCTAGAAAAACAAAATAGGACGGAGTCATCTGCTTCAATTTCTTTACTCTCTTAACCTCCTTGCCTCATTTTATGTCTTTATTTGTTTATTGTAATTCTATTATCTAACTTTGTAATTAACATGATATCTAGAATAATTAGTTTTTGAACATATAAATGGGGAAGGTAATTTAAAATTCATCGCTAGTATCCAAATTTCAGTTTTTATAGCTGGAAAGCAGTCAAGAATAAAGTAAACCTCTAAGTCTTGTCTTTTAGGATTGTCATGCATGTCTAAATTTTGCCAAAATAATCTAAACAATTTAACTTGCATCATAAAACCAACGCTTTATTTCTTATTAAATCCATAACAAATTTTCTCCTAAACTCTTATCTAACATTACATAGGAAATTTATTGTGCATAATAAGAACCATCTTAAGTTTTTTTGCATATCATATTGTACGCAGGTTAAGTAGGATTAATTTAGCTAGCAAGTATATATATTTAGTCCATAAATCAACTTTGCATCATTTACATTATAAATAATATAAATGCACACTTTTAAACTTTACATGTATTTTTATAGCATTAGTCTTATAAACTTTTTATCAACATGCCTCCTTTTGTAAAATACTTGAAGCGTCTTTTATATTTTCAAAACATGCATTTTCCTTAGCATAAATAATTAACCTAGGTTTGTCAGGACAACCGCAAGTTAGCGGATCTTAGAGGGTGTCTAACCCCTTCCCTCTAGATTAATAAAGAACCCTTACCCAAAATCTCACACTATTTTAGCAGACCATAAAAATGGAGTTAGTGTTGACTTTAATTTAGTTAACATTTAGGTGTCCTAATTCACCCAAAATAATTAGGTGGCGATTCCGCAAACCCTAGCACTACCTTTCGCACTATTTTATCATTTTTAACACCTTATTTTATTTTCTAACATTTTATTAAGCAGGATTCGCTAAAATAATGTCGCGGTCGAAAAAGGGCGTGACAGTCCCTTAGCCTGGTGCGTAGGCCCCGAAGAAGCTGATTACATAATGAAAAAAAATTCATGAAGGCATATGCGAAAATCATTCGGGAGTGGAATATTTAATGAGAAAACTCATGAGAGTCGGTTATTACTGGCCACGAATTGAGGAAGATACAAAAATATTTGTCAAGAAATGTGATAAGTGTCAGTGTCATGCACAACCATTACACCAACCAGAAGAAGAATTGCACTTGGTTGTATTCTCATGACCGTTCATGAAATAGGGGATGTACATAGTCGGACCCTTGCCAGCGGCACCAGGACATGTATGTCAAGTTATATTTATTACTGATTATTTTTCTAAATGGGTTGAAGCTGCAGCTTATGCAAAGCTCCAGGAGAAGGATGTGATGGAATTCATTTGTCGTTTTGGTATCCCAAAGGATATAACTTGTGACAATGGCCGGAATTTTATTGGGGCCAAAGTTACAAAGTTCCTCGATGACTTGAACATCAGGAGTATCACCTCCACTCCCTACAATTCCACTGCAAATTGTCAAGCAGAATCAACAAACAGGATCATAATCCAAAACTTAAAAAAGAAGTTGGAAGCTGCCAAGTGAAACTGACCTTCTATGCTACCGAATATTTTATAGGCATATAGAACCACTGCAAAAATGTGTACCGAAAACACTTCTCTTTCCTTGGTTTATGGTACAGAGGCCTTGACTCCGGTAGAAGTTAGGACTCCCAGTTTGAGGTATCTCCGGGCAGAGGATAAATCAAATGTAGAATCAATGTCCGTGCACCTAGATTTGCTCAAAGAATATTGAGTTCTTGCATACATCTAGATGGTATTCCAAAAGCAAATAATGGAACAATACTGATACTTCAAATTCGAGGACTTAGTGCTTCGGAGGATAACTCAGTGTACATGAGAACATAATGCGGAAAAAATTGATGCAAACTGGGAATGTCCATACATCATCACTGATATCGCCGGTAAACGAGCTTATCAGCTGACAAACCAACAAGAAAACACACTTCTTAGTAATTAAAATGTAAACCATTTAAAGAAGTATTATGTGTATTAATATGAAACATGCACTGCACTCTTTTTTTTCGTTCGATTTTATTTCAATTGAGTTTTTTCGTTAAGATTTTTAATAAGGTAGCACCCACAGATAAGCATGTTGATAGTCTTGCTACCGAGGAGAGCTATCCAGTATCCGGGTCCTCATAGCATGAACTCTTAAACACTGGGGGTCATATATATCCGGATATAGGTGAAGAAGATTTTATAGAAATTTTAGCGCTTCAAATAAAAGCGCCTGATATTGGGGACTTTCCAGATGCTGGGGACTACCCAGATTTTTAAATTATATGTAACCGGACTGACCACACTAACTGGCAGCCGAATTATTCTTGTACTTGTCTTCACATT
This sequence comes from Przewalskia tangutica, assembly GCA_029844215.1. Lineage (NCBI taxonomy): Eukaryota > Viridiplantae > Streptophyta > Magnoliopsida > Solanales > Solanaceae > Przewalskia > Przewalskia tangutica. The sequence continues at coordinate 97,668,938 of CM056738.1, read as the reverse complement.
GTAAGTAAAAAGAATTAATGAAATTTTCCTTTTATGATTAATAAATCTTTGCCATCACGAGCATAAAAATGTATGTTGACTTAAACATATCGAAAATTTCATGTCATAATGAACATGAGACGTCCTCTTCTACAACACCATTAAAAATAAGGGTCATCTCTTATTAAGAACCGTAACAAAAAATAAAAGTTAAGGCTCCAGATACTAAAAGTACCAAAGTTTTAAGTTGACCGGAACTAAGGCAAGTCCGGAACCAACTATAAAGGCCACGAGAAGTTCCGATATAAGATGAAAAAATACATCATTCGGAGTATATTCAAGTTTGATGAAAAGTTCTTTAAAGCTTCCAAAGCTTAGTATCTGCCAGTTGTAAAGTAACCTTTAAAATAAGGTTTCAATTTATGAAGCAAAGAAGTCATAATCAACAAATAGACTCGCAGAAGTAATAATAATTTGCTTCTAAAAATGAAAACATATAATCGATACCTTGAAAAGAATTGCGGAAAAGTAAATTCTTTCATTCATATTTATTTGGGCTTAAGTCATCTCGGTTACAAAAGATAACAACTGAACCCAAAAGTGACCCGATAGCATTTAAAAAATAAGAAAGAAATTAAAACTTGTGCGAAAGGTTACGGTACGCCCACTCCATGGTCCATCGGGGGTGTTTCAAATGTTACTAATAAAATAAAAAGATCAAAAGGTCAAACAGGGAGGGGTTGGGCTCATCACCGGCTTCCACATCTTAATCATCTCTATTCCTATGAAGAGCTTTCAAGGATAGCTCAGCATCGTGAAGGTCAATCTCTGCGTCTAGGAGTTTAGAATGGATATCAATTCCTGGTTTGTTGGCTTCTTCATGGGTATCCGCGCGACTCTTCAAAACTGTCAAATTCCAACAAAGCTTCCATCTTTGACATTTGGCTTGGAGTTCAGCGATGGTATGTTCGAAGATATTTAGCTGCCTTTGGGCACATAGGAATTGGTTAAGACTGGAAGAGAATTCTCCCGGTCATGTAGTGAATCAACAACATCCTGCAGACGTAGCCAGAGAGAGTCTTGAAGAGAGCCCGAATATCTGAGATCAGCTCTAAAGTATTCAACTTCTGCCCGAAGGTATTGAATGTCCTCCTTCAAATTCTTTTCCTCCAGAGATGGGGCCATCACCCTAGTTAGATCCACAGTAGATAGTGCAGTAGTATGTCCCCATACAAGGGAATTAAAGCCGGTGAGAAGGCAAGGATATATGAAGAACAATTAAAAAGAGGAAATATTTTACATGCAAAAGTAAGCGTGCAAGGTGTGCAAGAGAAGCCTCTAGAGAGGCGTTGGGATATTTTCGGGGAGTAGAAGTGTGTCTTGACCTCAGGAATTAGGAATCAAGTTGTGCTTAGAAGGGTCAGCCGGGGGAACAATTATCTCAGTCTCTGAAACATCACGTAGAGGACTCTCAGGACGAGTGCTTTCATCATTTACCTTCTCTTCCTCGTCGATTTGAATGATGCCAGTTTGTGCCTCTGCTTGTACCTTTTTCCAAAGCTTAATGAGCCAGCGGTGGTTCCTGACCTTGGAATCAATTTCCACCAGGGTCACGAGAACTTCTTATTGAGTTTTCCGCTTTCGGTTACTGGAAGCAGACTGAAGAATGTTGGACAAAGTGACTACGCGGGAAGTCACCTTTTCGGCTGCAAATTTCCTTGTCGGGAGCCCTTCGGATAGAGTAAATAGAATAAATAGGAATTCCTGAGAAATCGGGGATGAAAAGTTAGGATTAAAGCTTATCGTGGTATTTTACCTTTCACCATTTAGAAGTAATATTTTTTCACGACCGGGTGATGTCGGGGGAGGCACAGAGAAGATTAACAACCCAGTCGAAAATTCTTTCAATCAGTTAGGGCTCAACTAAATCGGTGTGAAAATGCAATGATTACATAAGAATGCTTAATTCATTTATTTAGAACAAAAATAAATAAGTTTGTGTCTAAAGATACTCATGGGAGATGTTCCACTCTTCAGGGAAATGATTTGAATAAGGTTAATGGATTTGGTCAGTCTTGATCAATGTAAACCGGGTTAACCAAACCTCGACCAAAATCATCTTCAACATTGATGAGGATACGGATTCCGCGGGGGTATAAATGGATAATTCCACCCAGAAAAACCGGAGAGTAGTAAATAAGGAAAAGGCGATCAATGGTGAATGGAGTGTTAGTATTATCGTCTTGCATGTGCATGTAGTATAATAATCTCTAAATTTATGGAGCAACTTGACCCAAGAAAATTCTATATCGACGACAAATGTCTTCGATGATTTTTGGGCTAGAAATTTTGAAACCAATAGTAAAAGGGTATGTGTAAGCCATGGAAAACCCTTCAACATGGTGGTGCACTCGGTCCACTGGATCAACTGCACTAATGACTGCGTCGGAGGTGAAGTTACAATCTTTCATAACTTCAGGGAGAATTTTGACAGTTGTCATGGATTCAATTTCTTCAACATTTCGGAGTTCCCTTGAACACGAAAATCTTCTGAGAAATCGAAACTAGAAGGAAGAATTTCTGCATCAATGGAGTGCAAGTCAATTTCTTGATTCTTATGGGAAATATGTTCTTTCCTAAGACGACTATTTGGTAGACCATTGTTTTTTTCAGGAGAATGTGAATGAGAAGACTTAGTGAATGGCATTATGGAAGAAAAATTGAAGAAGGAAAGAAAGTTTATGAAGATTGTAAATTTGAAAAACATTGTAGTTGCCTTATGTGTGGAGATTTGGCCTATTATTTATGGTATGAGAATATAACGTTTGGAAATGAAAATGTGTGCATCATCATTGTAATACTTCACATCGATCAGAGCAATTGTTCAGTTGCCTCCGTTTTAGAAGCATTGACGATATGTGACATTCGATATTTCTTCAATCAGTGTGTTTCAAATTTTCCGCCGAAGTATAGAGTTTTCATTCACTTTTCGGGCGTGCAAAGGTTACTCCTAGAAAGTGCGAGGACTATTTGTATGAGGCAAAATTTATATTAGACAATTGTACGAATTATGAGATGACACGTGGAGTATGATGCCGAGTCAAGTCCAGGTCAGCGTGAGCGCTACCAATAATACATGACCAGTGCCGGGAGCGTTGTACGCATATGTGGTATCGGTAACCCGGAAGGTCAGGAGAGCGCCTGAACCATAACGGACAATCGTTAATGAACCGGCCATACGTCTTCCAATAGGACATTAATAGCATTTACGGAGATACTAATTGTCTAATTATTACAACATTCATTCTCTTGTATTAATGAGGATATATTTTGTGGGAGTGTGTACCCGTAAAGCTCATGTATAAATAGGACATATAGTTCTATTGTAAATCATCAAATTAAAGTTATTACAATATATTTTCTCATTCTCTCTCGTTTATTGTGCTTTCATACGAGTTGCGAAGACTTTACCCAAGAGCTAACACAAGGCTCAGGCTAATTATTACTTTATTTGTCTTAATATTATTTACTTGCAGAATACTTTATTTAGCATTATTGACAAATTAGTCACTTGAGATTCACGTGTCCTTGACCACGTATACAAATTCAATTGTATTATTTTACGGGTAAACAATTGGGGCAATATAATTAATTGTCCTGTAAAATATCGTGATCGCGTTGTTATCTTATTTTTTCTCATTTTATCTTTACTTATTATCTAATAATCTTATTTTATTTTTTATCCTACCTTTTTATAGTAGTTCTATCCCGTGCAATACTTTTCTTGTGGGTTTATCTTCCAAATTATTGATGTGTGACATTATATAATGACATCTAAACAACACAATACGATACAATGCAACACAATACAATATAATACGATAAATTATGAAACGATGTGTAACAACCATCGAAACATAATGTAAGACTCAAATTTATTTGTATGATGACATATTCTTTTGAAGTGATAGCCAACCAAAAATAAATTAAAAATAAATTAACTAAACAGTCATAGGTTGCTCCTCCCTTAACCAACGGTCCCGGGTTCGAGCTTGGGTACGGAAAAATTCTTCTTAAAGGAGTGCTTCTCCCCGAATGAATCCCTACGCGGCGAGAATTCAGATATAGTCGGGCTCAAATACGGGTAGCGGACACCGGGTGGGAAACAAAAAAAAACAGCCAAGGGACCAATTTGAACTATACAAAGACAATAAGTACTAAACTGAAACATTTGAAAATCTGAAGGGACCAAAGTGAGTTTCATCCAGATCTTCTTATTTCTTTGCTCCTCTGTTATTCAAGAATAAAAAAAATGGCGATCCAAAAAACCCACAAAGGGAAAACAAAACCAAGATCCCCAACTCTCATACTCACAGTTTCCATTGCAACCATAACTTTACTATACATTGCTTCACCATTATTTTCCCCAAATGGGTTCTCTTTTTCTACTTCAAAAAACTCAGTATATTCAAAGAACAATAATCGTAGAACACATAATGGACCTCATAAGTATCTTTATTGGGGCAATAGAATTGATTGTCCTGGAAAACATTGTGATACTTGTGCAGGTTTAGGTCATCAAGAATCAAGTCTTAGGTGTGCTCTTGAAGAAGCTATGTTTCTTCAGAGGTGACATTTATTGGATTTTTGTATCTCAATTTTGTTTTCCCTCTTTTGGGTTTCTTGATATTGGTAATAAATACAAACAACATAATCCCACAAGTGGGGTCTGGAGAGTGTACCTCTACCTTTGCGGGGTAGAAATGCTATTTCCAATAGACCCTCCGCTCAATTCTTGATATTGGTAATGTTTAACCTTGTTTTTGAAATTTAAGTTGAAAAGTTTTAATCTTTTCTATGTTGAAGTGGTTTTTACTTGCTAGATGCTTTACATAAGCCCGAGTTGGAAAAGGAAAATGTTGGTCTTTCACATAGTGTAGGGGCTTCATTTTATGGCGGTTGAATTGTGACCACCTCATATAAAACAAGGGGGGAGGACTTTTATTTTCTTATATTAGGTGTTCAAAATGAAGCAATTTACAAAAATTGTTGCTCTTTTGACCTGGGAGTATGCTAATAGCATTTGTTGATTGAAGCAATTTACTAGAATGGCATGTGATGACTGCTGCAATTTGCAATGTGCTGTGTTTTTGGAAACAGCCTCCTTACCTTCAAGTGGTAGGGGTAAGGTCTACGTACACATCACCCTCCCCAACCCCACTTGTGGGATTACACTGGGTATGCTGTTGTTGTTTGTTTTCTCGAGATTCGGTTGTGAGCTTCCATATAATCAAGGTCAATTTGTGCTGAAACTTCGGAATGATTTGCTTAAATGAATTCTCCATCTTTTGGATTAGTCAGCTGTTTCGATGAGCGATTTTGATCTTTGGATTAAATTTCACTACAAGTAGTCAACGAGCATAATATGTTATCTACCATTCTTCTTGTGTTTATGCTAGTGAAAGAAAATTTGTTCCCATTCAAAGATGGTCTTCTGAGTGTGTGATTCTAACCCCAGTTTCATTTGGTCATCCTAGGATTGTTTATGCTAAGATTATGGGCATAAGACTTGACATGCATGCAACAATTAGTATATATTACAGTGAATTTGGATAACCTCATATTTCTGTGTATGCAATCCCATGACATTTGGTTATGGAACCAAGGCATTTAATGATGTGTTTAACAGCCCGAGCATTTTTATTTTCTTATGAAAGATATATTTGAAGTTCTCCTTATCTAAGGGTAGGCTATTGCTTGTTGCAGGACATTTGTTATGCCTTCGAGGATGTGTATCAATCCGATCCACAATAACAAAGGGATTCTTCATCGGCCCAATTCAACTTCTGAGGAAAGGTGAGTTTTCTGTATCATTGGCATATTGTTGTACATTGATTAGGTTGCATCCACTTCTGAGGAAAGGTGCATTTTCTGTGTTAACGGAAAGGTAATGTTCGTTAATTAAGTTTCATCCAACAATATGTAAAATATACCATCAGAAAAAATGATAAATTATTTTTTATCATCAATTTTCTGATCTGTACATTTTACATACTGTTGGATACGACCTAATTAACGAACTCTACCTTGCCATTAATACATAAAATGCACCTTTCCTCAGAAAATTGATAAATTGTCTCTTATATAACTCATCAAGAAAACATAAATAGATAAAATGTCTCTTAAGAAAATTTCTGGTCTTAAAGAAGATAATCAAAATAGAGCTGCAGTATACACGTGTGATGATCGTAGTCTTGCATGAGCCTATAAAGTAGTTACAGTTCAAATATTGTTGTTTCAATTGTACCTAAGCTGCAAAGAATTAGGTTATGTATGCTAATGTGATCAGAAGCGGATCTAGGATTTCAGTTTTATAGGTTCAAATTTAAGTTTTTAGCATTAAAGGGATTATATATTTAAATTTAAGGGTTCATATCTACTATTTGTTGCAATTTTAATTAATTTTGCACATTAATTTATTCTCTGCATCAAAAGTACTGGTTCAGATGAGCCCAAGAACATAGGAATGCTACTTTTATCTTTTTTTTTGGGTTACCTGGTAAATAAATTCTCTTAACAATATTAGCTTAGAGACTTACTATATGTCCATCTAATTATCAGGTGGGCAGATAGTTCGTGTGCTACGGATTCTTTATATGATGTGGATCTCATCTCTGACACAGTACCTGTAATTTTGGACAACTCCGAAATGTGGCATCACGTCCTGGCAACGAGCATGAAGTTAGGTTCTAGAGGGGTTGCCCACGTTGAAGGAGTTAGTAAGACTGATCTCAAAGAAAAAAGTTTGTACTCAAACATTTTGCTTATCAATCGAACTGCAAGCCCGCTTTCATGGTAAACTTACTTTTTTGTTTGTTTCCTTTATAAACTAGTTTGACTTTAGGTACTGGCTTGTGTGCTAACTTTCATTTGCTAGGAGAAAATGGAGCTTGTAATAGGGGATAATTTGTTAATTTTTTTCTGACTTTTAATGTTGGACCTGCTTTTGAGTTCTAAAAGATTTACTCTACAATTTAATCATTCAGGTTTGCAGAATGTAAGGATAGGAAAAATCACAGCTCCATTCTTCTGCCATATTCCTTTCTTCCTTCAATGGCTTCGGAAAAACTACGGCGTGCAGCAGAACAAGTTAGTTAACTTCATGTCTTTTTAACTTTTTAATTAACTACTTAAATTTACACTGGCTCTATCATCTCTGTGTGAAAATAAACTCATTAACACTGTTTTCTCATAGCAGTAGAACTAGATTGCTACATCTTCGACTTGTTTTCTCTATAGGTTGAGTCCACGGGATTAAATTTCATACATCATATTTTGAAGGTTTTTTGGTTTAAAACTACAAATGCATCTTATAGTTTTTTCCTCTAATTGCTTCCTTATATAATATGTTTCTAAGTTTCCCTTTGTTGCATAAGTGGGAGAAAACGACAAAATGGTCCCTTATGTTTGAGGGTCGGTAAATATTTGACGGAGACTAAAATTATTAATTTTGGCAAACTTAAAGGACAAAAACTGTTCAGCGTATACTTAAGGGACTATTTTGAACTTACACTCAAACATAAGGGGGACAAATTTTTTTTTATTTTCTCCATAAGTGGCTGTGGAAGTTTATTGACTTATGGCCATGGTCCATCTCGCCCAGTGCCATTGTTTTGAGACTACTAGAAGATATCCTTTCCTATAATTTGATGGATTCCGTCATTTCTGTAGATCAAGAGGCTGCTTGGTGATTATGATGCTATGCATGTTCGAAGAGGTGATGTTCTAAAGACAAGGAAGGACAGGTTTGGGGTTCAACGAAGTTTGCACCCCCATTTGGACAGGGATACGCGTCCAGAGTTCATTCTATGCAGAATAGCAAAATGGGTCCCGCCTGGGCGAACCCTTTTTATTGCTTCTAATGAGAGGACACAGGGTTACTTTTCTCCTCTGGCTGCGAGGTTAGTGATCTTTTAACTCTTTTTTAAATCTTCCGATCTTCTAATTGATCTTTGTATGCTATACAATAGTAATATGCTCTTTTTCTTTTGGTTGCTTGAAGCTTTATAAACTCTTTTTTCCTTATGGTATTCCTAGAACTTATTAGCTTTACACTATAGTACCTACAGTGTCCACTGTCTTTTCTTCCAAAAACATGCAGGTGACTAGTATGTAAGGACTTCTCAGTTTAATATAAGGGAAATTAGCACTTTTAGTCCCTCAAATATTGACAAATTCTGATTTTGCTCCTTGTGATTTCCGATTAAGCACATTTGACCTTCAATTTATTGTTAATTGAAATGTATACTTTTGATTCCTGTCTGTAAATCTTCACAAATTTGACGAACTATTAAGTGCTAAACCATTCAATTATTGATGTATTATGTTAAATTTGTGCTATTACTCCATATGTGAGAATAATATAATTCTAAAAATCACATATTTCCTATATAAAGGGATCAATAACACACATTTTAGTTTAATTGAAGGTGAAATGTGTTTGTCAAATATTGTAAGGATCAAAATCAGAATTCATGAATAATTGAGGGACCAAAACTGCAATTATTCCTTATATTAAGTTTCCGAGAGTGTCAGATTTCAATCTGAAGAAACTTTGCATCAAAAAGCTAGATCCTTTCGATTATATCTTCAGCAATATCCTCAGAATTGAGGGACCAAAAGTGCAATTACATCATTAGCACTGCCTGCTATAATATTTTTTGTGTTATCTACTATTTTCAGGTACAAGGTGGCCTATTCCTCAAATTATAGCAGCATTTTGGATGCATTAATTGAAAACAATTACGAGCTCTTCATGATAGAAAGGCTTATTATGAGGGGAGCAAAAACATTTATCAAAACAATGAAAGAGGATGATACTGATCTCAGCCTCAGCGATGATCCTAAAAAGAATACCAAGAAATGGGAAATACCTGTTTATACAAGAGACAACCAAGAATGTTAGCTCTCACTCAGTTTTTGTTCTTCACTTGTAAAGCAAAATCTTGTGGTTTTCTTTGTGAATGTTTTAGGTACTAGTTGAGAGAATAGCTTGTTTCTACATGTTGTATAATATGATATGGCTTTAGTTGAAGACATGCAATACTGATTGAATCATTCTTTGTTCATGAAAATGGTGTTGAGGATCAAGAAATGTTAAATTTATATCTACACTTGCCTAAAGAATTGTTATTTCAAAAGAGAAAAGATTAAAATTTGCGCATCATCTCCTCTTACCGGGAAAGCAAGAGGCATTGCATTGATATCTTTGTTCTCTTTTAATTATTTATATCAATTTTTAATCTGGGGTTTTTCCATTCCCGAGGCTCTATCAGCCTCTTCTATCTTATATGTACATTTGCAAAACCTCCAGTCTAATTGTGCTCTATCTATAAGTTGCTTGCTGTTTACACTCGTAATAGCTTAACAAAAATTAAAAGATGAAAAGAGCTCTTTGTTTGTGTGCTATTCCAAAGTGCTGCTAGGCCAGAGGCTCTTCCACAATGAAATCTCTTTGTCACTATATAGCTTTCTGATTCCTCCATAAGAACCATCTGCTTCATTGCCCACTTCTCTGTGATCTTTTTTGTTTATTACTGTTTGCCTCCATCTCGATCCGGGGGTGTACTGTTTGAACTCCAATACCACTGTTTCTGTGAATATAGCTAGTCGTGAGAATGGTAATCTTGATATTTCCCCTCAACACACGTACTAGTTGAAGACATAATTAAATAAAAACGTATTTTTCTAACAGTTTAAGCTTTTAGATGAGATAGTCACAGTTCAACGGTACTTAGTGGAGAAAATGGAAAAGCCAATGCGTCTTCAAAGACCATACAACATGATCTCTTAGTCTTCTACTCTTCGCATAATAGACATCTTTTCTGCTAAAAATTCATCCTGGAGTCTAGTACATTTTAGGAAGTGAATCACATGTTACTTAATGATATCCTTGCAACAAAAAATCAAGCACAATTTTATAGTATTTGCAATTACCAGTTTTACTCTAATCATGCATAGCATGACAAAAAAAGAATAAACCAGATATGCAATTATAGTTCTGGAGCTATTTATGATGGAAGAATTACCAGAAACTACACCTAACTTTTACCCCTCCATATGAATTTTTATCACAACGGAGCTATCTACTTCAAAGAAACATTGAATTTATCGCCTTCCCTTTTGGGATTCGACAAGTATACTTCAAAGTTATATAACTTACCACTGGCATGACAATGGCAATTCAACTTGCTGCCACTACAAGATTCCAAGTGTCCAACAACTCCATACCACCAACCTGCAGAACAAAGATCAGATTTTTTCGAGTATATTTCAATGGGAATAAGATGAAAAACAAAGTCATGGAATCAAGAAAAAGTGCTATATTCTAATGAAAAATGAGGAGTAAAGGGAAAAAAATAGCATACCATATGGGAACTCTTTGCTTTTTCTCCATTGAATCTCAAAGTGATCATCAGGTTTTAGATCATTTAAGCAATCCGATACATGAAGAACATACGGAGGAGTACCAACAGTTAGTGCTCTTAGTCTATTCCATTCTATGCCTTCCTCGATTATTCGCCTCCCATGTGCTGGATACCTGCAAATTTAATCCATTCACGGTCAGGCAAAAGGGCTAAAAGAATAATCTTCAATACATATAACTATAAAGAAACTTCCTCATTCAGGGCTAAAATTTAGAAGAATTAACCTAAATAGCCGTCCACACAACCACTTAAACTAAAAATAGCCGGCTGATGTATGATATACAATGTATAACCCTGTGTATACCAACTAGGAAAAGTAAACAGTAAATCTGGCCAGCTATTTGCGTAAAGATTACCTTGCTCTAAAAGTATTTGTGCTACAATCATAGCTAACTTCAGCATCATAGCAAGATAGCATAAAACCAACAAGTCCATTCTGCACCTTAAAAAGAAAAAGCATGATCCGTCAGCTTTTAATTCAAGAAATACTAAAAGAATCAACTTTTATCAAAAAAATAAATGACAGTAAAAACTATAGGTAACAACCAAATGTAGGTAATCTACTACCTATGTTGCTCGGACTTTTAAAAATGTGCGTGTCGGATCCTCCGTGCATTTTTCGAGGATCCGTGTATTTTTGAAAAGTTCGAGTAACCAACAGGTAAATTCATGCTGCCATTGTGGAAATTCCATATAAAGTCGGTGTACAGAGGTTAAACTCGTTTGTGATTACCTCGCGGTTAAAAACCTGAGCCGGGAACCAAAACTTGCCAGACTCAAGGGAGAGGTACCAATCCATGATTGAGCTCATTGCTGAAGAATTTCTAACTTTGCTGTTATTTTCACTTCCTTTTGATCTGTTCCATAAAAATTGCCAAATATCTGATATTTCAAATAAATCTTTCTTTTTTCTTGAATTCTCCAAGAGGGAATCTTTATTTCTTAAAGCAATGTAGCATTGCCATTCTCTATAAGCAGCAGAACCAATCAATTCACCCCATTTTTGCTTCATATGTTTCTCCCACAAATGATCACTTGTGCATTTTTCTCTTAAAGAATTACAAACTGCAGCCATATTACAAAGACCATTTGGTTCAAGCCTCTCAAATATACATTCCAAAGTCAAATCAGGCAAATCTAGTAAAGAAATTTCCTCTTCTTTTTCCACAACATTCTCTAATTTTGACTTAACATGACTTCTCATTAGTGGCAAATTCAAGAAACTAATAGCATTTCTGCCTTTTCTGAACCATAAAGCTAAAAACTTTAAAAACTGTTCACAAAACCATAAATTTGAGAAAGCTCCCATTGTAGGAAGTGGCTTGAGAAATGACTTAGAAAGTAGTAAAATGAAAGAAAAACAAGAAATCAAGACAAATAGCATTGAATACAAAAAAGTTTGTTTTTTAAACTAAGCCAAGACGACTCAAGAACCTGTAGAGAGACACGCTAGTTTTAAATATAGTGAATGTGAAAATTTGACTGAGTTTTCAAAAGGGGTTGTAGCCAAAAGTACAATTAAAGAAAGGGGGGCATTGGTAGATATCACAGAAGACAAGCTTTAATTGTTGAGACTCACAAAACCACAAAAAAGACTGATGAAAAAACCAACAATAAAGAGGTTGGTTCTTTAATGTTTTGGTATACAATTACAGTGAATTGCCCACCATCTAAGAGGAGAACAAAACTTCAATTATGAGGGTGACATATTCGGATGATTTGATCACTAAACAACAACAATAACATTAACAAATGAGACTATTTTGAGAGATAGAGAGGTTGTTTCCGATGATTTGATCACTAAACAAACTCAAATTTTATGAACTTTGGTAATACCAATCTTGAGTTTCCCTCAAGTGACAGTGAAAGACAAACAACACAACTTTTGTTTATACCTATCTCATATATAATAATACCACCTGTCCAAGAACCGGAAAAGTACCAAAAATGGTTCAAAAAATTTGACAAATTTTATAAAATGATATTGGAAGATAGTTGAAGATGAGGGTGAATACAAAGTTGGATCCTCAGTTTCATCTAAGAATTTGTTAGGACTAAGAAAATGTTTCTCTTTTTAAACTACTACTAAAATAACATCCTACAAGGGTCAATAGGTAATGTGGGGAAGACTTTAAAGTAACAAAAGACTTAGGTAGCTGATTTTTTTTTTTTTAAAAAAAAAAAAAAGTAGGTGTCACAGTTCACCTAGGGATCACCCATATAGTTATTATGAGACCTCATAGAAAAGGTAGGTGACAGTTGCCTAACTTCTACTAAACTACAACAATAGTACCACAAACACACCATGTGGACTTAAAATAATTTGGCAGCCAAAAATATGAAGAAAAAAGTCGGTTCCAATTTCCAAATATTAGTCGTTTTAGCAAATTAAGATAGACGTTTTAAAAACAATTATTCATTACTGGTTCAATTAGTAGTGTTAATTATGATGTGATGTTCAATGAAAGAAAATGATTATATGGATACTCTTATACTAACTATTAAGTTCTTTTTGCAAAATAAAAATAAAAATTGAAAGACAAATAATATAAACAGGAAATTCGACTATGTTATTTAATGTTCAAATACTTTCACAGCATTGGTGGACAAGTTTTTATGTGGTTTAAAGAAGCAACATTAAAAGCTTCTTTTATGTTCATTTTCTGTATTTTTTTTCTCGACTTTAATACCCTCACAATAAGGTTGTGACTTGTGATTATTGTAGGGCTGGCCAGTGGGCCGGGCCCATTGGAATCGGGATCGGCGGGCTTGGGACGGGCTCGGGACGGGGTCGGAACGGAGAGGAGGGGCGGGGTCGGGTTGGGGCGGGTCAGGCGGGATCGAGACTAGCGGGACGATATTGTGTCCCGTCCCGCACTGGCCCCGGCGATGGAGTCGGATGGGTCTGACCGACAGGCGTTTTTTTAAATTTTTCCACTAAATTAAAAATATTAAATTACTAACAAAGTAACATATAGTCATATAGTGATAGTCATAGACTCATATACTCATATTATACTATTATAATATTATACTCATATATATATTTATAAACTAAATAATTAAACAAAGACAAGAAGAGTGTAAAAAAACATCCCAAGAAGTTTTTTTGTCTCTTATATTATTAATTATTTCATTGAAATATACAAGATTAATTACAATATTGTAGTGTCTTGTTGTTGAAAAAAATTGCAAAGACATAGAAAAATTAAAAATTGCAATGAAATAAATTACCAATTTGAAAATACTTTTTCTAGTTTCTTTATAATTTCGTGTGGTTCTTCGGTTGAAATTGGTATATCTTGGTCAAATTGTTCCACGTCGCTACTCATGCCTTCAGATAAGATGTCGTTGTAGTTTTCGTCTTCTTCTTCGCCCGTTAATCTGACCTTCTTCGCTACGCTCGTATCCAATCTCTGAATAATCGCCATCTCCAAGCCGCTCAGGTTAATGAGTGTCGTGCTCTCCTATTTGAAATCATGCGAGAAAAAGCGCTTTCGAGCGATTGATGACGCCGAATGTTCAAAATATCTCGCCATCATTGAGTGTCGGAAATGTCTTCTCATTCTCGCACGATATTTCAAAGAAGTCTTCATTTTCGTCTTCATTGACAAATCGCTTGGTAAGGTAAAGTACTCTGAAACAAAACATCGAACTCGCTAATTTGGTTAGCGATCTACCATCAAGACGCTCTATTTCTGAGGCTTTCAATACTAGCCGCAGAAACAACATGTCTTTTTTGAGGTTGTGTTGAAGCAGAAGAAGATGGTACGAAAGTCGGTTGGTTACTAGCACTTTCTTGCTGGTAATGCCGATATACTTTTTTGCATTCATCTTCTACGATATTCAACACTTCTTCTAGCGTTTGTTCAATAGGTGACTCAACATTTAAAATTTTGGGAGTTGGAGGTGGTAGTACGTCCCTACAGTTATAAATATTTTCAATAAGACTTTTACAACCCTCTACTTTAATAGTCGGGTTTAATACAACACCAATAATATAAATAGGGGGGATAGGAATAAAATATTTCTTTAATTTCATAAACATTTTTTAATAGCTGCCTTATAAGCAGGTTTTTCCATATATTCTTTAAGAAGTAAAAATATTATAGCTATATAAAACAACATAGTTGAAATAGTAGGATAATATAAAGTAGAAAATTCTTTTGTTGCTCGTTGAAAATTCTCTAGAAATACAATAAGTTCTTTAATTTTGTCTCAATCATTATCCACAATCATATCATTTGAATTTTGATTATGGGCGTTAAAAAATAAAGTGATAGATTTTCTATAGTCATAAGCAACAACTAGTTGGTCATATAAAGAATTCCACCTAGTTGGTACTTCTTCGGGAATTTTTCTGTAAGATAGTCCACAATCGTGACAAGTTTTTTTATATTCTTTTCTCTGTTGAATTCTATTATTTTTTAAAATAAAGTTTATAACAAATTGTATTTTTTCAAGAATATCTTGAAAAGGTGAAAGATCATCCTTTACAACTAAGTTATAAATATGGCACACACATTTGCTATGAAAATGTTTTGAAAAATACGGAGTTAAAACTTCTTTAAAATATAAATAGCAGAATTGTTAGAAGCTGCATTATCTAATGTAATACTCATAACTTTATCAATTATTCCGTAATAATCGCAGACTAAATAAATATTTTCTGAAATAAACTCACCATTATTACTCTTATCTATATATTTATATGCTAAAATACGTTTTTGCATAGACCATTTATAATCTATCCAATGACAGATTACCGTTAAATAATCATGGCCGTTAGTACTACGACCTATATCAGAAGTTAGAGCGACTTTGCAATTTAACTGATATAATGAATAACACAAATATTGTTGATATTCGTGTGCAAATGTAAACACGTCTCTCTTAACCGTTGATCTAGGAAAACCTTTATAAGCAGGATTATACATATCTCTAATATAATGAATAAAACCAGGCGATTCAGGAAATGAAAAAGGCAAACCCTCCACAACAACTAATTTTTCTAGTGCTTCCCTATCTTTATGTTTATCGTATTTAGGGCCTACAACTTCCTCCGTCATAGGGTTAATTTGACCCTGTACTTTGTCCGGGAAAGTATGTGAACCTTGTCCCGATTGAGAGGACGCTTGCTCACCATTTTTTTCAATAAGGTATTGTGCATGCAAGACTTTGTGTTTTTGCAATAGGTGTCTTCCTAAACCCCCCGTCCCACCATGACCTTGTCCAGTTTTAAAATAATAAACAAATTTACAAGTTTTACATATAGCTACTTGATTCGGTACGTCCCTGTGAAAATATTTCCATACAACTGATTTTAATGGTCGTTTTGCCGGACCTCGTCTCATACTAGGGGGATAGGAGACATTTCACTAGTGGGTGTATCATCATCTACATTAGTAGGTATATCATCATCTAGAGTGTCATCTAAATTAAAATTTTCTTCATTTTGAGGATAAACATTTGTGTCAAGATCATATGGTATTTCAGGAAACAGTTCAGGATCTATAAAATCATCTTGTCTAGGAATACTAGAAGAAGTACTCTTGCCCTTGCCCTTCATACCCAAGGCCTGGCCCAAAACATTTTTTGTTCTTTTCATTTTAATTATGGTAATAAATAGTTAAAGACTTAAAAAGTTAAAGATAATGAAATTAAATGTGCTAAATGAAACAAAAACAAAATAATAATTTAATGAGAGAACGAATGTACCAAACGCCGACGTAGAGTCGATGTGTAATCGAGAGAGGTTGAAAATTGAAACTTTGCTCGATAGATTAAAGCTAGTTGCCAACCTCACTCCCAATTCTCAAATTAATAAATAGAGTGAATATGTAGTAGACAATGTTGTATAGAAATAGATTGATTGAGATTTGAGAGATTAGAGATTGCAGGAAGATTGTGAGAAATAAGAAGAGAAAATGAGGTATTTATAGTTGGAAAATTGGGTTAAAGTGTAAATATAATAACTTAGGGGTTAAAAATAAATATAAAGGGGGTAGGGGGAAGCCAAAAATGGCCGTTGCAATAACTGCCAAAAATGTAAAATGGTCGTTGTTGCAACGACTATTTTTGGTAATTGGCGGGACTGGGGCGGGATCGGGACGGGGCCAGGGCCGGTCATAGCGACGGGTCGGATGGGACCATACCATGTCCCGTCCCGGTTCGAGCCCGGGCGCTATTTTTATTTAAGCGGTGGGGCCAGTCGGCCACCCATCGATACTAGATTATTGTCATAAAATCTGAACGAAAACGACTTAGTTAATTCGATTGGATCCGATATAACCAAGATTTTATAAAGTTTAAGTTACATATAGACTATGTTTAATAAAATTTTATAGATATAAATCTTTAATAAACATGAAGTTTATAACACTTGTTTTTGTGTTTGTTAACTATAATGCCAACGTGATTATATGCTAAGAATGTCCCCTATACTTTAATGAAATATTTTAATTCATACTTCATATATCCTCAATAAATGGGTTCAATAAATTAGTCTGAGTTCTTTTTTTAAGTAGTACTCTTCTATCGAAACATAAAATCATGATTGAGCTGTCTAAAATTAAAAGCAATTTTCGTCAGATGCCTACATTATTATATTTGAGGTCCAATTTGAACTATATATGTATATATGATCCAAAATTTTGTAAACACATTAGTGACGAACATAATGGGTTATGGACTCACGAGAAAAGGTAAAAGAGAAGGATTTGATAGGTTTATGAACCGACAAACTTTAGAAAAATAACATATGTGACATCTTGAGAACCTCATGTCAGAAAGGAAAGGAAGGCAATAGATAAAGTGAAGTGTTAGTAACTAATAATACAAACAATCTTTTATGGTATGGTCCTTCACATGAAATCGTCGGGCCAAGATCTCTGCCGTTTGTCTTCATAAGAATGGCTCTACTATTTAATCATGCTTTCTCTCATCAATACAGATATTTGAAAAAAATTACAATTTTTATTCATTATATTGTTCTAAATCTTTGATGATCTCCTATACGATTCTCACTTTACATGCATGATAAGCTAGCACAATGAGAACAATATCAAAATTATGAACACCACTCCTTTTAGGTCTAAAGTGTGATGGCAACGTTGCTACATAATTTGGAATCCACTAAAGAAACAAAAGATAACATAGTAAAATGAAGGACCAAAAATTAACCTAACTCTTGAGCAAGTTTAGAGTTGTTCTTTTCATTCTTTTAGGAGAGCATAAAGTTCCTATCCTTGCTGCCTATGACTCTTTCATATATATATATAGTGGACTAAGAAAATAAAAGCTGAACAGTTTTACATAATTATCTTTAATATGATTCGAACTCGTGACATGCGCTTAAATTTATATTTTACGTGCAATGCTTTAATCACTAAACCAAAGTCCAAAGTAAATGATTTTAAAAGGTTGTTAAGCAAAGAGAGGGATGTCATTTTAGATTAGTGACAACGTTATTGTAAAGAATGGATCTTGGGCCTAACTCAACCAGAAAAGCTAGTTTGTATGGTGAGGATTGTCCAAGTCCATATAAGGAGTCCATGTTCTCATTCCATTACCGATGTGGGACTCTTAACACTCCACGCCTGGACTTCGTTAAGCGGGCGTGAACAATATAATTTGGGGCCCAACATGGTGAACAAATAATTGGAATGAGTGCGGCTCACGATACCATGTAAAGAATGGATCTTGGCTGCTTCAACCGAAAAATTAGCTTGTATGATGAGGATTGTCCAAGTCCATATAAGGAGTCCATGTTCTCATTCCATTACCGATGTGGGACTCTTAACAGTTATAATGTATTATTCACCGTTTCACTTAAACTGTTTGATGGAGCACTAATTTAAAAAAAAAATCTGAAAATTTATAATTGTAAACAAGCCATTATAGTCTTGTGTTTTTTATAAAATATAAAAATATGTTATTTTTTTAATTAGAGTAAAAAAAAAAAGAGTATCATGCAAAACGAAACAAAGAAAATAATACTACTCAATCTGTTTCAAAATATTTTTTGTTTTGACTTGACACAGAGTTTAAGAAATTAAAGAAAACTTTTGAATCATATGATTATTAACTAAAAATATGTAAATTGTACCAAAATGCTCTTTAATCTTGTGTTTTTCAACATGTTAGGTGGAAAGTTGAAGTAAATGAGTTTGACAAAAAAAAGAGTTCATTTTGAAATGGAATAAAAAGGAAAGAAAGTCAAATATTTTGAAAGGGGTGTAGTAATAGTTTACTATACCAGTTTGGAGCTTTTTCTTAAAATATGTGGGCTTGGATAGAATTATGTAGAACTATAGGGAGTCATCATCAAAAACATGTGTTTTTCTTTTTTGTTCATTCTATACAATAGGGTTTCTAGGGTTTAAGCGAATTTCAATATTTCATTTCTTGAATCCTGAAAAATCAGTATGTGGGCACTTCGTCGATCATCTTCTTCCCTCAAGTAATACATTTTGGGGTTGTTTTAAATACATAAACGCTACTATAAATGTTCTTTATGCTTTATTTTATTGCATTCTTGATTCTTTGGAGAATCACATTAACAAATGTGGAACCTTTTTTGGTTTTTGCTAACTGTTTATATAGAGGAAAAAACAATTCTTTGAGCTAGATTATATATATAGAAGTAGTTACAGTCTCTCTATCCGTCAAAAGGTAGGGGTAAGGTAGAAGTAGTTATACTCTACACTCCCCGGACCCCACCTGGTCGGATTATAATGGGTATGTTGTTGTTGTATAGAAGTAGTTACAGTGTTCTACTTGTAAGTGTCATGTGCGAAAATGTAGGTTAGAATTGGGGAAATGGACTTGTATTATGTGTTTCAATCAAAAGGGTTTTTAAGTAGAAAATGCAAGTTATATCGGCTAGGAAAAGTGAATTGTTATAGGAAATGCAAGTTATATTGGAGTTGACTGCTTTTTGGGTGTGTTTAATACATTTTAATAGTTATTAAACGCTACTGGAAATGTTCTCTGTGCTTTATTTTATTGTATTTTTATGTTCTTTTGGTGAATCAGATTAACAAATGTGGGACCTTTTTTTTGTTTATGCTAACTATTTATGTAGGGGGGGGGGGGGAGGTAGAGGGAACTATTATTTGAGCTAGAGAGAATTGTTTTCATAGAAGTAGTTATAGTGCTCTAATTGAAGTGTCCTGTAAGAAGATTGAGGTTCAAATGGTGGAATGGAATGTATTGTGTGTGTTAGCATAAGGGTTTTGAGTAGGAAATGCAAGTTATATTTGTCTAGGGAAAGCTATTGGTTTTGTTTCCCCAGTGTCATAATTTAGTGATACAAACAGGAAAGAAATTCTTGAGTATTTCCACTTTTAATTGGAAATTTAATCGCAGAAACATGTCTTAAGGTAAGCTTTAACATACTAAAATGTGGTTTAGGTGCACGCAAAAGTGTGACCTAGTGGTTAGTGAGGTCTCAGGTTCAAATCCTAGTGCAGACAACAATACTAGGTGATCTTTTCTCATTAAGTCTTAGTGGACAGAATTACCCGATACCATTGTTGGCGGGTGATAAGAGTTACCATTTGGGACTAGTCGAGTTGTGCGAAAGCGGCCTGGACACTGCTGTTATAAACAAAAATGCGTTTAGGACATATCCTTGTGCCGAGGGTCTACCGGAAAGCAGCCTCTCAACCTCCCAAGGTAGGGGTAAGGACTGCGTATGCTCTACCCTCCCCATACCCCATTTTGTGTGGATATGTTGTTGTTGCTGTTGTATATTTAGGGGTATATTTTCCTTTAGTGTTCCTTCTATCCATAGAAAGCTCCCTGACTTAGATTATGGAAAATTAATGGACTAATTTGGTCATGTATTCCAGGAAACAAAGATTTATATCAGGATCTTCTCGAGTCAGCTGTACGACGAACGAAGTAACCAGTAGATATTCAGAAGGAAACAGTGAAGGGATTTCAAATGAAATATCGAATCGATCTCTTTCTTTTAGAGGATTCTGCAAGACAGCTCATGGTTCTTCGAAATTGTTCTTGGGACGTCAAAATTTCTCTTCTCTGGTTGGCACAAAGACCAGTAGTGAGATAGATAGTGACTTGGACGATGGGTTCTCAGAGCTCGAGGGTCCTACTGAAACTGAAATCATGCTAGAGACCAATGGGGAAGATGAGTTAGTCTCTGAGTGTGAACTCTCTGGGGATGATGTGGAAATGCCTCAAGACAACGAAAAATCAATGGAATTGTTAAAAGCTATTACAGCTGCACCGGTTCTAGGTCTTGATAGAGTTATGGATAAATGGGTTGAAAAGGGAAATGATTTGACGAGAAGAGAAATAACATTAACCATGAGGTATCTTCGTAACCGACACATGTATGGGAGAGCGTTGCAGGTATTTTTTTTGGTTTTATGTTAGATCAGACGTGTCATTTGACCTTTATTTGTAGTTTTGTTTATAGTGTCATTATTTGGGTCTTTAAATCGTGTATCTGGACTTCCAAGTTTGGCATGGCTTCATTTACAAGTTCACTTCTATTCCAGTTTTGAGCAATGCTTAGGCAAATAAATTTTAGGGAAAAGGGCCAAAAATACCCTTGAACTATTCGAAATAGGTCAACTTTATCCTCAGTTATGTTTTTAGCTCAGAAATGCCCTCCAACTATCCAAATATCTCAAAAGTACCCTTCCTGCTAACGGTTGCTCCAAAACAAGGGAAAATGGGCCAATTTTGCCCTTGAACTGTTTGAGTTCGCCATTTCCCCTTGTTTTGGAGCAACAGTTAGTAGGAAGGGTATTTATGAGCAATTCAGCTACTTGGAGGGCATCTTTGAGCTAGTTGACTAACAATTATGTCATTTTGAGCCAAAAACATAACGGAGGATAAAGTTGACCTATTTCGAATAGTTCAAGGGTATTTTTGGCCCTTTTCCCTAAAATTTATGAACACTTGATAAAATAACTGGTTATCCTATAATTCGGTATATGCTGCAACTCCCTTTAGTTAGAGAAACTACAACTAGCTTGAGGTGATACATATAAGCAAACCGTCCCTAATCACTCCTGGCATTCTGTTTTGATTGATGATTTTAAATCTTTTTTCGTTATAATAAGATCTGAGACCTTTTTTTTATGGTATTCTTCCTTGAGAAATCCGGAGACAGCAACATCTTAACACACTACATGCTAAGCGAGCAAAATTGCTCTAGAACTCTTTGCTGGTTGTGTGTATTTGTTGGGGAGTCTTTTTTTATCAAATCATCTTTCATTGTGAGTCTCTCTTTGAATAATATATGGAAAATTTAAATTTTGATTTTAACTATTTGCTGTAACATCGGACGAGTTAATCATTCACTTGCATTGATGTACCCCTATCTAACAGATGAGATAAAAGTATGGGTAGTTCATGTGGGCCTTCCAAAATACACTAAAAATAGCATAAAGCACGACCCACCTGCTTTTGATACTTATACCCCCCCCCCCCCCACACCCAATGTAAGTACCTTTGAATGAGTTGACATTATGTTTTCCTCTGTCTTTTCAGAATTTTAAAGGGCAGAGTCGGGAAAGATGAGAGATATAGCCATTTGGACAATTTTTAAAGAACATTTTATGAAAAAATGTTTGGGATTAATCTTTGTGCAAGAAGAAAATGTGTTTGGGTAATTGTAAGCTTTTTGAAAGATTTTTGTACGTGTTTCGACAGTGGAAAAAGATTTTTTCTTGAAAAGAATCGAAAAGCAGTTTAAACAACCACGTTTCTGGAAAACCCCGTATGGAAGATCTAAGAATATTTTCTCAAAAAAAAAAGATCCAAGAATATTTTCACTGTAAATGCCACTTTTTGGTTTCTACTCGTTTCTTTATTGCCTCTGCTGATAGCTTTGTATCTCGCCTCTTTGTTGGATACTTCCTGGTCTATGCACTTTAACATGGGTTGTTTTGGGGCTTTTCCTTCTTTCCCTTTTGGCTATCTTGAAGATTTTGTGTAGTAGATCTTTTGTTTCTTTTGAGTTGCATTGTCGGCGATGACTTGTATGAGAGATTTAAGTATTATGCTTCAGAGAGCAAATTTCCAACAACTCAGGTTTATCACTCATCGGATTTAGTTTTTAAGTGATGCACTTGTTTAAGCTTCATGTGACAATAAGAGCTTGTAGCATCTATTAGTTTGTTGATTTGCTAACTCGTTATCAATTGAGTATATTAATTTCCTTTCTTGGCAGCTCTCTGAGTGGTTGGAATCGAAAAAGCAACTTATATTTACTGAGAGAGAGTATGCTGCTCATGTTGATTTAGTTGCCAAAGTCCGTGGTTTACAAAAGGCAGAAATTTATATTGAGAGGGTACCCAAGTCTTTCAGATCTGAAGAAGTTTATCAAATTCTATTGGCCAATTATGCTTCTAAAGGTTACATGAAGAATTCTGAGGAGATATTTAACAAAATGAGGGACCTTGGACTCCCAATCACGAACTTTGCTTGCAGTCACTTGCTCCTTCTATATAAGAGGACTGATAAAAAGAAGATTCCGGATGTTCTCTCGATAATGGAAAAAGAAAACATAAAACCAACTGACTTTATTTACCAAATACTTATAGATACCAAGGGTCAATCTAATGATATTGCTGGAATGGAGCAAATTGTTGAGACCATGAAGTCTGAAGGAATAGAACCTAAAATGTCTACAAAAAGCATCATGGCAAAGCATTATATCTTTGCTGGTCTTGTAGGAAAGGCTGAGAATGTACTCAAACAAATGGAAAGAGAGATAAAGGAAGACAGTTTCGCCTTTCGGTATTTGCTTGCTCTTTATGCGGCTCTTAAAAAGGTTGATGATGTGCACAGAATCTGGCAACTATGCGAGCCTAACGCACGGACTGATGAGTGCATGGCTGCTATTGAAGCTTTTGCAAAGCTGCATAAAATTGAGGAAGCGGAAGCCATCTTTGATAAGATGTCAAAAGAAGGAAAAACTCGTACGTCGAAGCATTATTATCCTCTATTGAGAGCTTATGCAAGTCATAACATGTTGGAGAAAGGAAAAGACCTCGTCAAGCGGATGTCAGAGAGTGGCTGCCCGATCGGGCCATTAACTTGGGATGGCCTTATAAGACTTTATATTAAAGCAGGAGAACTGGAGAAAGCAGACTCTATTTTGCAAAAAGGTGCACAACATACCCATTTGAAACCAAAATTTATTTCTTATACAGCTATGATGGACGAATATGCAAAGAGAGGCGACATTCATAATTCCGAGAAGATGTTTTACCAAATGAAAAAAGCTGGATATGATTGCCGAATTCGCCAGTACCAGTGTCTTATTCAAGCCTATATCAATGCCAAAGCTCCTTGTTATGGAATTGCTGATAGAATGAAAGCTGACAATGTATTTCCAAATAGACCATTGGCAAACATGTTGTCAAAGTCTGATCCATTTAAGAAGACGGCTGTGTCTGAGTTCTTTAATTGATTATATCTTTATTCTTGAAGCTAAAGTGACTCTTGCTTCTCTTGTGTTCTTGTCACATTATACATAGTAGTAGTGGCTGCAGGATGAACACTTCAACAGATTTCATCAATTTCCTCTCGTTAACTGGGTTTTCCATGATGCTATCATTGCTCTTCATGGATTTATGATGTATATCAATGTAACTTGGTCTGACTGTTGGGGTTAGTTACCTGATAAATCATTGTCATTGTCACTTTATTTAATTCCGTCTCAGTCGAATACACAATCTCTTTGCTTAACTTTGTTAAATTTAGGGCAGAGCTAGGAATGAACCCCATTTGCCGGAAGATTACACTATACATACGAAATTACTTTTTATGTGTAAATAGTAGATGTTAAATTCTGTTGGCTTCTGTGTGTTTACGTCTTTACATTCTAAATACCCTCGGCGAAAATCCCGACTTCCCTACTGATTAGATTCCTCTTGGTTCCAGCATAAAGATGAAATATGTTTAGTCCATCACCATACCTCTGTCATACGCAAATCCATTTCTCAAAGATCTATATGAACTTTATGCAAACAAAGTTGTGACTAAACTAAAATGAAGAGATTATATCTTAGTATAAATCCTGCCATTTTGTAATACTAATAAGTACCATGACTTTATCAATAGTGTTGCATCATACAAACTACAAAGCCAAAAAAACTAACCGATTTTGAAAACGTTCTAGCATTGCTCTAAGCCTCTAAATACATGGTAGGCATAGAGATTAAGAAAACACGAAACTACCCAAGATCTTTCTGTTCTCTTACTTCCAAATTCAGGCAGCCAAACGCTCACCAATAATGATGGAACAACAACGGTTTCTCAAGAAATGAAAAACTTCTGTCTCAATCCTAGTCGAAAAGAACAAGTACGCTAGTAAGATGTGTATGTCTTCATGTTTCTTTCTGTTTCAAGTGTAAGCCAGCTCAATACTTGCTCAACTTGAAATTGTGACTCCGTACCAGGGGAACAACAAATGTGCAGAATAAAAATCAGAAGCACGTCGTGTAGGCCTCCAACTTAACTTCTATCGTATCCTTTAAATACTTTCTCTGAATAAGTCAGTTTTGTCTTGTGACCAAGTTAAAAAGACAACTTGCTATACAGAATCTCCGACCTTGATATCACACTTAAGGAGATGCTGAACCTCTCAAAGCTGCTTCACGTTCCTGACGTCGATGCTCTCTCTGAAATTGATTTAGAAAATAAGTTACCGGTAATATGGGAGAGAGAGGACAAAGACAAAGTAATACACTGAAATTAGAGAATTTAATACGAAATTGAGTTCAGTTTGTTAGGAAAAGTTCAGAGATATTGAAATCTACTTCAAATTATCAATCTTAGGGCCGTCTGGTAGGGTGTATTAAAAAAAAAAGGGGCAGCCCGGTGCACTAAGCTCCCGCTATGCGCGGGGTCCGGGGAAGGGCCGGACCACAAGGGTCAATTGTACGTCTAGGGTGTATTAGAGAAAATAATATTGTTATTAGATTTAGTATTATTTAATCCCTTGTTTGGTAGTGTATTCACCCTATTCAGTACCATTCTTATGCATAGTAAATCATGACATTAACAGTACCAATACTATTCTTATTCAAATACACCCTATTCATTTAATACAACAAACCAAACAGTCGATACAAAATAATGCCAACATAACTAATCCAGACTATTTTATACACCCTACCAAACGACCCCTTAGGCGTTCGTTTACTAAAAGCTACTTAGTACTCTCTGCTAAACCTACTCAAACTCAAAAGGTGTTCGGTTACTAAAAGCTACTTAGTACTCTCTGCTATACCTACTCAAACTCAAAAGGTGTTCGTTTACTAAAAGCAGCTTAATTCTCTGAATCAGTAACATAATCAACTGCTGCACTTTAGAACATGTAGATGATAATTATATGATTCATGCAAAGAAGGCAGAAAACACTTACGAGCTCTATGAACAAAGTGATATAAATAGCAAAAACCTTTAATCTAATAAATGTCTCATCATGGACAATAACATGGCCAGATAATTATAAACAAGGAAGAAACGGAAAAGCACTAATACAATCCTATGATTGCATAGTTTTCGATTTGATTGTGGATATGATGATAACAACAAGTCTTACTCTTCTCTCCCAATATGGATGGAAGCATACGAAATCATAGACAGGAGTTATTGTTGAGACCAAAACAACATTAAGTCCAGTAAACAGCAGGAGAGCTGCCATAGGTCGAGTTCTGTGAGGCATTGTTGATATATGATGACTGTGTACTCTATAAAACACAAGCGCACATTCAGTATACAAATATTGAAACTCAAGTCTGAAAAGTGAAGCTATCTAAATCACATAACACAAAAAAATGCATTTATATACAAAAGTGGACCGGGCATTGAAGATTATATAGGAGCCTAAGCACATTAGTCAAGATGTTCCAAATGAAACATCTATATGCAAAGAAACATTATTAGTTCAAAATAATCCTAGACATTAACTTAGGATGATTCATCCTTCTAGTCAATCCATTTTAAAACCAAATTCCGAATGAGCTGCATTCATCCTTAATCCCTTGACAAGAAAAGACAAAATGTTTTGCAATATAATAAATGACGCATTTGAGAACTATATCTCATGACTGTAGTTAGTCGCATACATAGTCCACTTTAGAGACTAGAAAGAGTACATACATGGTTGGTACTTTTGATGTGGTGAATAATACGCTTCTCCACCCAGATTTTGCTCTCATAGACCTTATCACTTTTTGCTTTTTTAATCACTTGCTATATCACAACAATCTAACAATTCATAATGCAACTGTACCCGTACAAGTAATGGTGTGATTTAGTATGGTTATTTTTCACACAACAACAACATACCAGGTGAAACCTCACAAGGGTCTGGAGTGGGTAGAGTGTACGTTAACCTTACCTTTCTTCGAATAAAAAAAAAAGGACAATCCAATGCACGAAGCACCCCTTTTTCATAGGGTATGGGGAAAAGCCGCAACACAACGAGATATAACATAGGCAGCCTACCCTAACACTGGGTATGTTGTTGTTGTTGTAGCTAAAAATGATATTTTTAATGGATTAAAGAGCAAATTTTTAATTTTATTTTTAGTAGTTTAGAAGAAGAAAAAAAAAGCTTCTCTTTTTATTTCTAAGAATCAAGGGTTCAATTTCTAGTAAAATTAATAGCTAACCCAACTGCACTGAATTCTAATTTCTATTAGCAAATATAGTTACTACAAAAGGTTAAATTTAATCTTAAATTAGCTCCCACTAATTAATAATCCTATAAACAAAGAGATAACTAATAATAGTAATTAGGAAGAGATTAAAGGAAACTTACAACTCAATTTCGCCGGAGATCAGTTCTCAGGCAATAGAGAATGGGGAAAACTGGGCCGAAGAGATGACTAATATAATTGGGCCAATGTAAATTGGGATTTGGGCTTCCTTCTATATGGGTCCAAGGATCATTTTTGTCTTTCTCCTTTTCTTCTATTCTTTTTGTGAAACTTAGCTATGGTTTCAATAATGATAGGGTGTAGCTATTTTTTAATTGTTACAGCTCACTGTATTCATAAATTGGTCTCGCTGTATTCATGAATACATTAAAGTAAAAATCTTTTATGTTTTCAACTCAGTTGTATTAAAGTCAGATGTATTTAACTTAGTTATTTCAAAATACAACCAAAATCTGAATATAATAAATAAAATACATCCCAAACACTTGATTTTACACTAAAAATTTACGAATACACACAAAAACTTAATTTAATAAATAAAAATACATAACGAAAAAATTAATTTTACACTAAAAAAAATGAAAACACTTCAAATTCACTGTATTCATTTGTATATAAAAAAAATATCATTTGAAATACATGCGAATAAAGTGTATGAATACATTCAAAAACATAATACAAGAAATAAAATACATCCACAAACACTTGATTTTACACCAAAAAAATTATGAATACACTTAAAATTTTACAAGACATGTAACGTAAGTGACATCGGTAAGTGATACTAAACGACTATCAAACGACACGTAACTTAACCTCCTTAAACGACAAAGAGTAGTCACGTCGAAATCATGACATTTCTAATATATAGAAAAATAATATTGGAAAATGTATAATATTTTTTTTTACTTTTAAAATAATAAAAATAATCTCAATTTTTAAATACATGGAAAAAAGGCCAAAACTTCAATTAAAAAAACACTTCCAAAAGCTTGAAAAAACGCTTCATCGAAAGTAACGAATAAAGAAAGAAAAAAATTATTGCGCTATCGCTCATAAAACGGTCGAGACGGCCATAATTTACTGTAAAGACTCATAATTCACAGATCTTAGCCTTATTAAGGGCCCACTTTTCTGAATTAGAACAGAACCGACGGACATGGACACGCTGAGATAGAAGTAAACAATCAAAAGACACGTAACATGAGTGGCATCGGTAAATGACTCTAAAAGACTAAAGTACACTCAGCTCTTCTTTAAATGACCAAAAACAGTCATGTAGAAAATCATGACTTTTTAAATATTACATAAAAGGTACTACAACAGGATTAATTACATGATTATATAGTTAATTACATGACTATATATCAGCATAAAAGAAAAATAAGTATAACAACTACAAAACTTAACCAAACTGGATTATTCATCTTTATAGATTCAAAGGATATGCGTTGTTATCGTGACATCGGCAAACAATCACCACTCAAAAGATCAACATTGATTATTTCACAAAATGACTTACTATATTCATTAGTGTGGGATTTTAAAGATAGTTTTTTTAACTTAAATGATATTGATATTAGAGATAATAAAAAGTGTATACTCGAATATCAAGGGGCATACAATCATCTTGGTTACGTGACTCGATAACCATGTGCAATATATGCGTGTATATATATATATATATAAAGCGCGCTTTACTAATATAATAGAAAGGGGCTTTCTCCATCTATTTTTGTTTTGCTTCTTCGAAAGTAACAAACAAACAAAAAAGTTATTGTGTTGCCTCTTACGATCGACTGACATGCAATGAATACGTTGAGATAAAAGTAAACCATCAAAAGACACATGACGTAAGTGGCATCAGTAAATAACGGTAAAAAGACTAAGTACACTCAGCTCTTTCTTAAATGACAAAAACAGTCACGTCGAAAACCATGACTTTTTAAATATTACAAAAAAAGGAACTATAATATCCGGTAACAACACAAAACACTTCTAAAAACCTGAAGAAGCGTTTCCTCAAAAAGAAAAAAATGTTATTGTGTTGTCTCTCATAAAACGATCGAGGGGACATGCAATGAATACGTTGAGATAGAAGGAAACATTTACGGGGCTTTTAATTATAGGTGACAAATAGGTTTTAAAATTGAGTTGGGGTAACTCTAGTTTTTTTAATTGAGTAGGAGTGATAAACTTTGGATTAGTGATTAGAGAGTTTTGACTCACCCCAAAGTTATATTTTTAACACTTTGACCCCAAACTTTATTTTTTACACTTTGCCTCCAAGTTTTATTTTTGACACTTTGACCACAAGATTTATTTTTTACACTTTGCCCCTAAGTTTTATTTTTAACACTTTGACCACAAGCTTTATTTTTTACACTTTGCCCCCAAGTTTTATTTTAACACTTTGACCCTAAGTTTTATTTTTAACACTTTGACCTCAAGCTTTATTTTTTACACAGATGGGTTAGTTGTTGAAGAAATTGCAACAACTAACTCATCTGTTGCAACAACAGAATCAATTTGTTGCAACAGATGAGTCAGTTGTTGCAACAACTGAACCATCTGTTGCAACAAATTGGTTCTGTTGCAACATATTACAAATTTGTTGCAACAGATGGGTTAGTTGTTGCAATTTCTTCAACAACTGAATCATCTGTTGCAACATATTAAAAATGTGTTCCAACAAGGAGAAGAAGAACAAAAACAACACCAAAAACTATAATTTCACAACCACAGCCACTATTTACAAACTCACAAACTCCAACAAGTGCAACAAATACACGAAACTACAACAAAACAAACAACAACTGACTCATCTGTTGTAACAGATTACAAACTTGTTGCAACATATGGGTTAGTTGTTGCAATTTCTTCAACAATTGAAAAATTACAACAACTAGCCCATCTGTTGCAACAACTGAACCAATTTGTTGCAACATATTACAAACTTGTTGCAACAGATGGGTTAGTTGTTGCAATTTCTTCAACAATTGAAAAATTACAACAACTAGTCCATTTGTTGCAACAACTGAACCAATTTGTTGCAACAGATGAGCCAGTTGTTGCAACAACTAAACCATCTCTTGCAACAAATTGGTTCAGTTGTTGCAACAACTGACTCATTTGTTGCAACAGATTACAAACTTGTTGCAACAGATGGGTTAGTTGTTGCAATTTCTTCAACAACTAAATCATCTGTTGCAACATATTAAAAACGTGTTCCAACAAGGAGAAGAAGAACAAAAACAGCACCAAAAACCATAATTTCACAACCACAGCCACTATTTACAAACTCATAAACCCCAACAAGTGCAACAAATACACGAAACTACAACAAAACAAACAACATTCAAGAAAAACTCATGCTCTTATTTATCTTCTCTAACCAAAATCATCATTTTCACACTCTAATTTCAAAACCCTAACTTTTGAACCAAGTGAAAATTTCATAACCCTAACTTAATACACGAAACTACAACAAAACAAACAACATTCAAGAAGAACTCATGTTCTTCTTCATCTTCTCTAACCAAAATCATCATTTTCACACTCTAATTTCAAAACCATAACTTTTGAACCAAGTGAAAATTTCAAAACCCAACTTAATACACGAAACTACAACAAAACAAACAACATTCAAGAAAAACCCATGTTCTTCTTCATCTTCTCTAACCAAAATTATCATTTTCACACTCTAATTTCAAAATCCTAACATTTGAACCAAGTGAAAATTTTAAAACCCTAACTTTTGTCTGAGAATGAATAGATAAGCAACAACAATGGAGAGAGAGGAACGAGCAACAACAATGGAGAGAGAGGAACGAGCAACAACAATGGTGGTGCAACAACAATGGTGGTCGACGAGCAGCAAAGGAAAAAGACCCGTTTTTTTTTATAAATAAAATGAACAAGTAGTTCATTTTATAATGTGTATGTCTTTTGTAAAAGATTATAAATTTTAAAAATTATAATCCAGTCTCCGTTTTAGTTAATCACATTTTAAAGACAAGTTTGACCTTGGCTGGTCAAACTTGTCACCATTTCTAATTACCATATTTTTTTGTCATCATAAGTTAAATGTTTCAACATTTACCAGACATGTAACGTAAGTGACATCGATAAATGATGCTAAACGACTATCAAACGATACGATACATAAGGAGGTTACTCAACCTCCTTAAACGATAAAGAATAGTCACGTCGAAATCATGACATTTCTAATATATAAAAAAAAATTGGAAAATGTATAATATTTTTTCCTACTTTTCAAATAATAATAATAATCTCAATTTTTAAATACAGGAAAAAAGGCCAAAACTTAACTGAAAAAAAAAACACAATTCTTCACAAAACCTGAACTTACTTTTCCCTCTTTCCACAAGCTCGAAACTAACTATTCTCCTTGCCGCCTTCATATGATCAAGAATCCTTCTAAACCCCCTTGTGGGCGAGTGGATTTCGCTTTTTGCTCCCAAGAATCCTTCTAAACCTCAAAAAAAAAATCATTTATGAAAGCCTCAAATATCATTTTCTAGCTTAATTCTCATATGTGCATCTGTTAAATTTGCAAACTTTTCATCTTTATTAGTTCCCTAAATCTTGGAAAAAAATAACCCAGAATTTTATTTGTCCATGTTCTCATATGGGTATTATTAAAATTCAATCTTTCTTTTAAATTTACTTGATTTTTGCTTAAATAAAATCTGGGTTAAGTGTAGATTTGTATTTTATTGAACTTTCAAGATTGTTAATGATTTTTTGGTGGAAATGTTGAATAATTTGGAAGATGTGGGAAAGAATTTAGAAGTTTCTAGAGGGGGTAATGGTAGAGGGGGTGGGGGTACTAGGTCATGGGGTACAACTTTTTCGGGTTCGGGTCAATCGGTTTCTACAAGTAGTAGTATTGGGTCACCATCAAGTAGAAGTGAAGCTGCTATGGCTGCAACACCTGCTAGTGAGAACACTTTTCTTAGGTTGAATAATCTTGATATTCATGCTAATGATGCTGGATCTCAAGGGGCAGCTGGGTGAGTCTTTCGTTTCTTTTTTTTATGGTATTTGTATGTTTTTTATAAAGAAAAAAAATGCTATCTTTATTGCTTGATTTTTTCTTATAACCGTGGTGTTCGGGCACCTCAATTAATTCCACGGGATACCTGCTATCACCCCACCAACATAGCTACCGGATTTCTCTAGCCACCGAGACTTGGATAGATAGGAATAAATGGCATAGTGTTTTTGCCGGAACTTTTAAAGATAGAACTCTAGTTAGGGTGTGTTCGGTATGAAGCAAAATATTTTACACAAAAATAAGTGGATTTCTTGCTTATTTTGTTGTGTTCATTACGTAAGCAGAAAATGGTATCCTAAAAGCATTTGTATATAATCATGTATATAATCAAGTCAAATACTATAGGTGGTGGGGGTAGGGGATGATGGTGGGGTGAAACTGAGGTGTGAGAAAGGGTGGGAAGGACACCATCAATGCGGAATGTCACTTGTGGAATTTGTTTTCCCTACTTTCACTAGGGAAGCCAATGTTTAAGGAACTTGTTTTCCTAAAGAAAATATTTTCCAAAAATTTTGAGCAACCGAACATGGGAAAATTGGAAAATATTTGTCGGAAAATGTTGTAGATAAGAAGTTATGGAGGTCAAGAATTAGGGTAGAATGGTACTAGATAGTCAAGTGTTGTCGTTATTTTCCTTTCAATCATGTGTTGATTACACTTCTTTTGAGCCGACGATCTATCGAAAATAGCCTCTCTACCCCACAAAGATAGGGATAAGGTATGCGTACATCCTACCCTCCCCAGACCTGGGATTACACTGAGATGTTGTTGTTGCGTTTGCTGGAACATGTTTTCCTCCATACCTAAAACACACTTAGTGCAGAAGTTGATTCAACATATAAGTAGTGGATCCTCAAGCTCGGGCTGTATACGTGTATATAGAAGATTTATAGAGGACTGTTAAAATATGTATAGAGAATAAGTGGCGCTCCGAATTTTAATCTTGGATTAACCTAGGATTATGTTGTTACTAGTCTATCTGATAAGTAAATGAAATGCTAGTCTAGAGGGAAACCGTGAGATAATGGAATTTGCATTAGACATTAGCCAATTATCTTGAGTTCAAGAAGTATTGACATGGCTTGCTTAAAGACTGAGCTAAGGAATAACATGGACATGTGGAGATTGATAATGTTAGAACATTAGGAGAAATACTCCAGAAGTAAGTGCAAAAAGCTTATAGGAACACATTGCTATAGCGACACTGGATATGTATAACAACTTCGTAGCAATTGGACCAGTGACCTTGCAATCCTCATGCTACTGAGTTGTTGCAGTCATATTCTTGTGTAAATCTGTTAGAATATTTGCTATCAAATCAAGGTGATGGTCCTACTGAGTTTGACAAAACTTGACCATTTAATATTGTCTAAGAAACAATAAAGTTTTCATGGTTTTTCACCTTTATTTTATTTAGTATGACGATGATATGAATAAAGTCATTTTGTCGGTTGACCCCAACTGGTTTTGGACAGAGATGTAGTAGTTGTTGTTGTTGCTAGCTTACAATGTAACACACAGTGAAAATGTATGTCAATATTCTTCATCAGTAAAAATTGTATGTCATTATTTTCTCTTACAGTAATATTTCTTTACATTTACTTAAGCTTTCTTATCAGTAACAGGAAAAAGAAAAGAGCTCAGCGTGCAACAGGAGGGGATAAGAGTGGTAGAGGACTCAGACAGTTTAGCATGAAAGGTTTTTTCTTTTATTCATTTTTCATCTTCTTTTCGGTGTTACTTTGGAGAAACGTCTAAACTTTTGTAGCGGCTGGGTTGCTTTTATTTCAATTATCATTTATTTCTCGTGTGTTGCAAAATTGCAAGCATCTCTTATTTATTTGAGATATGGTATCAGAGCTTCCTACTAATTACTAGGCTATTGTTTTCTATCTATAGTTTGTGAGAAAGTGGAAAGCAAAGGAAGAACTACGTATAATGAGGTAAATTGGCTTGAGAAAATTCATAATGTTATCAACATTAGGTGATTTTAAATTTTCTAGTATTTCCTTTCTCTCAGATCTTTGTTTCTAAAATGGAAGCTCATAATTCAGCGAACTCAATTTAATAGTTATGCCTTTTTACTTGTCCTTATTCTATTATTTAGTTGTGTCATGCTAGTATCTAATATCGCACTATCAACATATGAAAATCGAACTTAGTGTTGATTCCATTTTTCACGTCTTATACAAACACATAAGTGTACATATTTTGACCCTTGGGAAGAACTTTTGGTATCAAAAGCGCCTATCCCTTGTGACTTCTTAATCGAGAAAAACTATACAACAACAACAATATACCCAGTGTAATCCCACAATATTGGGTCCTTACCCCTACCTTGGAGGTAGAGAGGTGGTTTCCGATAAAGCCCCGGCTCAAGGAAAAACAATCTAAAGCAGTTTGGAAAAAGAAATAACGGAATTGAAGAAGCCGATGCAAAATATTATAGAAAACATGATAACAGCCGCTACAACAAAATAATGCAATAATTAAAGTACAAGAAACAAAAGTAGAAACAAAGATCGAAAGGCAAGAAATTACGGGAGTCATACTACGACTTACTAGTATGAAAGGATAAGCGAGACCTTGTTCTTCTACTTACTAACCTTTAACCCTAATTCGTGTCCTCCACAACTTCTTATCTAAAGTCATTCTGTCGGTAAGCTGAAACTATGCCTTGTCCTGTCTAATCACCTCACCTCAATACTTCTTAAGACTACTTATACCTCTCCTGAAACCACCGTAGCTAACCTCTCATACCTTCACAGTGGGAAAAAACTAGAAAGGGCAACTCGGTGCACTAAGCTCCCGCTATGCGCGGGGTTCGGGGAAGGGTCGAACAACAAAGGTCTGTTGTATGCAGCCTTACCTTGCATTTCTGCCAGAGCACAATGGAAAAAACTGTATGTCAAGTTTTTTCCCCTTCGGTAGATATATGTAGGGTATTTGGGACGTTTCATGGTTCTGTGTTTCTTTTAACCCTTAAAACACTGCGACATTTTCCCTTATTTGCTTTTTGACACTTCACTTTTCTTTCTGTAAGGCATTTCATTCGGCTACAACTACAGATAAGAGACGTTATCTTTGTAGTTCTTGCTTATATGTACAAAAGAATTGATAGTAAGTTTTACTACACTTTGAAAAAGGGAGTATATTTTTTTGATTCTTATGAGAGAACTTTAGATTTCCTCTATGTTGCTCGGACTTGGGTGCGGCTACTCGATAAGGGTGCGGATCTAGATGTCAGATTTTTCATCACATAAGTTTTAGGATTTGGGGTACGAATCCGAGTGCGGATACAAGGGTACGACGGATAAATGTATATAATCACGAGATATATAAGTATATATTTCCATTAATTAACGCTATTGAACTAAAATTATAAAATTTACTTCTTTATAAGCACCTAATATTTTATTCATCAAATATATCTTATACTTTATATAACTATATACATATAGTTATATACATGTAAATGACATAAACCAAAAAATCGATCCAAATATCGAATCAATCTATACTTCTTGGTCATTGTTGTAGTCAATGCACCTAAGGTGAGTTTACCAATTCTGATGTGGATCCCACACCCTCACCCAAATCATGTCGGGTTGATATAAGCTGGTTTGCAAGAGTTTTGGATGTCTCAACCAGACGAAACTTCTAGCGAATACAATTTCTTTTGAACCCCCTATTTTATTTACATGCGGTCTCAGGCGCATGACAAGGACTTTGAAGGGTCCGAGCATCATAGGATTTCCTATTTAATGCTTTTAACCATCCTCCAATTCTTGGCCCTCTCTATGTTGAAGATGGGTTTTGGAGATAAGTGGAGGAAATGGATCAAGTGTTGCGTTTCTACTGCCAGATCTCTGTTTTGATAAATGGAAGTCATTGTGGGTTTTTTGGGAGTTCGAGAGGTTTGAAACAAGGGGAGTTCTAGAGGTTTGAGACAAGGGGATCCTTTAGATCCCAAGTTCTAGAGTTGAAGGAAGCCTTTCCTAATTTATATCGCATTTTCTGCGAGAGAGAGATGACAGTCCAACAAATTTGTAGAGACAGTGTTATTTATTGGGATCTAAGATTTAGAAGGAACCTTCAGGATTCGGAAATGGAAGAATTTCACAATTTGATAGAGTTGTTGTATGGGCTAGACACACCAAACAACTTAATGGATGTTTGGAGGTGGAGGGAGAGTGGCGACGACTTATTCACTTTTAGCCCACGTGTTGGGATTTTACTGGGTATGTTGTTGTTGTTGTTAGTGAGGGAGGAAGGTACTTTCCCCCATGACTCCATTTGGATCCCTAGAGCACCGATGAAGATCTGCTTTTTGGTATGGTTGGTGGCAAGACGTGTTATCTGAACGGCGGAGAATCTGAGAAAGAAGAGGATTACCTCTGTCAGTTGGTGGTTCATGTGTAAAAGGGCGGGCGAAAGTGTAGATCATCTTCATTTGCATTGTAAGGTAGCTAGCCGGTTATGGAGGGTGGTCCTCAATTTGTTTAGGATGCAATGGGTTATGCCGGGTACAACGAAGGAGGCCTTGCAAAGTTGGACTCATAGAAGAGGGAAGAAAAACATGAGAGCATGGTGCGTTGCCCCCTTAGCAATCACGTGGGTCATTTGGAAAGAGAGGAATAGGAGGGCATTTGAAGGGGTGGAGCTTGATTTTGTGAAGATGCAAAGTAGTGTTTTATCTCTAGTTTCTTTTTGGTGTACTTACGAGGGCCCAATTTGTATAGAGGATTGGACCTCTTTTGTTGAGAACCATATTTTTGTGTAGGTTCTCTTCTTTTAGTATATGGCTTGTATACGAGTTTTCCCCCATTTGTTAATAAAATTATTTACCTTATAAAAAAAATTGTCTCAATAACGGCATAGAATTTAAGGTCTTTCTTCTGTAGAACTAGTGATGAGGTTGTTTTCTGTCTTCAGGATATATATTATTAATCATGTCCATGGCATGATCATTGAGATAAGGATTATCTGTTCTGTGCATTGAATTGATAGATTTATGATCAAAGTTGTAGTTATTGTTCAAGAAATTGCTGCATAGATTTACCTGTTCAAAAAAAGAAATTGCTGCATAGATTTTCTGTAACTTAAACTCAGAAGAAGAAAAATCTTAAGGACATCCTTATACACAAAAAGCTGAAATACTTTTTGTAGTTTACCGTGGCTGATTTATGCTTGCTGCATTCTCCTGTGTTGAACGATTTGGTTTTTAAGGGATTTCTAAACTCAGAAGTTAATGTTATGCTCAGGTTGCAGATGAACTTGTAGCTGAGTTTTCTGATGGTACCAATAGTCTTGCATGTCCAGATCAGGTTTTTTCTCCATCCTCGTGGTTCATAAATTTTGAACTTGTTTTCAACAATGAATATCAGTTTGAATCTTTTATGTATGACAGAAACAATATGATGAGAAGAACATCAGACGACGAGTCTATGATGCTCTGAACGTACTTATGGCTATGGATATCATTTCTAAAGATAAAAAGGAAATACAGTGGAAGGGTTTACCACGAACTGATGCAAATGATATTGAGGAGCTAAAGGTTTGATTTTAAATTTATTCAATCTTTTTATTGAATTGGACGAGCCATCAATTTTGGCACTCATATGCTGATCTATGTTTAATTTAAGCTCATGTTTATTTTAACTGCAGACGGAGCGTCTTAGCTTGAGAAATAGGATTGAAAAGAAAGCAGCCTATTTAGAAGAACTTGAAGAACAAGTATGAATTCTCTCTAAACACTATCTTTAGTTCAATGTTGATAATAAGTTTGATAGTCTTTTGTAATCCTTTTTTTTTAGTAAAGTGTTTTTTCTTTTCCAAAGAACGTAGGGCTTCAAAACCTCATAAAACGCAATGAGCAATTATATGGCTCAGGCAATGCTCCTAGTGGTGGTGTGGCTTTACCGTTTATTTTAGTGCAGGTAAATACTCAATTATCATCTATTCTTGTTATTGGTATTGTTTAAGCAAATAAGTAAATATTTGATACAAAGAACCCAAGGGTGTCACCTAGTGGTCAATAAAATAGGGTTGAGAACTGATCTCAGGTTCAGATCCTAGCGGAGCGAAAACTTACGGTGATTTCTTCTCATCTGTCCAAGTCTTGGTGAAGTCAATAAAGTAGGGTTGAGAACCGGTCTCAGGTTCAGATCCTAGCGGAGCAAAAACTTAAGGTGATTTCTTCTCATCTGTCCAAGTCTTGGTGAATAGAGTTACCCGGTGCCTGTGCTAGTGGGAGGTAGCAGGGACCCTATGTCCCCGGGCAAAAAAATTATTAAATATCTGATACAAGTCATTACATTCTTCAATAAGTCATATCATGATTTATTTTTTAGGATTAGTTTAAGGCTTTAAGTGAGGCAAGTAAACTCGTGGCAACTAAGCTTTCCTCAACTTGTCTTAGCTGTACTTGAGCTCAAATAAATTTTGACCTAGCTCAAGAGTTTTAATTATAGATGATTGCTTTTCACCTTCATTTGATTAAAACCCTTCTTTCTAATAAAAATCAGAAGGATAACGTTCTTATAAGAACGAGAAACATGTATAGAATACCCCTGGTCTCTGAACGAGAAGAAGAGAAGAGAGGGTTTCCCTATTTGTAATTTCTTTTCACACGCTCATGCGCGCACACAGAAGAAAGACATGTAAAAATACTCTTTTTGAACATCAACTTCAGAATACCCTTGTTTTTCAACTTCGACCAAATATTGTCCAAACGCCTACTTAAGATTAGCTTAGTTAATGAAAATAGTGAGTTGTAACATGGGAAGTCTTCAATTTGTACCTGAATAGTTGTTTTGTTTTGCTAGTGTTGGATTTAGTAGTATCAGTAAAACCCGAGATTCAAGAGTAACGCCAATCTTAGATGAGTAGAGCTTCTGTGCATCTAAAAGATTAACACCTATCTAGACAATTTTGATTGAAGCTTGGAAGGAAGATGAGCTTCTGTATATATTCTTACATATTGAATTTACAGTCACAAAATATTTCTTAAAGAAAAAACTTCTGTGGTTAAGTGATTCATTATGTCCATATTCTGTTCTATTAGTTTCTTTTCCTCCATATCTGCATGCCTCATTTTCACTTGGCGCTAGTAGTAATATTCTACAAAAGGAGACATCTGTCCACGATATTTAACTTTTCCTCTTTGCATATTTTGGTTTAAGCCCTATTTTATTTCCATGCACAAAAGGAAATCATATGTTGGGAGCGTGGCATTTTTGCTTTTTCGTCAATGTCCTCGTGCAGCATATTATAATTTGCGTGCATCTGCAAATTTCAAGATAGAATTGAATAGAAAATAGAGATTGTAATGCTGTTGTTGTAGCAATTTGTTGTTATCATGACTCTTATGTTTCTTGTGGTGCTTTAGACTCGTCCTCATGCTACAGTCGAAGTGGAAATATCAGAAGATATGCAGCTGGTGCATTTTGACTTCAACAGGTTAGTGGCCCTTGGAACGTCTATATCTTTTGGGTTTAATGAAAGTGTGGATGACTCAGGTGAGTCCCTATGAACAAGTTATACATACTTTTGAGAGAAAATGACGAAAATGGTCCCTTATGTTTGCGGGTAGGTTCAAAATTGTCCTTAAGTATGTACTTGACAATTTTAGTCCTTTAAGTTTGCGCAACTTAACATTTTTAGGCGTCGTTTGGTTGAGAATAAGTTATCCCAAGATTAATTATCCCACCCTCTCACAGGATAAAAATAACACTACAATTCCGGGATAACTAATCTTGGGATTAGTTAACCCGGATAACTAATCTTGGGATTAGTTATACCACGACTTTATCCCAACCAAACGTGGAATAAACTCATCTCAAATTTAATCTCATTATTCCTTATGTCTATCGGAAACAAACTCTCTCCCTCTCATGGTAAGGCTAAGGTTTGCGTACATTTTACCTTCCCCAAACCCCACTTGTAGGATTACACTGTGTACGTTGTTGTTAATGTTGATTTATTATTCCTTATCTCTCATACAAAACGAGCCCTTAGTCTCTGTCGAATAGTTACCGAACTCTGTCAGTTAGATTTGACCAAAACATTGGGAAAGGAAAGATTAAACTATAAAGAAAGTCCCATCAAATGCTTATGCAACAAAAAAAGCTACAATAGACACTAAAAAGATACAAAAAGAAAGAGCAGAAATTACACCTAAAAAGTTGCACCGGACTCTCGAAATAAATTAAAAATAGAAGAAAAATGCTACTGGTTAAATTAAACAATAAGAGTTGAGTAAATATTTAGCGGAGAATAAAAGTGCTCACTTTTGCAAACTTAAAGAGTCAAAACTGCTAAGTTGATACTTAAGGGACTAGTTTGAAACTATTACCAACGATAAGGGACCATTTTTGTCGTTTTCTCTACTTTTGACACTAAACTTGACGTTTCATTAATAAATTACCTATCAAGAACAAATTTACTCGGTAAGTTCAGGATAAGTTGAGCTCCTACCGGTTTCTTGCAATGTCAATATCATGTTTTTGACGTGGGAGATTACAAAACATCATTGACATTCATTAACTCGTCAAGTGTTGTTTGCCAATTCCAGCACTCCGTTTGAGCTGCATGACGATAATTATGTCCTCAAAGCAATGAAATTTTGCGGAAGTAGATCAAAAGATGATGCTGTCGCGCAGAATGTATCTGCTGATAGAGGTGAAGGCTCGAGTTCCAGTATGGACAACATGTTTCAGCATCAAATCCCTCATCCAGCGGTGCCAAACACGACTGGTAGGCTTCCAACCTCACCTCCTTTGCCCGGAATACTAAAGGCCCGCGTCAAGCACGAGCATTAGTCTGCTGGCTTCATTCTTGATCAATTACTATACTCATTAACTCAGAGTACCTTTGTATGTTATGTAAAGTACTTTTACTGGAAGCAGCCTTGATTTTAGATCCTTTTGTCTCATTTGGAGGGAGGATAGTGGTAGAGTATTTGATTTTTTTTGTTTTGAGAACATTTGGTGGATCTTCAGCTAAGTTTACTTCCTAGGTGTCTATTAAGTATTAATTGTTTCATCAAATGGATATCTGTTATGGCAAATGAAACTATAGCCTGTTTGGACATAATTTTTTTCTTTTTCCAATTTTTTTTTCAAAAATTTGTTTGGTTATATACACTAGTGTTAATTTTTCACACCAACTTGAAGCTGTTTTTCAAGTTTGAATCACAATTTTTTTTATACGTTTTTTCAAGTAAAATGCTTGTTCAAACACAACTTTCAAGTAGCTTTTTTCAACTTAACTTTGAATACTATTTTTTTCAAAATACTATCAAATTTATGTCCAAACGTCTAAAGTAAGCAACTATGGATAGCCTAAGCATTGTTGAACAAAATTGTTCGGTATTTGTGCGAGGTAGCAGATGGAATAGTCGACGTGTGATGCGTGAGCATGCTATTGGGTTTGAGCTAAAGTTATTGGGTTCGGATGAACTTGTAACTTATGCGCTACATCTGAAAATGATTATAACATTACTTTATATTTCTGCAAGATGTTTATGATTTTTTTTTTTGTTGACGAAGGAACCCGCAGTCGCTACTCTTTCGAGTGCGCACAAGGTAAACCTCGAGTTGACGTAATAGCCTGCAAATCACGTCAGCCGATTAACCACACTTGACA
Source organism: Przewalskia tangutica (assembly GCA_029844215.1). Lineage (NCBI taxonomy): Eukaryota > Viridiplantae > Streptophyta > Magnoliopsida > Solanales > Solanaceae > Przewalskia > Przewalskia tangutica. Next base: position 97,627,029 of record CM056738.1, on the reverse strand, counting down.
AGTCATGTGTGACAGGCTCAACCAAGAAGGTTTATGCAGGGGATCGACTAGTGACCTTGCGATCCCGCGCTCTACTGCTACATCAACTTGAAGACGTTTATGATTTGACCTTGTTACTATGTGATTTTCTGGTCACATAATGACTTTTCTTTTTAAAAATAGAACGAATATTAAATAAATTCTTCACGCATACTAGTCCTCCATAGGTGTCGTGATCGATCTGGAAAAAGAAATGAATGAATGTGAAAGAAAAAATAAAATACTAGCTTGAATTCATGTTATATCATAGTTTGCGTGTTATCATACTAGGATTAATGTTATCCACAAAAACGACAAAATTAACATTATACTCAAGTAATTACTTTTCACTTTTTTTTTAATAAGCCATCACATTTAGGTTGTGAACCTAAGGTATGGGGGGTTTGGCTTGACCCCTACCATATTATATCATAAGTAAAAACTTATAATGACTAGAGGGGGCATGGAACCTTACCTCTAATCTACAAAAAAGGTTGATAAAACAACCTAAGGGAGGATTTAGCCTACATTAACAGTATCCTCCCTAATGTACAAAATTATATTAGCTTACAAAAAAATTACACTTTTCAAATCTCCTCCTAAAAGTAGGAAGCTGCCATTTATCAAGTTGAATTAGACCCTTAGCTTCTCTAGGAACATCACTGTGTGAGAAAATTAAGGTCCTCCTTCTACTTGTAGATGCCATTTTAGCAAAGTAATCAGCAACATTGTTTGCCTCCCTAAAGCAATGTGTGATCTGCACATCCACCATGTTAAAGATTTGAGACATTCTCTGTATTATTTGTTTCAGCTTCATTGTTAGTACTCCTATTGATTCAAGCTCCAAGTGAATATTGTTGACACCATTATGAATACACCAGTTAAGCCCATATTCTGCTGCTCTAGCTTCTGCTTCATTATTTGGGGGCAAAAGGCGAAATTCCTCGCCCACATGCCCCCAACCCCCCACCCCGACTCGACAGAGATTGATGGAGGAGGTAAATCATAGTGACTCAGCGACCCACTAGGTGGAAGACACAGTGTCTGATGCCCACAAGTTGCATTCTATTGGAATAGAGAAAGCCATGATAATTTCACCTTCATTGTTCCACATTTTTCTTGTGGTATAGCGTCCACATTTTTCATGTTTGATTGATTGATTTATATATAATAAGGTAAAGCTTACGTGAAAACTTTTCTTTTCCACAGTATTCCATCGTTACTGGATTTTGGTTCCTTAATAGTACGATAGTATAATAATGTCTTGGAAAATGAAAGTACACTATTAGTATAACATACAATGATGTGCCACACAAACACATTCAAAATTTATGATTTTTTATAGCAATCGCAAGTTAATATACGACAATAATTGAGTTCGTAATTGTCTCAACTCAAAATTGGTACATATTGTCCGCTTAGCCCAACATGCCTTACAGATTTGTCTCTTTGTTTACACCATCATCAAGCACAAATGTGCATACAATGTGAATTTATGATTTGACTTATGAAGTTCTTCATTTTTCTCTAACACTTTGATATGAAATTTGCCTCATATATCATGTGCATTCCTTTTACAAAAATTTGCATGCCTAGAAACCTGTTTGCTGAATATTTATTTCCTATGTGACACGCCCTCGGTCATGGTAGTCGCAACATTCAATTATTTATAAATATAATAATGAGTTTGCTGAAACCGTAGATGACACTCTAAATCCGACACTGGTGCCACAAGGGGGCCATATATACACATTCGTATATATTGTTGTTCCACAAATGTGGGGCCTCCCAGCATTAAGGTCAATGTCGTGTTCTGAATAAAATCCTTGTAATATTTCTAAAATGTCAAGGCGCGTGCTATGTAATAGTCTTCTTTCTACATCGGTCATGTTTCAATTCATTATGAGAAAATCCACAACCAAAGACTCTTAGGTTAAAATCCAATTTACAACTTTATAAACTCAATTCATTTACAGTAAACACAAAAGAAAAAAAAAGTGATGTTTGAATATAAACTCAAATATTACTTGATTTGAGACTTTGAGTCCTGATTTTTTTTAAGTTCATGTCAAATTAATATTCTTTTCCCCAGGAATGACTTTAGTTTGCATATACTAATAACGAAACAATATATAAGGATCATATACAAGGTATTAATTGGGGAGAATTAAATTTTAAACTCTAAAATTTTGGGCCTCTCAATCCTTGCCATATATTTGTATAATATACGAAAAATGACCTAAAATGCCCTAGAATTATGAAATTTGGTATAAAAATATCATCCGTTTATATTTTCGCTCTAAAATGTCCCTGCCATCAATCTATTGGTCCTAAATTGCCCTTATTTTTAACGGCTCATTGACGACATGGACATTTTAGAGCTCAAAGGTAAACTGAGTGCATTTTTGTATCAAATCTCATAGTTTGAGGGCATTTTAGACCATTTTACATTTTTTTTAAATGCGCTTTCTCTTTATGCACTCACCGGACCCACCCAACCCTCTTTGACCCATTCTCTTCTCTCTTCCATTTTAGTCTTCTTCCTCCTATCATCCCTTCACTCTTCCAATATTTTCTTCAATTACTTACTTGTCTGCTCATTTTTTAAAAGTAAACCGTTTAATTATGCGATTTTTTTTATTATGGCCAAAATAATTAAATTAGTTTGAGTTTGAATCTTACTTAATTATATAAGCTTCTTGATTTAACAGAGTAAACTATTATTTAATTATAAGTTAGCTTATATAATTAATTAAATAACTATTTTCACTATTAATCTTTAAAAAAATCCAATAAATGCGTTTAAAATCATAATAATTAACAAATATATAAATTGTACATTGTCAGGTATATACAATTAACACGATATATACCTTCGAGTTATATAATTCACATATTATAATAACAATGTGTTAATGTCACGATCCAAATTACGGGTTGTGAGGGCGCCCATGCTATCCCTGGTGGGCGAACCCTTCCCTTAAACCAAAATATTTAAAGAACATGTGGAAGTATAAGCCAATTAAACTTAAATCAGTAGCATAATATAAAAATCAACATAAGTGCGGAATACTGAGTTCTACACCTGAGAAGTTAAATAATAATTATTATGATTTTAAAGCATTTATCAGAATTTTTAAAGATTAAATAGTAAAAATAATTATTTAATTAATTGTATAAACTAACTTATAATTAATAAATAATATTTTACTCTGTTAAATCAAGAAACTTAGATAATTAAGTAAATGGTAGAAACTTAGGATCAGATTCAAACTCAATCTAATTTAATTATTTTGGTCATAATCATGAGTGTAGAGAGAGAGCGCCTAAAATGCCCTCGAACTATGAGATTTGGTATAAAATGTCAGTTTACCTTTGCGCTCTAAATGCCCATGCCGTTAAGGGGCGTTAAAAATAAGAACAATTTAGGCTCAATATGTTGATGATAGAAGCATTTTAGAGCGAAAAGATAATTGAAGGGCATTTTTATATCAAATTCAATAATTTAAAGGCATTGTAGGTCCTTTTCCTTATAATATATGATAAGATCTCATTGAAGTTTATCGAATAGAAATATCCAAAAACATCAAACAGGTTATGTTGTTGCTGTCATTTTTCAATTATTTATTGACAAAAATTTAAGTGATTGAAAACTTTTCAAGTGAATTGCGTGACCAAGATGACTAAAGTTATGGATTTTTTTTCCTTAAAAAGAGAAAAACTAAATTGACAGCTTTTTACCATTGAATTGCTGGCGACCGTGGGGAAAAAACCTGGTTTAAAGTATTATACATATCACTCTATTCTTGGAGTCAAAAGGCGAAATCTCTCGCCCACATGACACTCTATTCTTTTTTTAAGGCTTCTAGTATTCAAAATTTAGTGTGCCCAATTTATTCGTGTATGTTCTCTGCGAATAGTTAGGCGCATTAAAAATAAAACGTTCTTTAACAAAAAGCTCTAATTTTAGGGAAAATGTGATATGGTTTGGTGACGATCTTATAAGGGTAGAGAGATTCCAATCTTATCACACCCCTCGTTAGTAAAAAAAAAGGAAAAATGTGTGTAGTGAGTACTGTGACGATCTTAAGCATCCCGTTTAAAAAGTAGAGGCGGAGGTACAATATATGATATGGTTTTGGCAAAATCTATTAATTTTAGTTCATATATATATAATTCATCAAATAAGTACATATAATAAAATGAGAACTAATAGCATAAATGAATTGTGAGTTATGTGGCAAACAAGGGGTTGACCGAACCAATAAACTTCAAATTCTGAATTTTGAATTCTCAAATTTGTTCGAACATGCTGATAAGACTTGTGTGTATTTATACCCCAGAGTATTAATATAAGACTCAAGATATTTTTCAAATCCCAATGGAGACAATAGCACTGAATGATTTTTTTTCATTAGCCTCGACTGATAGAGCTACCTGGCCCGATGTCTGTGCTGGTAGAAAATAGCATATATCCTATAAAATTAGTCGATTTGCGTGTAAACTGATTCGAACACCATAATTATATATAAATATAACACTCAAGATACGGCCAATAGCATGGATCTTGACAATTGTCTAGTAAATTAGGGGTCCCTTGGTAGGGCTGCACAAAACCCTCGGACCGGATCGGACCGAAGACCGAAATTCCAGAAAGATCGGACCAAAGATCGGATCGAAACATTCGATCCGGTCCGGTCCAATATACATTAAAAACCAAAAAAAAAAACCGGATCGGACTGAGGATCGAATTTTCAAAAACGTAGGACCGAAGATCGGACCGAATAATTCGGTCCGATCCGGTTCAAGGATTTTTTCGGTCTGGTCTATTTTTTGTGCAGCCCTATCCCTTGTTGCCGCATATCATTTAACGTTTCATCACTGGCAACTCAGGTGGTAGTTACTACTGGTTGTTGTGAACAGTATCCATGAAAATGATTTTTTAAATATAACAACAAAAAACATATTTATGTATAATCTTATAAGTGGTGTTTGAGGAAGATAAAGTGTACGTAGACCTTATTCTTACCTTTATGAGTAGAGAGATTATTTTTGATTGATCTTAAACTCAAGAAAATCATTTTCAGAAAATGGTTTGAAAGAAATACAGATGAAAATATTTTGAAAAGAAAAGTACTAACAATATAAATATTAAGGATACACAAAATAAAAGAAATAGTATTAGTAATAAAATTGAAGCATAAAATAATACTAGCATGCTAGTAATCGTAAAGGATTTAAACTAGCAATCTTTATTTTATGAGCAGAGCGAATGAACTTGATAATTTTTTTCGAAATTATGAGTATCCTTCGGCCCTATGGAAATATTGAATTATGTCAAATCTTTAGCCAATAAACTATCCATTAAAAATTACCTTAACTTTAGATATCAATATCTTAATATTGGAATTAATGGATACTAATATAACAATGCAACACTTTTGATATAACAAGGTCAACTTGAAATGACAAATCATCAACGTAAAGTCTAACGTATAGTGTTGGCAGTGGCTACTAATTTTACTTTTAGACCACGTATCTGACTATCTTCCCATATCTTCTCAACTGCGTACGATAAAAATGGAAGGTATAATATAAATGAGTTTAACTCATTAGCATTAGCTTTTTCTTACTCCTATTTAGCTAGTAGGGGCATTGGCTATAGCCGAAAACCGATAAAACAAAATACAGAAGAGAAAGAAAGGGGTCGTTTCTTTTATTTTATGTGACACTAATGACTAAAGACAGATTCAAAATTTAAAATTATAATTTTATGATTCTCAACTTTTGAGTTACTGGATTTCAAATTTATAATTTTTTATATTAAATAAATTTTCAAGTCACATTCGAACCAAAACTATTGAATTTGATCGACTTGCATCTTTAACTGTGCATTTGCCCGAGTGCATGTAACACTATTTTTTTAGTCTACTTTAATTTTTTTAATCTATATTTCTATATCTAAATATTAATTTATTTTAATAACATCATATTATGGTCATATAAATGTAAAAATCTGTTTAAAATAGACCGGCTAGCCAATATTAGGGTCATAAATCACCAAAAATCTAATACCCATTTCCGATGTGAGACTCTTAACACTCCTCCGCACACTCAGACCTCGTTAACTGGAGCGTGGACAATATAAATTGGGAGTCCAACATCGGTGAACAAAGAACTTGAATGATTCTGACTCTGATACCATGTAAGAATGAATCTTGAGCTTTTGGAGTTGAGTTAGGCTCAAAATTAAATCCATTATTTACAACCGAATTGAATCAGGAATTTACCGTATTGAAATTTGATTTACTGAGTCGACTCGAACTCTGAAGTTGTGAAAGATCACACAGTGCATGTGATCAAGCTAGATGCAACTGATTAATGGAGCAAGTGAACGAGAAGGAAGGTTCGCGTAAGAAGAGTATAGAAGGAGAGAAGATATTTTGAGAGCAAAATGCTCTTTTGTGTCTTTTCAATATAATATTTGTTGCCTCTTTACAAACTCACATCGTGTACATATACAAGAGAATTAACTGTCTAATCTCCTTAATTCTCCTAACCGACTTTGGTAAGTAATAACAAAATAACTAACAACCCACTAACTGATAATAAATGAGAATGAGAATGAATCATCTACACAACACCTCATGATATTGTGGTACACATGCCTAATACTTCTACAGAAGTTCAGTATTGTTGATATATATTTTTAATTATTTATTACCGAATTAGTGAAATCGAACTTTGATAATACCGAACTGAATACTAAACGTCCACCCCTAATGAATTGTTTTACCATATATATGTGTAACATTAACGAACGATCTGGATGTCTTGATTGAATTGTGACGCCAAGTTCATATAATGCTAGAGCTTAAGAATGAAGATCTAACTCATGTGATTTTTCTAGAAGCTAACACGTCAAGTATTGGAAAAATTATGAACATAATCTTGTTAAAATATCTTTTTTTAATACATAATTGCTAAACTACGTATTAAATTTTACTATACAAAACTTTACAAATTCGATATATAATATTTACTTTATGTTATCAATTATTGAATTTTGAAACCACCCCTACTAGCCATGTTAAGGAAGAAGGTGGAAGTCCCAGATACCCAAATAGAAAGTCTGGGCGCTTTATAAGATCTTCGACACGACAATGGCGGTTCGATTCTCGCAGACGCGAAATTCGTGATGTTGGGAATTTGACTGTTTATCGATCGGACGCTTCCTAAACTACCACTGGAGCACATTCCGCGATTTACTGGTGATGTTGAAGAACCGGTGTTATCACCTCGAGGACGTCTGAATAATACCAGTGAAGTAGTCAGGCGCAAGCCTGGAAATCTCGACTATAAAAACAAAAACAAAAAAAAAGAAGGAAGAAAGTGGAATTTATGACATTTATGCGAATATCTCCAATTTGCTTAGACTATGATAGCAATTTATGCATTTGGGACCATTTGGCGTTAGCTTGAACCGTGGACTTAAAACCCGACCCGAATGATGAAGTCGTGATGGCTAGTTAAGTCGGTGACGTCAGCTATTAGGACACGTATGATGTCATAGACTTAGCCTTCTGTCACTTGGCAGTTTAGTGGGGCGTTCTATGGCTGCTCTACTGGACTACTGTAAATACAATTCACGCTCCTTCCACATGCGTGCGTGACAAACTGCACAAATGTCATATTTTTATATTTTTAAAAATAATTTAATTTTAAAAAATATATTTTACTTAAATTATTTGCATAATTTCACTAATAACAGCTAAATCAAATATAAACATCAAATGTCAGTATACATATATAACAACACCTCAATATAGCGATCATAAAATTTTCAGATAAACGCTGTTATTATAGAAAATTTTCACGGTATATTACATGAAAATAATTTTATCGTTGCTCCAAGACTCCGTTTATAATACTCATTCATGTTGTGAATATAACTCGCTCTAAAATGAGATTCCCCCTCTCTCTCTTTTAACTCTTCTGCTACATTTTCCGTGTCCATATACCATCTCTTACTGTGACATGAGAGTACACCCCCCACTTGCCCCTTTCCCTTTCTTCACTCCAAATATATTTTCTTTTCTTTTCTTTTCCATCCCAATTTTCCTTTCACTTTTCCACTTCCCTAAAAACTCAAATCCAAACACAACCCTTTTCTCTAACTACAAAAAATAATAATTATTTTTCCATGGATAAAATACTAAGTGTACATTCAAAGAAAGCAAACAAACAGCCCAAAAACACCAAGAAAAAACCAGTTAAAGTTGTTTACATAGCAAATCCCATGAAGGTGAACACTAGTGCAGCAGAATTCAGAGCTTTAGTCCAACAGCTAACTGGTCAAGATGCTAAGTACCCAACCATCGAAAGTACTGTCGGTATAGGTGGCGCGGTTCCCGAGAAAAACGAATGCCACAAGAATGATAGTAGTAATAAGTCCAACAAAAAGGGTTTTTATTATGTCGAGTCGCAACAACAAGTTGTTCATCCTCAATTAGTACCTACTTATAATTATGATCGTGTGTATAATAATACTGAAGCAGCAACGACAGATAACTCGGATCTTTCGTTCGAGGATTATGTTGGAGGAGGAGAAGATTATGTTCCAGAGTTGTTGGAGAATCCATTTGCAGCTTCAAACTTGTGGTATTACTAATTAAATGATCGAACTTAGTTTTATTTTTCTTCTTCCAGTTAACTTCAAAAAATGAACAAGAAGAGCTGATGATTGGAATGTAAATTGAATGGCTATGTAGCTAGTACTTGGGCTATGCCTTTATATATACTACTACCAGGTGATATATACTGTAGTAGTACAAGTAGCTAGCCATGTCCAACTTGCTTTGATACTTTTGTATTTAGTGGCTAGTTACTGCAACTTGGAGATGAAAATAATTGATCTTGTATTAACTATTCATTCAAGATCTATCTACTTTCAGTTAGCAAAAAAGATTATGTTTTGTGGGACTACTACTAATAAAGTCAACATTTTAAGATAGTGAATGGAGTAAATAAAGTTAATTACTAGTATACGAGTACTTCATAGATACACCTTTTTAGTTTCTTTATAGTTTATACTCATCCTTCTGCAGGGAATATTAACTACTAAAGAGCTAGAAATTAACTATAAAATTCATCTTTAATCTGTCTCTCAAAATATGGCTCATAGTTAACATGACTTTTTAATAATAGTTGTTAAATAAGATTAGCGACGACCATTTTTGTTATTTAGTGACAACAATTGTTCATTGCTAATTCCTATTTTTCTTGTAGCAAAACAAATAAACATTGTGGGCTTAGGATTGTTTAACAAGAAGCTTGTAGCCTGGAGCTATCAAAATATAATCTTTCTGAGAAACTTCAGAAGAAAATAAAATTAAGAAGAGAACCTATCTGAAGATGAGTATTGTTTAGTAAAACACATATATGGTTTTTGTTTCATTTTTCTGCTTATTAAGAATTATAGTGAAGAAACAATAAATAATAAATTTACCAACAGAAAAATCAATAGTTAGATGATCATATATAACAATTACAAGTGAAAAGAGAAATTGGATTAACAATAAAATGGTTTCTTGAGTTAGCTAGAAAGCTTAAACTGAACTAATTCCTGCCTTGATACTAACAGAAGCAAAATAA